>OY855903.1:49301149-49708649 GCA_963693305.1 Meandrina meandrites
CATGGATTCCACCGTGCGACCACTCTGCCCCTTAACAAAGTATTTGCGAAAGATGTAACTTTTACTTCACCGAAATGAAACTGTTATTTGTTTCGATTTCAGTAAAATTATATTCCGTTTTAATGCCTTATGATGATCGCTCCAGGTTAGCAAATTAAATGCAGTCGTATCTGGACTGTTCTAAAGACCATTTTCAGTCTATGACGGGCTTAGATTCAATTGAAGAAATGTAGCAAGCCTTAACAATGAACGAACAATTATGAAATTTGCTATTTTGATAAATTCGCGCTAACGTTGTTATTATTATATGACGATTGGAACCAAATCCTTGGACTAATAAATATCTATCTTTGCAAGTCGGTGTTTGATCAGGTCCCTAATTCATAAAACGAGGCATCTCACCAATGGCGCGCGTGGCATCGATAGCAGGGTGTACGAACAAAATAATAAGTAATTTTGTAGAATAAGTTGATTGAACACTTAAAACAAAGTTAATTACCGAAATACATTCGGTGTAAACGTGAGCTTGCTGTACGAAATGTTTGTTGTCAGAAATGGCGCCTCGACTTTCAAACCAAAGTCAGCGTTACGAACAATGGATTAACTTACCCAACGGCCGCATCGGAACAGACGGCCGAATGCATACTATCTCGGACGAACCAAGCATATATGATTTTTATGTTTTGTAGAGAAAATAAAAGGATTGTAATTTTCGCCAAAAATTGACCGGTAGGTTCCTACACGGACTGTCTTTTAACAATTACAATACAAGGCCGAGTTTTCTGTGAGCCAAAATATAATCAACGAAGCGCAGCCGAAAGGGAGAGTAGTCTGATTGCCTAACAAATGGACTATCTGAAATACTTCAATCTAGAATCGAATTAAGTGAATTTTTAAAGCAAAACCCAGGCAAACTCTCCATCTTGTTCTATACATCAGCGACGGCAATAAGATTGGCAAGTTTTTAATAGCAAGAATACGCTGTACTTGGCTGTGCGCTAAGCGGTTATATTTTTTGGGGGAACAGTTCAAATATTAGGCGCTGAAGGTGAGCGTTCATTTAACATTATCAGTTTGTTATCCCTGACTTGCTCTTTACAAGTTACTTATCTGACTAAGAGGAATTCCTTTCATATTTTTTTATGTACTTGCCTACGATGAATGATTGTTGTATTATGATTTAAAAGATCTTGTTAATAACCTCTTAACCCCACGAATCACCGTAAGAATATAAGTTAGGTTATAAAGATCATGATAAATCACCTACCCTTCGATCCTCGTTGTCGCTTACAGAATGAACTCAAAACGCAGATAGTTTATTTAAATCCTTTAACTTGTAAATAATTAATCAAAAAATATTTTTACTTCGCAAACCACAATGTCAGGCTAAAATACGAGCAAGTAAAGAATTGTAGCCGGCTATTTCGTTGTACGCCTCTCATCTTAACGAAGCGCAGCGTTTAACAGAAAATAGAAAGCAATAAAATGAACAGGCCTCGGTTTAATTTTTCTCAAGATAAAAGAAAAACATTAAAGAATCGCGAAAGAAAAGGAAATCGTAATTCCATTAGTTGACTTCTTTACTAGAGGCTATTCTGAATCGTAATGTCATTAATTGTCTTCTTTACTAGAGGCTATTCTGAATCGTCATTCCATTAGTTGTCTTCTTTGCCACAGGCTATTCTTTCGGCTATCGTGAGATAACAGCCGGCTATATTGGACATACCTTGACAATTTCTACAAATTGTAGTCTCTTACTTTCAAGTGTTTTGATAATGTTTCCAATGTTGACTTATTAAAGTTAAAGGTAAAACCGACATTCTAATTCTGGGACCTACGAATATAACTGCTGACTGATTGGATGGCACACTATTCATCATCACAGGTTAGCCCCCAGCATTCTGCCAGGTTGCCCTTACAGCTGGCCTGTATCCATTTACACACCTGGGTGGAGAGAGCCGTGGTGAGAGAAGAGTTTTTTGAACCTGGATTCCACACAACGACCGCGCTTTGAACTGAAACTAGCATCTAAAACTGAACTGCTGATGTTATACCGTCAAAATCCTTATATCAGAGAAGACTTCATGGAATAACAATTTCTTTTTACGAGCGCGTCTGTTTTTCTACACGGTTAAGAACGAATCAAGTCCTCTCTTGACACAGTTGGACGGTCGCGTCTATAGCATCAGTTCACTTGGGACATAAGCAGATAATAAAGGCCATTAACTTTTGAATCATTAATACAACACATTTTTAGGTTAGAAAGGTATGAATGTATGACATTTGCCCTTAGCACCAGGGCAAAATTGAACAAAAAATAAAGCAAATTGAAGATATAGAAATAAACGTGCTTGTTGAGGGAATTTTTTATTTCATTAAGTATTCTTTCATAGGGAATATGTTTTCGCTACTGCTTAGACCGACGGGCTTTACGAGCTACTAGTCACCAATCGGGACTGGTTAGCCCCAGGTATTCTGTAAGGTTGCTGTTCCGTATGTCCAAAGGTTCGGTGTTCGACCGGGGTTCAGTAAAAAGAAAACATTCAGTCAACATGGCCGACAACAACTCCCTCGTGGTCAAAACAACTATTTATTGCGCATGCGTACAAAAACTCCTCTCAGGAAGGGGACCCAGGGGCTTGCTTATACAAAGCTTTCTGCAGAACATCCTCCCCTTCCTTGATTAGACAATATCAACAAAATTGCACAAAAGAAACACTATCAAAAAATGTTTCGGTTTCAAAACTTCTCAAGCTAAAGTTCACAGTTCACTAGTGAGTCACTTAATGTTCAACATTGTTCCAATGGGCAAAGTTTCACAACTGGTCTCCTGTACACCGACTTTCCCACTTGAACATCGACGACTCGGACCCGGTCGTCCTTTCCAGGAAGTACTTTGACGATGCGTCCAAGGGGCCATTTTCCTCTAGGAGTCTCTGTAGACATTACAATCACCACATCGCCAACCTTGAAGTTCGGTTGATCTCTGCGCCACTTCTTTCTTGCACTCAAACTCGGAATCCATTCTCGCAACCACCTATGCCAAAAGTGGCGAACAAGTTCCTGAACCCGACGCCACCTCTTTCTTGGGTTGAAATCGTCAATGTCAACACTTTCCGGTGCGAATCTTCCTCCTACTTGTCCGTGAAGGAAGTGGTTTGGGGTAAGAGGAATAAGGTCTGATGGGTCAGCTGATTGATAGGTTAGTGGCCGAGAGTTAATTAAACCTTCTGCGCCAACAATTGCACTTAACAGTTCCTCATCGGTGATATCCGCAGATCCCAAAATTACGTAAATTGCTTTCTTTGCCGCTTTGATCATGATTTCATGTACACCACTGAAGTGTGGCCCAGCAGGCGGGTTAAAGTGCCAGTTGATTCTGTGGCTCGATGTTGTATCTTGGATCTTGTTCTGGTCCAAGGCTTCTAATTCTTTCAACTCATTACTTCCACCAACAAAGTTAGTTCCATTGTCACAAACAACATCTTTAGGAACACCACGTCGTGACGTCATTCGAAAGAATGCATTTAGGAATGAATCAGTGTCAAGGCTGTATGCTACTTCAAGATGCACAGCCCTAGTCTCCAGGCAAGTAAACAGACACAGGTACCTCTTCTGACGTATCTTTCCTCTTCCCTGTTTGGTCATGAAAGGCCCACCAAAGTCAACAGATATGTGGCTGAATGTTCGAAAGGACTTTCGTGTGCGTAACTCTGGCAAAGGGGCCATGATCTGCTTAGCTGGAGAAGCCTTCCTTCTTCTACACTGCATGCATTCTCTTTCCCACTCTCTAATTGCTTCTCTTGCAGAAATTATCCAATACTGGGCTGATAGCTGTGCTAGTACTTGGTTGGTCCCTGCATGATGATCTTGTTCGTGTGCATGCTTGACTATTAGCTTTGTGACACAATGGCTACGAGGCAAGATGATGGGGTAACGGGTTTCCCATGGCAGACACTCGGCATAACGAAGTCTCCCATCACATCTAAGGACTCCTTCCTCGTCCAGTACAGGTCGCAGTGGCAGCAGTTTACTTCCACCTGGAATTTCCCTTCCAGCCTTCAATGCTCGAATTTCCTCGGCAAAAACATCTTGTTGCGCCTGCCTGATATATCTCATTCCTACAGCAGCCACTTCATCAGGCTTTAAGGCTCCTTCTCTTCTAAGAGTTGTTGGTAAACGACAGTTCTCTAGGAAACGGTCTACACTCGCGGCAACTCTGGTGAGCTTACTCCAACTTGAGTATCTTTGTGGCTGCAGGCGGTCTTCACTGGTCAAAGAAAGGAATGTCTGCTCCTCTGTTTGTTCTGCTTCTTGGTACTGCTTACGAACTTCAATGTCTGGTCCTTTCTTGACCTCAATTTTAGTCTCAGGCCACTCAGTTGAATCTTGCTTTAGGAGAGCTGGTCCGTTCCACCATTTCTCTTCTGTCAACAGCTTAGAGACGTTTTCTCCTCTGGTCAGTAGATCAGCTGGGTTCTGTCCGGTGGGCACATACCTCCACCGATTTGGACTCGTCAAGGCTTGGATCTCTCCAACGCGATTAGCTACAAATGGCTTGAACTTTCGACTGCATCCGCGAATCCAGTAAAGCACATCCATGCTGTCAGACCAAAAGTCCCGGTGACTACTCTCAATGGCAAGGACTTTTCCAACTGTCTCGCTGAGCTTAAGCCCTGCTACAGCCGCCATCAGTTCTAAACGTGGTATGCTTACAGCTTGGAGTGGTGCAACACGAGACTTTGAAGCCACAAGACAACAACTAACAGATTCGTCTTCATACAGATGTCTAGTGTAGCAGGCTGCTCCGTATGCTTCTTGAGATGCATCAACAAACGTGTGTAAAGTTATGCTTTTTACTGCAGTGGTGGTTCTTAGGAATCGTGGAATGTGAAGGGTGGGTAGCACTGATAGCTCATCAAACCACTGTGTAGCCTTCCATGACAGTCTTCTATCCACCGGCTCATCCCATTCCACACCACTTGCCCACATCTCTTGAATCAGGACCTTGGCACGCATTGTGTACGGGGACAGCAAACCAAGAGGGTCAAACAACGTGGCTATTTTCCTTAGGAAACTGCGTTTCGTATGATCAGTGCTCTTGGTAGGTAGGTTAACTTGAAATTTGAACACATCCTCCATGGGACACCACAAAACACCCAGTGTCTTAACAGAGGGTAGTTCTCCATTGTCGAGGTCAACTTCGGTCGCACAATCTGAAGCTGGAATGGACTGTAAAACTTCTGGCACGTTTGATAGCCATTTCCGGGCATGCATCCCAGCAGATTCCCATAACCTTGACAGCTGGCTGTACAATTCTACACCGGTCTTGACATCAGGAACAGAGTCCATGCTGTCATCCATGTACGTACTTTCCAAAACAGTTTCCGCCGCTAGGGGAAGTTCTGATTGGCGTTGTTTGGCATGTTCTTGAGCAACAAACTGTGCTTGGAATGGGGATGAGTTCACTCCGAATACAACCCTGTCAAACTCAAAGATGTCAGGTTCTCGGTCAGACTGCAAGTCTCGCCACAAGAAGCGATGATAAGGCTGATCTTCAGGTCTTAGCTTAATCTGCAGGTACATTTCCTGAATGTCACACATTAGGGCCACAGGATTGCGGCGAAATCTCAACAGTACTGCAAACAAGTCTTTCTGGAGTTTAGGCCCTTGAAGTACAATGTCATTCAGAGATACGTCACTGAATTTCGCTGACGCGTCAAAAACAATGCGAGTCTTGGTGGTCGGTTTGTCAGGCCTCAAGACTGGGAAATGGGGCAGGTACCAAAGTTGGTCAGGCTTGATCTCTTCATGTGGAACTTTATGGATGTATCCTTTCTCTTGATAGGTCTGCAATACTTCTTTGTAGGCTTCACCAAGTTCTGGGGACCGCTTCAATTTCTTCTCAGTACACTGCAGGCGACCCAATGCCATGCTGTAATTGTCAGGCAACGATGGTCGATCCTGTTTCCAAGGCATGCCAACAACATAGTGGCCATCAGTGAAGGTCAAGGACTTAGCAACAGTGTCCCTTGCAAACTTCTCATCCGGTCTGACAACCAGAGTTTCTTTAGGTTCATCAATGTCCCAGTAACGGCGAACAAGACTGTTCAATTCATGCATGTCATTCAGAAAAAATGTAAAATTTGTCTGAACTACTTCCGTGGAGATTTCTGGGTTCCCAATACACGTCCAGCCAAGTGGAGTCAGTCTTGCTATGGGCTCTCCCGCCTTTCCCTTGACATCCTCCAGCGAGTACAACAAGTCTGCCTGGTCCACACCAATAAGGAGATCAACAATCGGTCTCGGACCAACCTGAGGGAACTTGATGCCCTTTAGGTGCTTCCACTTGTGCTTATGTCTACTCCAGTCCACCACTTGCATGCTTCCAGTCACTCTCTCGACTGTATAGGCTGAGGCTAGTTTGGACACTTTTCCATCAGTACTGCTGATTATGAATTCCACAACTGAGGTGGCCAACTTTTCCTGATTGTCATTCAATACGTTAACCGTTAGTTCATGTGGTCTACCTTCGAGACCAAGTTCTGCTGCAATGTCACTATTTAAGTAAGTCCTACTGCTTCCGTCGTCAAGAAGGGCATTCACCTTGATTCTCCGATGATTGTTAGTTACATAGACGGGAATTGTTCTCAAGGCTACGAACCCTGAAGAAGGCACTGCTCCAGTTCCTGTAGTAGTAGAGTGGGTTCTCTCTTCAGACTCCCCTTCCATGGTAGTACCAACTTGCAATGTACTTGATGAATCAACTTGGCTTGAGCCCGCTACGTTTGCTGCTTCGGTCTTCTCTTCTTTCTTTGGATCTTCATGAAGCATCCGGTGATGGTGAGAGCGACATCCATTTAACCCACAAACTCTGCTCCGAGGGCATGCTTCTCCGCGGTGTCCATTACTGAGGCATCTGAAACACAATTTCTGCTCCTTAGCGGCATTCCACCTCATATCAACAGACATCTTCTTAAAGTTCTCACAGTTCCACATCCCATGGGATCCTTTACACAACTTGCACTTGTTCCCCTGTTTCTTCTTAGGTTCGGGATCTACTTCAGCTAGGAAGGTCCTCTCTCTCTTGGACCCACTGAGGACACCTGTTATGGTCTCAGAGGCTGTGGTCAAAAACTCAGACTCTCTGTCAATAAACTCTCTCAGTGTCCCTACATTCTCGACACGATGACTGTCATTAACCCACTGTTTGTACTTAGAGAGAAGGCCTTTGTTGAACTTCCGTTGAAGAGTGATGTACAATGATCCATTTCCTAGCTCGGCTTCCTGGTTAGCATCCTTCAAGTTCACAACAATTCCATCAAGCAGCTCTGAAAATCTCTCCAGGTCTTTCTCATTGTCCTCTCTTATTGGCTTAAAGGCATCCAGTTCTTCAAGGCGAAGGGTGAGAGCTCTACGTTTCCCTCCATACTTCCGCTCTAGTCGAGACTTTGCAGCTTCATAGGCAGCAGCAGAATGGCCTAAATTCTCGATTACTTTGAGGGCTTCCCCTTGAAGGCATTCACGTAACCTCAACAACTTGTACTCAGGTGATGCTTTGGTGCGATCTACACAGGAATAAAACGCCGCTTTCCATGTTTCATAGTTCTTCTTTTGGCCCAAGAACTTCGGAATGGTAACTCTTTTGAGTAAAGCAGAGTCAGTGCTGATCTGGTCTGAAATTGAGGACGTAAGCTGTTGACTGTTCCCAGTGGGCATAAAGTGAGTTTGGCCTCCACTGATAGGTAATTGCTGTGTTACTGATGAAACACAAGGCATAGTACTCGGTGAGGACGCAGTTACTGCGGTAAACGGTAAATAATCCGACCGATTCACAAGGTTTCCAACCGAAATAACAGGTAAAACTGAAGTTGGCTGCTGAGTCTGAAGGTGCTGTTCAACCAAACCGGGCATAGATGTAGATGGCACTGAACACGGAGGATAAAATGGGGTAAATGGAGTAGAAGAATAAACAACTCCGCCCATCGAAAGCGGAGACAGTCCGGACTTCTCTCCAACAGCAGTCGAAATAATTGGCACATGTGTAGACGAAGACACAACAGGCTGTTTTTGAACATCGGAATTTTGTTCATTTATCGGCTCCTGGGACGACAGGCACTCGTTTAATTCTCTCGATTTCCTCTTTGGGTCTTGTTCGCGGCCGCCACTGTGGTCAGTTTCCCGCGCTTCTTGGTCTGGTTCTATCGGATCTCTGTCGCTACGAAGTTTCTGTCCGAGTTGTCTCTTGCATTCCGCATACGTTCGCTCGATTTCTTGTTCAATTCGACTAAGCTCTACTTCTCGCTTGGATACTTCTTCCTTCAGCTGCTCCGTTCGCTCCTTGACCGATGAATTGCTTGCGTTACTCACGTATCCTCTCACAAGTCCTTCAAGTTCTGTGAAATCCTCCTCAATCGCTTCCAGTTCGTTCGAAAGGGCACTAAGATTTCCAGAGTCTTTCATATCTTCGTAACACTTTCCTAAATTCTCACAGGCTCGAAGCACGTCCTCATAAGCGCCCGAAAATACATCCAAACTCTCCATAACTTGCATTCTTGACGACAACCCTCCTTCCATCACCATCATCAGCTTGTTTTTCGTTCTGGTGTACTTGCAATTCGCTCGCATTTTCTCTTTCTTTAGTCGTTCCATGTCGAACAAATCTCTCCACGAACCTCGCTCTGCTACCAGTTATGTTCCGTATGTCCAAAGGTTCGGGGTTCGACCGGGGTTCAGTAAAAAGAAAACATTCAGTCAACATGGCCGACAACAACTCCCTCGTGGTCAAAACAACTATTTATTGCGCATGCGTGCAAAAACTCCTCTCAGGAAGGGGACCCAGGGGCTTGCTTATACAAAGCTTTCTGCAGAACATGCCTCAACACTTCAGCGGTCACATATTTCACCTGGGTGGAGTGAGACAACGCGGCAGTAGAAAGAGTTTGAGAAGCAATCACCGGGAAGAAGTAAAAAAAAAAACATTACTCAAACCAAGATACCAAGCTGGATTGTATCCTTAAAACCTACGTTTAAGGGGCAGGGTGGTTTGTTTGTTCTTGCGTTGGTCTCTTGACCGTGAGACGCGAGTTTCAGTCCTAGTCGCGGTCATTGTGTGGAATCCACCGCAAGATAGTTAACTCTCACGATCCTTCTCTCCACCCAGGTGTATCAATGAACACCAGTGATTTAAAGTGCAACCTGACGGAATGCTGGGGGCTAACCAGTGATGGTGAATAGTGTCCCTATCCAGTTAGTCTGCAATAATGTTCCCAGTCGTTTCATATTGTTTAAAAGGGAGGTTTAACAGGTTTTCCTTGAATTTACTTTCGACTTTACTTTATCTTGGATAAGTAAAATATAGAAAGCATGGTCTAAACATTTGTTTCGTGAATGTACGGAACTTTACTTTGCAGCAATTGTCAAAAGTCTACCTCTGTTAAACCGAGTGCCCAAAGGCTGTCTTTTAATAATGTCGGACAGATTCGCCTCTGGCAAAGAAAACTAAATGGAATAGCGCGATTGTGTTTCCTTTCTTCTATATTTTTCTTTCTGAGAGAAGCAAAAAACTGCATTAGTTTATTTTATTGCTTTCAATTTTCTGTTCAACTCGGCGTTTCGTAAAGACAATAAGGAGCGTACAGTGAAATGGCCGGCATATAAAACTGTTCTTAATTGGATCATTGGTCTGATAACAGTTTCTAAGGTAAGGATATATATATATATATTTTTTAATAACTAAAACGTTAAAGGCGTTAGGAAACTATCTGCGTTTTGACTTCATTTATAATGCACGCGAGAACGAAGATCAAAGGGTAGGTCATTTATCATTGTCTTCACCAAGAGACTCTTTTGTCTTTACCTAATATCCAAGCTTTGATTTCTATTTATATATTTGGAGAAAGGTAGAAGATGAGCAGCAAGGTAGTTTAATTATTTAAGCATTATAGGCCACAGTTTCTTAAAAATGAATCACAGGCCCAGTTCCACACGCAGAATCGACGGATTCAATTGTGTTAAAAGCTTCAAACCATTCTAATCCAAAAAAGGGTGAAACTTAATCGGTTTAAGACAGAAAATGTATTCGATATATTTAAAGGTACCGCTTTGACGAGGAAATGCAACAAGATGTGGCCGGAGTTACTAGTCATAGTGAAGGTAAAGGACTGCACTATAAGATTGGGTAAGTTATAAAGAGCAAAGGTGCCATCATGAGGCCTGCTTCTGAAATGTTTTCATTCTTGTTTTTTCTTACTATGGAGATCATGTATTTCCGTCTTTGGTGAATGAAAACGAAAAACTTGAAACCTTTATGAAAACCGAATTCATTTCTGGTGTGATGCATAGTGTTTGGGAAACACTAGGCGCGCTTATTAATCACAAATCAACTCAAACGCGTACAAAAAATAAACCGGAAAAATTTAACACCATCCAAAAGTGTCGAAATTGAATATATCGCGAGAAGTTTCAATCGTGGTGATATTGTCCTTGCAAATATGGTTTCCTGGTATTTTTTTTTCTTTTTAATGCATGTGCCGATATTGTTCATATCATGCTAATCTTCTGAAAACGAAAACTCTTTATTCTTTTTCCTTCTATTATTTCTGTTTCTGTGTTGGCTTTTATTTCGTTTAGTTCCAGCGCTCTAATTGCGGTGGTCGGGGAAAATTCATTTAAGTGAAGGCCCTCAGAATGGAAAGTTTTTCGTTTTTAAAATTTAGATATTTTGTTTAATTATCCGATTGAGCAAAATAAGGCAGGTTTGACGGGGTACCAGTCAAACATCAGAAGCTCAATTAACCGCAGGCATTTCAATGTCAGTTTGCTCAAACAATTCAGTGATATCCATGGATAAACTTGGGTGGCTCTATTTACGCGTGAGTAAAAATAACTATACTGAAACATAATAAAAAAATAGTTCCATTTCCTTCTGCGAGAGTTTATCATCAAAATTAAAGTAACATCTTTCGCAAAAGCTGTGGCCAGCTAATTGCTGCGTTGGACTGTTTGCCGTGAGATCCGGCGAGTTTTAGTCCAACAGTTTACTCAAACGATGCCACAGGTGTATTTATGCCCAGGTGTATAAATGAATACCAGCTAGCGATGTTAGCCGGGTAACTTGACAGAATACTGGGGCTAACCTGTGATAGTCACTAGTGCCCCAGTGCTAAGAAAAGAGGTATGCAGACAAAGTAACTCGCTGCATATCTACGTTATTTTGACATAAATCCCATAACTTTCCAGCCTAAGAACGTATTGTATTAATGATTCAAAAGTCAATGGCTTTTAGTGTCTATTTGTGTGTCATGTCAACTAAGCTATAGACGACCGTCCAGTTGGTTCAAGAGGGGACTTGCTTCTTACTTTCAAGACCGTGTAGAAAAACAGACGTGCTTGCCTGATCTTGAGTTTTTGAGTTTTAGATACGAGTTTCAGTTCAAGGCGCGGTCGTCGTGTGGAATCCACAAGCGAAGAAAGTTTACTCTCACCACGTCTCTCTCCACCCAGGTGTATACATGTAACTGAATACCAGCCATCTGTTGGGGCAACCTGACAGTATGCTGTGGGCTAACCTGCAATAGTGACTAGTGGTCCACCCATTCAATAAATCCGGCCATAGTTCTTAATTTAATTATTAGTCTGTAATGGCTTCTAATGCAATAAGTTTTAGAAACTATCTGCATTTTGAGTTCATTAAGCGGAACTCTGAAAAAGATCAAAGGGTAGGTGATTTATCACAATCTTTATCACGTGTTCAGTAAGCAGTATTACTTTTTGGGCGGGGGGAGGGGGCGAAATTACTGGCAGGATGAACAAACGCACGCGGGATGTAGTCACGGGAAAAAAAGCTTCAAATCACGAGCAATCCAGTGAACGTAAGAATCTAGAATTTTTAACATTTTCTAAACAATGTCCGTGTAACCTAAGCGCAATCTGGAGGCAAAAAATATACAACTGAATAATTTTCTCCATTTCGTTTACTTTGGATAATTCAACATAGAAAAGAATGATCAATAACAAATGACAACACAAGGTTCAAACCAAATAAGTTTATTTTTGGAGGGATGGCAAGAACCAACCTATACACTCTACAATCTACACATCTACCATCATTCTCTCTCTCTTCTGTTTACATTTTACATGGCAAGCCCATTGCAAACAACCAGACAAGTGTCCGCCACGGACATTCAAAACATGCTGTGAGAATTACAAACTGAACAGTACTGTCATTCCAGGTCATTCATGACCTACATTGTCTAGTAAGCTCCCAGGCTGCCAGATCTTATTTAACTTACATCTTGCAAGCAGGCAGGTTTAGTTTCAGCTATGACCGAGTAACTCTCGGACATATCAGATCACATTTTAACTTACATCCTTAAAAGGGCACTATCATCGGGATTTTGATGCATTTATAGGTAACAACGAAGCTAAAATTACGACTTAGTAGCTTCGCTAATTCATGAGATGCGCCTAGATAGCCATGATGAAGATATTAAGTGAATTACTCACGGAATAGCGAAGTTTAACAATTTATCCAAGGCACATGGGCAGAGTTTGAAAAGTCCACGCCAATATATTTTTCAATGTGCGATCAATATCGCATGCCTGTAAAAGTTTAGCCTGCGTTGCAGACAAACTAAACCACAACGTAGGCTAGTATAAGTCATAATAATGCCTCCTTTGTTACTTCAGTGGACTAATACATTCAGTGTTAACAAAGGTTTCCATTAATGCATATAGCTTTTTTATTTGACTTCCCGAAGTGATGCTTATGACAAGCAGACTTAGTGCCAATAAGGCTGGAGAACAACACCAACCCCGACCTTTCATTTCCCTTACACTACGCAAGTAAATACATACACCTTATTCGATGGTAAACGGGCGCAATGATGGAATAATAAACAAGCTTATTACCAGATTTACTGAGGAGCAAAACCGCTGGTGCGACAGATCACATTGTTTTTTGTTTTTGTTTTTTTACCACAAACTTACGCCGAAGGGAAATTAAAAATCGAACGTCCCGACGCAACTAACTAAGTTGTCAACTAAATAAGAATTTACACGGAAAATAATGTATCCTCATAGCTGAAGATCACTGAAATACAGAAAAAGGCCAATAAGAAAAGCAAGAAACAAGTGAAAATTCTGAAACGAGCTGAGTTGAGCTCACAAAACAAATTTGGTTAAACAAAGGCCCAAAAACAAAATATGCCAGAAAATGAGGTTGCCCTCTGTCGCTCTCGACACCCCTTAGTTTTTGTTGGTCACATGACTATGAACTATTTTGCTTTTCGAAAAATACTATCTGACTTGGCTGCGCGTTTCAGCCCCCCTCCCCCCACCCCCCAAAGCAAAAATGACGATTTATCTCCCAGTATCGAGCTCAGTCGTAAAGAAAGTACCGACGACTTTTATTTTGACTCACGTGCTGAGAGGCGAAATGAAGGGCAACAAGGATGATGCGCAGTGGAATACCAAGGAATACCTGAAAATTTTCTGCAAATCAGAAAATCAGCAAATTTGAAGTTTAAAACAATAATGGGTCTTGATAGCACAAGTGTTGTAAATATTTTTAAAAACACAACAACGCTTTTTAGTTTTTGGAACATGTTTCGATGTTTCAAACATCATCATCAGCCATAATGAATATATAAGGTTTACAGAATGATCGTTATTATATATGTAACAGCCTATACAATGAGCCTTTATAAATTCAAATTAACGTAAAATGCAAACTTATTTAAACTAACCAATAAAAATAGAAAAGAACAATAGTGACATAACCACCAAGCTGAAATTGATACATTAAAAGTGTAACGATAAATTGACATGCTCAACTTGTTTGTTGAGTTCTGGATTTAACCGTTCAATATGAAACCTCTCCTTGATTTTAAGTTGTGAGAAAGTCTTAGCAAAATCAATATTCTTAAAACTAGAGGCATCACAAATATCTCGACAATGCCAAGAACAGTTAAGATGTTTAAAAACATGGGAATTTTTGTCCCGAAAAAGATGTTCATTAACACGTGTGTGAAAATGCCTATTGGTTTCACCAATATAACGAGCTCCACAGCTCGCACATGTAAACTGGTACACAACACGTGATTTAAGAGACTCGGGAATAAAATCCTTAGGACTAAATATTAATACTACTAAGTTTGAATGGAGAGAATATAACTTCAGTGTTGACTCAATGAAGCGGTTACCAAGAAGCAATCCTTCCCAAGAAAAAGTCACACTCTTTTGCACTGCTATGCAGTTGTTACTGTTTCGCAGTGCTTTGTTTCTGGCTTCTCACCATTTCAGCAAACGGTCCACCGTTTCGTATCAGCACGTCAGGTTTATCAAACTCAACCACTCGCCCACCATCAAGAACCAGCACCTTATCATAATCCATGATGGTGTTCAGTCGATGAGCAATGGTCAGCACTGTGGAATCTTTAAACTTGTCTCGAATGACTTCTTGAATCAGACGATCGGTCAGGAAGTCCACATTAGCAGTAGCTTCATCCATGATGATGATCTTGCTCTTCTGGACCAGTGCACGAGCCAAGCACACTAACTGTCTCTCACCAACGCTCATGTTTGTTCCACCTTCTCTTAGCTTGAAATCGAGCTGTCCTGGTAGATCTTCTACAAGGGTCTTCAACTGCACTTCCTCCAGAGCTGTCCAGATTTCCTGGTCAACATGTTGCGAGAATGGGTCCATGTTCCTCTTCAAGGTACCTCCAAAAAGCACTGGATCCTGCGTTATAACAGCCATGCTCCTGCGAGCGTGTTGCAGATCGATAGACGCGACATCAACACCGTCGATTGACACCTGGAAAGAACGAATTTAGGTTTATAACAGTCTTTTCTTTGGAAAAGCTTTACCAAATTTGTTGCGCGACGCTTAATTTCGATTTATCAACTTCGAATTCATTGTTTTGTCACGAATTACGTCATCTGAAGTCACAATGACACAATTTTTTACGAAATAGCTTCATAGCAGCACATATACTAAATGAAAAAAAAAACTACGATTTTGATTTTATGCAACTTTGTATTTTCTCCGTTGCAAATACTTCATTGTTTTCGCGTTTGAAACCACTAAAGTTTGACCATATTTGGTCATGTGGCGAGAAATTTGAATTTCTTTAATTACCTGTAACTTTGCGCCATTTTATCCGATTGAAATAGGGTTTTCACTGTAAATATTGTTTTTCTGTAACGAAAATGCCTGTAACGTTTTGAACACTGCTTTTCAAATGTTTAATATTGTTACTAAAAATAGGTGTCACTTACGTCATCATACTTTCAAGAAAAGTCAAAAGTACCTAACAGTTGTAAAAAATCAAAGAAAACTTTCCTGCAATTAAGATTCTCTAATGTCTTGGTTCATTTAAAATATAAACGTCGCCTCCGTGGCGCCCACTACCTCTCGGAACGAGTTACTTCATTGGTTCTTAAAACAATAGATAACAGGTCATAACAATGCCCCTAGCCCGGAATAACAATAGAGGTAGTGTTTATAGCGGGCGAATGAAAATACAGGTTCCAGAGAGGTAGTGTCTTACTGCCTCCGTGAGCCGAAAATAAAGTTTAAGAACCTTCCGGGAGCAAAAGCCCTAGCAACCGACCATCGTGTTCGTTTCGTATTGCAAAGTACAATAAGCTTTCACGAGCTGATACCGGTCGCTTCATCTTGAAAATGTCGTATTGAAACAGTGGCATCGGAAGAACTTGACAAGCTCCTGAGAAAGTTCTCCGCCGAGGTTAAATAAAAGGAGAGAGATGATTACGACCTGTTTTCCCTTCAAATCATGCAGAGTTCCATTGAACGATAATAAAGGACAAAAATTTCCACTGACAAAAAATACTCTGAATTGCTTGAATGTTGAACTGATTGAACTTTGATTGAGCTTCTCTGAACTGCTTGAATTTCCCTGAATGAAACTTTGTTTTTCCTTTGTTCCGCTCGGCTGAGTTTTTGACACATGACATGTTAGTTCTGAGATGTGAAAGAGGTTCCGCTTTTTTACAAACCGGCTACTGGGTCAATAAAATGTTGGTGCTGACTAAAATCCTGTATTTATAGGGCGATTAAATTGTGCGATTTCAAAATGGATGCAAAAAAAGTGGCAATTGAACTTCGTGTCGTGCATTTTCGGTCTGAAATCATACTTGTGATTTCAAATCGAACTCGCTTGATTTTTTAAATCACGCGTATGATTTCAGACCAAATTGTACTCTACTCTGTTCAATTACCATTATAAATTATGCTTTTTGGACCTATTTTCATGTAAATTTAGTTGCTATTTTCTTTTATTTCAAAAATGCATTTTTCATGTAAGAACGCCATACACATTCATTTCCTGTTATTTTTGTATATATTAAAAAAAAATCTTTAGCAGCTACGTACCTTTCCCAAGGGTTCTGGCATACGGAACAACGCAGATACCAGAGATGATTTTCCAGCACCGGTGCGGCCCACAATCCCCACCTTCTCTTTACCAGAAACACAAAAGCTGATGTTCTTTAAGACACGAGGTCCGCCCTCGAAGTAAATCATAGAAAGATCCTGTATGGCTAACTTTCCCTCATTGGGCCAGGACTCTGGAGGATGGGTTTCAGTGTTGTAGCCAGGCTCGGTGTCTATTTCGGTATAGGTCACTACCCGTTCGACAGACGTCATCAAGTTTTCTACCTCTGAAGCCATTCGCACGCCTAATTGAGTTAGGTCCAGCGTTTGCAGCGCGTATACAAGCGCCAATCCGGCTAGGGCTGAAAAAGGTTTAATAGCACAGTCACGTAAACTATGTATGTAATACGTTTAGGTTTCTTGTACTTAAGGTGCCCTGCAATAGTTCATTCTGTTACAGCTACCAAAGGAAATTTTGAGCTAATTTGCACAACATAGTTAATTAGCCCTTGACTCTTGTCTAATAACTTTAATCAATATAAACTATGGAAGAAGCCTTACCCCAAGTTTTGAGGAAGCTGCAGAAAATTTGAACTTAACTTGAGGCTTGGATTAATATCAGTGCCGGTGCTTAACGTGGGATTCCTTTATTTTACTGCACCTTTCAATAACGCGCATGTCAAACACCAACTGACGATAGCGTGTTTCGTTGCCACTAATCATAATTCATAATAACGACAACAATCAACGAAGCTTGAAAAAAAAAAGAATGAAAATCTACCTTAAATAAGCGTTTACATTCGCTTGCACTGACTCACCGTTACTTTCTGTAATAAAAATAGCACTCAATGCGACAAGGCTAACGAACACGCTGGAGAGAAGGTCCAAGCGAATACCCAGCCAACGATTAGAAGACACCACCATAAAGAAAGCTTGTGTGTTCTCGTCTTGGTACCTAAAAGAATGTAACATTTTTTAAAAATTGTAATAGAAAACGTTTCAAGTTCAAGTATTTGAAACTTGAAATTCAGGTTACTGATTGATAAAACTTGCTGAGGACGTAGCATGGCGCGGACACAAAACAAACGTTCCACCGTTTGTTTAGATAAGCCACGTTTTAAGAGGAAATATCGGCATTGCGATTATTCCAACAAAATGGAATCAACAAAATAAATGATTCATGTGTAATTGAGGAAGATTACGTGGCATATATTGTTTGACTGTCTCTGGTTGGAATTAATATGGAGCATAATGGAGTATTTAATTACAGAATTCGTAACTCTGAAAGCATCCTGCAGATACCCAGACCTAGGACTAATTGTTATAAACGCAGACTTGGCTATAGAGCGTATTCACTCACATGACCAGCAGCCATATTGGTTTACCGAAGCAAAAGACAATTTTTGAATAAAAATAGATTCCTTTATTTTACTGCACCTTTCAATAACGCGCATGTCAAACACCAACTGACGATAGCGTGTTTCGTTGCCACTAATCATAATTCATAATAACGACAACAATCAACGAAGCTTGAAAAAAAAAAGAATGAAAATCTACCTTAAATAAGCGTTTACATTCGCTTGCACTGACTCACCGTTACTTTCTGTAATAAAAATAGCACTCAATGCGACAAGGCTAACGAACGCGCTGGAGAGAAGGTCTGGTTGGAATTAATATGGAGCATAATGGAGTATTTAATTACATAATTCTTAACTCTGAAAGCATCCTGCAGATACCCAGACCTAGGACTAATTGTTATAAACGCAGACTTGGCTATAGAGCGTATTCACTCACATGACCAGCAGCCATATTGGTTTACCGAAGCAAAAGACAATTTTTGAATAAAAATAGATTTTAATTCCCTATGGTATGGCTTGGGACACCAATGTGGCCGCCACTTCTTTGTTTTGGAACACCAATATGGCTGCCGTGATGTTATGTGAATAAGCCCCATTCCGGGAGTGCTCTTTAGAATGGACTGCCATCTGAATTTCGTAAACCATTAACCCTTACCAGATTTGGAAAGGGAATAAATGATTTATTTTTCTCAATGGGCACTAACACGGAAAATACTTAAGCTAGTATTTTAGATCTTTTTTTATCTCTTTACACTGATTGCTTTTTACCATGACTAAATAAAGTTTTGTCTATATCTACGTCCATGTCTATGTCCTCGATTTTTCGAACCTAACTGGAACCGAAAGATGTTTCCTTGCTCGGATGAGCAATGCAGATATTACCCCAGATTTCTCGAACCAACATTCGCTTCCCTGAGATGCTCGAGAAATCAAGATGGGACTAAGTGTACAATATCATGGAAGAGCCCGCTAACATGACCACATCTATGCAGTGAGTACACGTTCTGTGAAATTAGAAAACATATCTTTTCCTAAAAATGGAAATATTTTTCAACTGAGCTCACTCACTTAAATAGGCAATTCCCACAATTTGAAGTCGTTTTCTAACAGATTACATTTCTACTAACCTGTGGAGCTTGTCTAAAAATGCTCTGTTCATGTTTGAAGTGTGCACAATTTCAAGTCCATTTGCTGTTTCCGTGATGTGTGAGTAAACAGGGCTGTATCTTATGGCCTCTATTCTCTTGAACTCTCTAGAGGACTTAAGGTAATAACGTGCGTAGTAAACATATATTCCAATAATTGGCAAAAGGGCCAAGAAAAGCCAGTAGTTTGTTCCAGCAGGAACCAGCACTGCACAAAGCGAAAAGAGGCAAATTATAAGGGCTTGAAGAAATAGCGGTGGCAACACGTCGTCCATGCAACCAACATCTTTCGAAAAGCGATTCAGAATGCGCCCAGCTGGGCTGGTGTCGAAAAACAACACAGGAGCTTTGATTACTGACACAGTCATTTTGTTGTGAAGGTTTTCTGCTGCTCTTAGTAGGAGGTAGTAAAAGGCGAACGAGGATGCTGTCATGACAACAGTGGAAAGCGCCACTAGACAGGCGTGAATGACTTGAGTGTTTGGTGCTTTTTGTTGGTCATGTGACATCTCTGCTATTCTAGCCAAAAACCAGGTTGGAGCTAGAAGGCAAACTAAAGAATATCCAAGTGTTAAAAGCGTATTGGCCAATTGCAACAGAAGCGTTTATACTGCCCTTAAAGTTAAAATACAATTTAAATATTCCTTATCTACGCTACAGATAATTTGACGGGATTTGTGCAGAGGTGAAATTCAGATTCAACATGGGTGAATGTTTCAAAGTTTCAGTTACTAACAAGCGGGAGTAATCAATAAAATAACTCCTTATAACTTTAAGTCGATTTTAAAAACATTTTTCCAGGTTATCTTAGATTACAGTCGTTTTTCTGAGTTCCAAAAAACATTATAATTGAAGGAAGCGTCAAAATACTATTGGCCAGGAGCCCACCACGTGCTCTGCAAATTACTTCCTACAAATAATGGTCTGCTCACGCGCATAACCGTGTGAGAGTGATTTCAGAGAAAATGGAGAATTGGCGAAGAACGATTTGAAATTTCTACTAGCCCCAAAACAAGGTTTGTGATAGATTCATAAAACAAAAGCTAAACTTGTTCATCATCCTCGGTTATCTCGGTTTTATGCTATTATAAACCATCGTGATTTATCAGTGTCTCACACAGATCGATTACTTGTGTCAGCCTTCAGCCTCAGCAAATAACTTATCTGCTGGCGACTGACAAATCACGATATTTTACTCGTCCAATAATTGTAATTATATGTGCTTTCATTAGCAGTAACGACCCCAGAGTGTTTACAAGAATTATTAAAACAAAGCTCTAAGAACGAAGCTTTAAATTAGTTTTGTGTTTCATTGTAACAGACACAGTTCCAAGTCATTGAATATTGAAGACTAACCTTGTGCCAGTACCAACACGCCTACAAGAAGCAAAATCAAGGGAACAGGCAGTCCTTCCCGAAAATAATCCCAGTAGAGTCGCCAGGTGACAGTGCCGGCCATCTTACTTTCCACCTCTTCTTTGAGGTCGAGAGCTGCTGGATGGTCAGCCTCCGACAGGTCACTGATGTTTGGTAGTACAATTTCCAGCGTTGTGTCGTCGATTACACTACTTGAGGCACGACTTAAATTTTCCTCCAGTGTGGGTAATTCCAAACTGCCTACAAAACCCAGGTTATCTTTACCTTCTTTGCGTTCCGTAGACGAACCGAAGGAAATGGAAGATGTCTGCATTAGTTTCTTCATGGTGTTCTTCTCACGAAACTCGTAGACACTAACACTTCTTGGGCGCTTGGGAGACATATTTGCAGCTATGTCACCAACTCTTTGAGGGAGCGTAACATCACTCGTCGGCAGTTTACGCCACTCTACGACACGCTCTCTCGAGAACGGAAGTTCCGAAATTGATCGAGGTCTGTTCTTGATCACTTTCAAGATGGACCCTTTCTGACTGAACTCGTAGAGACTCGCCCTCCTTTCGCGTCTCGCGTTAGTCTCACAAAGCTGAGACAATTCCGAACTATCGCAAAACACTCCTTGGTCTTTAAGTTCCGTATATGCTCCGTCCTGACTGATTGAACCGTTTTCCATCACAATAATACGAGCCACATCTTTCAAATACTGCAACTGATGGGTGACCAGCAAACGAATACGACCCGATAGATATTTCAGTATGCAGCTCTCGTAGAGATGTCTTCCTACTTTAGTATCGACTGCACTTAGTGGATCATCAAGCAGGTAGATATCAGCATCTGAATACACCGCACGAGCTAAACCCACACGTGCTTTTTGACCTCCACTGAGAGTCACTCCACGCTGTCCAATTTCCGTTAAGTCACCTTTGCCAAAGTCTGCTAAGTCCTTTTTCAACCCGCACACCTCAACAACACGCTGCAATTTTTCCCTGTTAAATGGCAAGCCAAACAAAATGTTTTCTCTTATAGTCCCAGAATACACCCGGGGTATTTGAGGAACATAGGCTACCTTCCCCTGGCACGATATCTCTCCTACATTTAGAGGTAGCTCCCCAAGAATAGCTGTAAGAAGGGAGGACTTTCCACTTCCAACTGCGCCAGCTTTTGCTATCATTTCACCATTCGAGGCTTGCAAATTGATGTTGCTCAAGGTTTCGCTCAGAACATCTTGATTCCAAGAACATGACGCGCCAGAAATTGAGACATACGATTCTTCTAAGCCATCTTTTGGGTGACTGTTCATTAATCGGGCGGTTCCTTGATCCGTAAGCGTTTCAAATGAAATCTCAGGAAGGTAAGTAGATGGCATTTTTTCAGTTCGTTTGTAGATTGGGTCTTTAGTCGTAGCTGTTTGATAATTTTCATTAAGAGACTCGCCAATTTCCTTGAAATTAGTCAACTGGACAGCCGTTTCCCTATTTGTTATCGATTTGCATTTGAATACAACGTTATTCTCGACATTAATGTTTTCTGATGAAATCTGAATTTTTTGAATTCTGCTCCTTATCTCTTTCAGAGTTTACTAATGAACTCCTTCTTGTTGCCTTCAAGAAAGACCTGTATTCGATCGAGGGCTACTTTAGAATCAGCGACAATCTGCATGGATATACCTAAGTGGTAACAAAATGTATGTCTTAACGTCTCCAATCCCAGAAGAACTGTGAAAATTTCAAAGGATGACAGGTACGTTTCCGTAAAAACCAGCGTTGTTATTGAAAGCAGAGTTGCGATGGGAAGCGTTGTAAAGTACAAAACAATTAGCATGGAGACAATGATGCCTTTTAAACGAATTATTGCCATCTCCTTCCTGTTGGAAAGTAACAGAGAGACAAGAATTAGTGCGTAATCTTTACTTTTAGCAACAAGACAGACGAGAAACCGCCGCCGAAAAGACTACAAGAAAACTGATTGACGGTTGTCACATTAGTCACCCTTTGTTTGTAATCTAGCACTTCTTTAGCATCCAAAATAATCAAGAATGCGATCAACTTCTAACAAACACTTACCTTCGTTGCGCAGATTAAACTATCTGCAGCGCAGGCTAGACCGCGATGCAGTTTGGTAAATCCTCGTTTGTTTATTATTATTATTTCATTTTCCAAGTTCAGTGGCGCATAGCCACTTCAGATAGATATATAGCGCCCTTTGATTAACTTACACAACGTACACTTAGTTTCAAATATAGTAAAAATATTTCAATTGTTATATAGCTTTAGAAAATGCCCTTTAGTAAAAATGAGAACGAAATTTAGTATAAATATTGGCGAGCTTTTATGTACCAATGTGCATGACTCATCGATGGCTATGTTTTCGTGTACAAACCAATTTTTTCTATTTTGTCTCTCTTCCAGTATGATAGAGCACTTAATATTACGCTTAACATTGGATCGTTGTTTCCGTAGTGTAGTGGTTATCACGTCCTTCTAACTCTATGAGTTGGAACCGGTACCATGCTATGCGGGAGGTCGCCGGATCGAGCCCGGCCGAGAAACTTATTTTTTCTTCCTTCTGACATTTTAATTATCTTTTCGTTCATGACGTTTTTTCTTTTTTTTTTTTTTGTGAACGGCTTATGAAATATATTTTCAATTAATGTACTTTCTGTCACTGTGAAGTAATGACAGAGAGAAAAAACTATTGCAGCAACACGTTCAGAGGGATTGTATGCAAAGAAAACAAGAAAAATATTAATGAAGACAATAATTGTTGCCATCGAAACTGTACGTTTCTAAATTTTTCCCGGCGGGGAGTCGAACCCCGGTCTCCCGAATGCTGGCGGGGATATTCACCACTGCGGAACGTATTTTCATGTGGCGTTATGGTAGCGATTTTGGTGCACCAAAACCAAAAATGGCGGCCATATTAATGTGCCAAGCCGCTCCTTCGAGAATTAAACTCTATTTTTATGACAAAAAGAAATAGTCTCGTGAAAGCTTACGCTTTCCGTTCGTGGCACGCTTGACCGTTGCGCGAAAAAAGATCGGATAACATACCACAAACGGCTGATATAGATGGAACACTTTAATATTGACAGAGGTCAAATTTGGCTCCTCTGGTGCCTCTGTATGTTACCGAAAATTTGGATGGCAAAGGGAGAATGCGAAGATATTCCCAACAATGTGTACAATTTAAACTAGTGTGAGTATTAATACGGGGGATCTTTTATGGTCATGATAGGATTCGAAGTCGTGACCTCCTGTTTATAAGACATGCGCTCCAGCCATCATAGCGATGGCGCCACATAGTTATTCCAAGAGCGCCCATCGGATATGAGATAGTAAATAGCCAACGAGGCGCATGCTCGCCGATTCGGCTATGACTATCTCATATCCAAAAGAATTGCAATACAGTGAAGTTTAGCTCCCCGGCAGTTCTCGCTGACGCGTAGATGTACAGCGACCATATTGGTATACGAGCTCACATTCCATAGCTTGAGAGCCACTCAGAACTCAGGTATTGCAATATACCACGGCTAATTTATGGCTAATGTATTATCAGCAACGTGAATAATTTTAAGTCGAATATACAATTAGTTTCTTGAAGCGTTTCATGCAAGCTGCAATCAGCGAAGCTTCGTTAATTCGAAAAAGGCAGCTCTCAGGAAGTTTATTCACAGGGTGTTCGGTCCAGTTTTAAGCAATTATGAGCCGCAAGAGGAGGTTTGCCTCTTTCTCATGTCCACGCCACAAGAATGGTCCTTAAGTTGTCCGATTCACCATAATTGCGTCCATATACCTCTATTACCTAGGGTACAGAATCATCTTCTCTTTAACATTTGCCAAAAAAGTGCCGGAAACTTTCTTTCCGGAACGTTTTTGTTTTCGTTTGGCCGAACGGAAAATTTCCGAAATAAATCGAAAATTTATTTACCGAGCTTAAAATTTATCATCTTCACCATCAGTGAAATTTGATCCAAAATTCCCAACCGGAATATCCATACATAAAATGTTCTTATCATTTGCTTCAATTTCTCTATCAGTTCTAGGTCTTTCGACAGTTTTGACCCGTATACCGGCCACTCAGCTCAGGCCCAGTTATCATTACCGTTTGGAGTGTTCGCTTAACATTTGCCAAAAGTGTGAACCAGCCTTCCGTCATTCGAGTTGTCTAAAAAAAATTCTTGGGCCTGTCCGGGAGTCGAACCCGGGACCTCTCGCACCCAAAGCGAGAATCATGCCACTAGACCAACAGGCCTTCCATGCGGATTAAATAGTAATTATGATGGGGACGTGACTATTTTGAAGAAGTTGATCAAACAATTAAGACGGAATCCGCCAGGACTTCGAGTAGTTGTTGGACAAAATTATGTACCAAAATTATTTACACCTTATTGCAAGCTTTTGTGTTACTGCTTCAAATATCTTATCAAAAGAAATCTTTTCTAACAACACCAAACATCGAAAACCAATCTTGAAGTTCCGCTGAATTCCACTAAATCGCTTAAAAGATGCGAGCTTTTGCCTATAGCTTGTGAACATTAAATTTCATTTTCTCAGGCTCTGATAAGAAATTGTTGTACCAAAATTATTTACACCTTATTGCAAACTTTTGTGTTACTGCTTCAAATATCTTATCAAAAGAAATATTTTCTAACAACACCAAACACCGAAAACAAATTTTGAAATTTCACCGAATTCCACTGAATCGCTTAAAGACGATTTTACAAAATGGCTGCACGTGAGAATTTCCCTATAGCTTGTGAACTTTGAAATTCATTTTCTAAGACTCTGATAACAAATTGTTGTTGGTGTTATCAGTGATAATTACTTACATCTTTACCTTTTATTTAGGGTAGAAAATAACGCAATAGGATTTAAATTATTCTGGTACTCGATTTTTGTCCAACTTAAATAAATATTACTCGACTTCCTGGTGGATTCCGTCTTAATTCCCTGAAATGGTTTCCCTAAGCAACCACAGTAGTTTTCTTTTTCAACATCTAGTAACGATAACACCATAAAGACTATTATTTCTTTTCCCCATACTACCGTGGATTTACAATTGGCAATCAGCTGGTCTCTCGAATCGCCTTCAGAAATTATTTAGAATTCTAGTCGGCTACGTTCTTTTCAGACGTTATTCCATAATTGTTCTTATTTTATCTTCATCATTCACACATAGAAAGAAAATATATATCCAGTGGTCGGCCGTACAAGCAAAGGAGTAGAAAATGGCATTGAATGATCGAATAGGAGTGAAAGTTTCCTTCAAAAATATTTCTAAAGAGAGCAGCATGGTTACAAATATTTTACCTAATGAGTTTTCTACTGACTAAAGCAAAACGAAACGTCCCGGGTGGGCCACCAACTTTTGGATTGCGCCACGGAGACATATATGTATCTTTGAGTAGCATTTAACTGGTCGAAAGTTCATCAAATTTCATTATGGTGATGAAACTCAACAGAACTGTATCGCGGAAAGGGGTAGTCAGCTCTGGATAGTAAGTGGCTTGACCATAACACGACATCGAGCAGGTGTCATACTACCAGGTTATCGGAAGAGGGGCAGTTCAAGGTCTTTATAAAAACAGAAGTATTGTTAAGTTTGGCCTGTTGGTCTAGTAGCATGATTCTCGCTTTGGGTGCGAGAGGTTCCGGGTTCGAGTCCCGGACAGGCCCTGAAATATTTCTGGACCAGGAGCTTTTGTCGGGTGGATTTACACATGGTATTTTTTTTTTTTCGCAAAGGCGGGACAGTAACTTTTATTGATGTTTTCTGAACGCAAAATGTCGCGTTCGTCGTAAGTTGTGACTTCTTGATTGACAGACTTCATATGACGACGAATAGATTGTACTAATATTTCTTAATTTTTGTTTTTCCGTTTGAAAGGTCGCGATCGGATGGTCCAATTTTCACGACACAATCAAACCCACAAAACCGCTATGAACAATGGGGGGCGTTGTCTGCCTGGCCAAAGATATGGTTTCATTTAACACATCAATACGATACAACAAACATAAAAAAGATGCACCGACTGCGTATATGCAGCACAGCCGGACACGAAAACCTTAAAAAAATGCAATAGGAAAAAAATGGAGACCGTGTACCCCCAACCAATGCTATGGGAATACTGAAATTATGTAATCGAGAAACAATATTTTCACAAACACGGAGTAAAAGATAGAGAATAAATGAAATACCGAGTAAATGCATTCCGTCTATAACACAGGCAACAAATGCAAGGAATCGGTCTACTTGTAATATTTCGATAGAATTCTGCATTATCGTCCGACTAAGGTGACAAACAGGTAGCTTAGATTTAATACT
Organism: Meandrina meandrites; assembly: GCA_963693305.1. Taxonomy (NCBI): domain Eukaryota; kingdom Metazoa; phylum Cnidaria; class Anthozoa; order Scleractinia; family Meandrinidae; genus Meandrina; species Meandrina meandrites. The sequence continues at coordinate 49,327,750 of OY855903.1, forward strand.
TAAATATCGAAATAATGTAGTAAAATACACCAACGATTCATTGCATGTGTTGTCTTGTTTTACAGACGCAATGCATTTACTCCGTATCTCATTTATTCTCTATCTCTCAAAATTATCAGCGGGTAATGGAATACGTGTCGCCGAAGGAGGCTGACCGTAGAATGATACAAAATTCTCAAAGGACTCTTATTGGAACAATCCAACCTTGTGTCTTCACGCACTACGCTCGTACCCAGTTCTCTGTTACGTGTCGGCAAAATATTGTTTCATGTTAATTCCGATCAGCACAATTAATTACATTATTTAGGACCAATGTAGTTCCCCACACGGTAATTTGGCAGGAAAAAAATGATAAGACCATAATCATTCGATCATATCCTAATTTAATTCAAACTTTATGGAAATGATTCTGTATCCTGGCTAACAGAGGCTTTTCTGGTGGATCGGTCAGCCAAAGGACAATTCGTGTGGCGAGGCCATAAGAAATCTCACCTAGTCATCTAGCGGCTCAAAGGTCGCTTTGATTGGACCGATCAATCAAAGCCTTTGACATCTCGGAACGATTATACGGAGAGTTTATTTGATTGCGAGAAGAATACCAAGCACTTTACATAAAGTACTTTCAGGAACCAGTCTTTAGTTTGATTAAAACTATCCACGTTGCGAATGCGTACATGATATGGCGCCGTAGCTCAGTTGGTTAGAGCGCCTGTCTAGTAAACAGGAGGTCATGGGTTCAAATCCCATCGGTGCCTTTGAATAATTCCTTTTTTTATCTTTTTAAAACCTTACGTACCTTACCAAAATTGCACTTCTTAGCTTCAAATGAGTAAAATATATAAGACAAAAAAACAGTGAAAATTTGTATTTTTTTTTTTTGTACTCCCTCTCCAAGACCCGTCTTTGGACCCAAAGGGTTTCTTACTAACAAAGCTAATTAGCTAATTTATCATGTATCTTATTATCTCTCTCCCCGCCTGATAGCGTCTTAAATTTCTTGAAACTGACAAAAATATAAAATAGGAATGATTAAAACAAGTTATTGACAAACTGGGGGAAAATAGACTGACAAAGAAAATGAATATTTTAAGGAAACATATTTACCGTTTATTCACCGCCTCAAAAAAACAAAAATTCATCTTTCTTTTAGCTTTTTATTAAATTCATCGTGCATTATCTTGGAACTATCGTGATTCCTTTCTTTCTTTTTCGATTCTAGCCACACCCGGTTGAAATATTAACCCTTAATATGCTAAGTCCGGATTCTTCCAGGATTTGGAGGAATGTCCATTCAACCACTTGTGACGTAACGAATTTGCACGTCAGCAGATTCTTGGGATATGCAACTAATACCGGTTGGATAGATCCTTTAGGACTGTCCATTTTGACGATCGACTGCAATCTGACAGAGCTAATCGAAGAAAACGTGATCAGTTTTTGGTGCAAAATTGGTAGTATTAAAAACAGGCCAATATACCTGTACTTGATCATGGTCTCCTTTCCACAACTTTTTATTGCTAAAGATCGAAACTTTTCAGATCAAAAGAAAGGATGTACAGTGTAGAAGGTAGAGAGAATAAGAAAGCAGAGAAAAACGAAAAGCAACGCAGCGAGGAAAAAAATCGGAACTGTTCCGCTTACGCGCATACACCAAAGTAAAATATTGTACATTTTTACGTGAAATCTTCCTCAAAATCTTACTGCAGTGTAAGAAAATGTATTTCTGGCAAAGTTTAGAGAAATTTAGCACCGTAGCGCCAAAAAATTAATTTAACGGTTAAAAAACGCGTTTTTTGGAGTAAATTTAGAATATTTAACAATTATTATGAGCCCGCGTTGGATACGAGGTGATAAATAGCCAACGAGGCGCGAAGGGCCGAATTGGCTATAACCACTCGTATCCAACAAGGGCGAATGGAATAATTGTTTTATTAAATTCTTCTTTAGTATAAATCAACTGGACATTTCATTTTGATGTAAACGAAGTGATAGTATGAGGAGGCGGGAAAATTTGTGGCGCGGTGTTCACTTTTTGAGTTGAATGAAACACGCGAGGAGAGCCAGCGAGAGAGTTTTCTTCTGAAGATTTTCCTCGGAAAATCTCCTCGTAAATCGTCTTTTCATCCTGGAAAATTGTGACAACAATTAAGGTTTACGGGAAGATCCGAAGCAATAGCTTTCCTGGAAATTATACGCCTTGTGCAAGACGAGCAAAGCAAGTGTTTACATATTGTACTTGTTTACGGCTCCACGGCTATCATCAAGACCACTACATTATGCTGAAACGAAATTGCACTCAGATTCGATGAAGTTTATTGAAGTATAAAAGGACAAGATCAAGATTGAAAGGTAAAAAACTTAATTGAAGTGCTGAGCCACATTTACGTCTAGCACTGAATGAAATTGTGTCAGTTTTCTGGCCTTCCCGTAAATTATTTTCTGCTTTTCTTCTTCGTTTAGTCGTTCTTGTTGTACATTTACAAGTATTTTTAATTAAACATTTCGCATCAATCCTTTTAGTTTTACGTAGTTGAGTCAACTATGGCATTTTGTGGTATTTGTGTGGTTTTAGGGAAGGCACTGTCGATTATTTCTTGTATAGGCTTATAAACCTCGCCAAATTTGCCATTTTTCTGATGGAACTTTCGCTTCCCGCAGGAAAATTTTTAAACTGAGCGGCACTTGCCGCACTCGTTTCCCATATAAGGTCAAACGTAGGTATAATGGTTGATAACCGAGATCTAGTGAACCAATCAGAAAGCTAGAATTACATTATCCGAGGTTGAGAATTTAATAATAAGGGTTAAACCCAATTATAAGGCTATTATTACATGGAACATGCTACTTTACCGGGAACTAAGGCACTCTCTCTTATATTCCATGAGCCTCTCCATCCGGGACTCGAGTGGCGTATGTTCCGTATGTCACTCTTCGCTCGATCTTGTGAGCGTCGTATCTCTCATTGACGTCACGATTCCCGCCTCTTATCACTTTGTCGAATGAGCTTAGATCTACGATGTCATCGTGCTAGGAGGTCAACTGGGTTGGCAAACGCATGCGCCAACTCAGTGTAAGCTTATACAAAATTGGTCGAAGCACGTTTTGATCTAATGACGAAAACCTTGAAATATTTACTGAATATGGCCGAAAACGATCCATCTTCAATTCAGTCCGGGTTAGGGGGAAGGGTGCTTTGAATCATTCACATTAAGCCTTTGAGTTGGAGAATGCGCTTGCGATGTCATGTAATCTGCCAGCACTTTATAACTTGGAAAGGAATGTCAATCAAACTTCATCACAAATATTTCGTGGGGCGTTCGTTGTTAGCGCTAATACGTACTCTTGTTTTCGAGGGCCATTGAATTTTCTAAATCGTGGTTTCAAGTGCAGAACTCGTGGAGGCTATGTGCTTTTTTTAAGTTGACCACTGAGCTATAGGTCTTGGGCTCAAGTCCTACTTTTTTCTCTCTATGCCAGAAAAGAGACTGTTTTCGTAATGACTGGAGCTACAATGTAGCTTGCACTTGAGGCTAATGCGGGGAAATATTTTCAATTACAAATCACATGAAGCTCTTTTTAATATTATTCCCCGGCATTAGCCTCCCTTCCAATCTAGTTCAAGCCAAATACCGAGAATAAGAACACGGTCTATTTGGATTTAATAATAATGATGATGATGATGATGATGATGATGATGATGATGATGATGATGATGATGATGATGATGATGATGATATTCATAAGCGTATTACAAATAACATATAAAGGGCACAGTGAATAACCGAGGGGTTTTGCTTTCAAGCTTGGCTACTTCTATTCATTCTATCATAAACGTACCAGAAGCAATAACAATTTTTACCTGCGAAGATCGCGAACGACGTCTCTGAAATTCCACTCCCAAGCATACATCTTTACAGCTCGTATTCCAGAGATGATTTCATTCATCACAACGAGCCGTTTGTCTGTGAAAGCAGCTGCTTTCTCTCTGAGCATGGCGGCTTTTCTTGCCATTAAAATCTGAAAGGCGACTAAAGCAAAATAGAAGGCAGCACCAACCAGAGCCTCCCAGCCAATCAGGTACCACAGGATCACCAAACTAATAATGATTTCCAAAGGCGCAAGTAGGACCAATCCCAGATTGTTCAAAGACTTTTCGATTTTCTGTGCGTCATTCGATACCAGGTTGATAGTGTTTCCAGACAGGGTAGCTTCTAGGCTGTAACGACTCAAAGAGAGAACCTAAAGGCAGAATAATGTGGCTTACGTGACAACTTTTAAAAATCTTTCAAATACCACAACCGTGGTAAAGCTTTCCGGAGTTTGACGCGCGAACCATAAAGCTATCTAACAAATTCTTCTAAAGCGTGCCAATCGAGGGGTTGACAAGACAAAAGTTTGGCCAAAATCCCTTCCCGTGTGACTTAGAACTGAGTGCTTAATTATGAATACACTGAAAATTTACCTTGTTGTAAACGAGACCTATTAACGCTACTTTCAGCTTCAATCCCCAGAGCTCAGTGAGGTAATCGTAGTGCTGGGTCGATACGGCTCTGACTACGCTTGTTAAAACCAAAAGAAACACATAGACTAAGGCAAACTTCACGCCCATATTCGGCCCATCATTTAACGTTTTCAGCAATAGCCAAAGGCACAAAGGTAGGGAGACGAGGCTCAAGGACCAAAGTACTTTTAACATTATCAGGACCAATCCTGATTGCCAAGGAATAAGCTTGGCCATAACTTTCCATAAGCGTGCTTTTGTAGGTTGCGATTTGCTCATTTCTAATTCATCGAACCAAAATCTTTCAGCTTTCTGGACTAACACCTCGGCTTTGTAATCTTGAAGTAGAGGAACAAATCGTCATCGACCAGCGGTCGCTTATGTCCTAGTTTTAACACGTCATTTATCCACCAGAAGAACATGAGTGACAGCCAACTTGCTCCGACTCTTGGGTTGCTATATTTTGATGTGTTCTCCATGTTTGCCTTTGTTATCTCCAAGGTTAGGATACGTGTAGAGTGTTAAAGTCAACACAGAGATTCTGGGAAATCTAAAAAGCTAAAAAAAAAAACAGCAAAATGATTCGTGCTGAAAAGCATAGCAACGTAGAATACAAGTACGAGCTGTAACGGTCCATGGCGCATTGCATGTTTGGGTGCAATTTTGTTAAGATATTTTCATTACACCTCTTCTCTCGTCATCCTTGAGTGCTTTAAAATAATAAAAAAAGTTCAATTGCCTTTTACTGCGTTATCGTGTCTGTACTATACGGCCGTGTTTCTGGTTTGACCTGGCAAGCAAAGGTAACGGATATTGTTCATTATTTTCGAATGGATCGATATCTTACCCCAAGTAGCGCCCAAGAACTCAAGAAGAGGGGAGCTCACTCCTCACAATAGATTAAATATACGTTTCCTTCGTTGTTTGCAATTATCTATCTTAACTCTTGCGGCAAATGCGATACCCCATACAAATCACAAATCACTTTACAATCTCTTACAGTGTTTCAAAGACTATTTATAATTGTCACTTCCACTGTACATATAAAATATTACGGTCTGTTAGATCGTCACCCGAAACAAATATAGATTGTTTGTCCAAAGCTTCTAACCCTTGCTGATTTTGGCAGAATCTTAATTAATCCGCCCTCCCCTTTATCCTGTACGCGTGTTTGAGGGTCAGCTAATAATATTCAGCGTGATTGAATCCGATCGAAATAAAATGGATACTCACCTTTTTTGGGAGAAAGACATAACTGGATAACAGGGAAATCTGCTCCAGCTGACTAAATGTGTAGTGTTAATTACGTTACTTATTAGATATTCCATGTCTCATTTGGATAATTTGATTTTGTGACGACACTAATTATTATTACTCGTGTGGGGGTTGTTACTTAATATTTATTACCGTTGGTCTGTTGTGTCACGTAATTTGCGGACATCTATATAAGCACGAGAATAGGCATAAATACAGGCACGTCAGAAAACCAAGCATTAAGAAGGAACAGGCAAATTAAATCGGTTTTTATGTCTTTTCTCATGCGCGCATTTATGGTTGAGTCAAGGTTCGGTGGTTATTCGTTCTACACCGGAATTGCGTAAGCACAGTACAGCCGCATATGAAGCTGTTATGTTTGTAAGAATGGTGTTACGTTTGTTAGCACGTGACCGGCCATTAAGATTAATAAATAATAATTATAAAAACAATATATAATTATAATAAGAACCTTCCCAGAATTATTTTCAACTGAAAAATCGTAAATGCCAAATAACTTGGTCAGTTTGCAGTATACAAATAACTCTTACCATAAACTACTTCTCATATGAGACATAGGGTGATGACGTCATTAGTCACGTGACTTTGCTCAGAAGTTCGTTTTTGCTAACTATGACGAAAATAGTTTGCTACTAAAAATGCAGTCAATACAGTTCGAAGCACATTGGCGTGAGGCATTTCGGACTGCCCAGGAACCGAACAAAATATAAATATTAAGGGAGCTATGTGCAATTTTCAAAAAGTGGGAGTCTGGGTACAAGTGCGTATCTGGCGTTGCATTAAATGTAAAGAAACAACAAAGTACAAGTTGGTAGATACTTCCATGCTAAATCCATTTTTAACACTTTCATCGCTATGACGTCATCGGTCACGTGACCAGAAAGGACCACAATTTTAAATTCGCTTGAAAACTTTACTGGCATCTTTCTCTTAGGATATTTTTAAGCGAAGTTGTAGTTTTTTTAAATAGTGCTATAAAAATGGCCATGATTACTTTTTCCTGAAAATGTACGGCAGTGAAAAGTACAATTGAAAAGTTTGTTGGCTTCCTGCTCAGCGACCATTTGAGGTTGAAACAAAAGAAAATTTTGCCAAAGGCAGGAGTGTATGCTCTTTATGATGGCGTTGTCAGTTTCTTCTCATTTTAATTGGTTTTCTTTTTTTTTTTTTTTTTTTTTTATTATAATTTTTTTTTTATTGAAGAGAATAAGGTTTTACAGTATTGAAAGAAGGCGTACAATATTATTAATACAGAGAAAACAATTACACCATATCACTACGTATAAGTAATTAATTACAAAGTTTGTTTACAATAGATTGTTTAATTTTACAATTTTTTTAGCGAAAAAAGAAAAAAGAAACAAAAACAAAAGACGTATGGAAAAAAGGCGGGTGGCACATTCTAAAGGGAAACATTTTGAGGGGCTAAAGCGCATAATGTAGTCCATTTTGATCTAAATTTCGGCAAGGTGTTGTTTTTAAAAGCAATTCTGCTTTCACAAAGGATCTTGTCTTTGAGAACGAGATAAAAAATTTCGAAACTTGGGGAGCTGTTATCCAACCAAGCTTGAAAAATGTGATATTTCGCGATGATTAGAATATGGTTTAAAGCGTAAAACTTAGTACAGTCTGGTTTATAGCCGTACAGAATATCTGTCGCGTTTAAGGTACAATTCTCCGATCGTTTCTCGTTCCACCAATTTATAATTTCACGCCAAAAACTTTGCGTAACGGGGCACTCATACAAAAGATGAACCAAAGTTTCGTTGGAAAAGTTGCAGCGATCACAGCGAGGTGACGTTTTCAGTCCCATTTTAAAAAGACGTTTGTTTGTGGGAAGGATGCCATGAATGATTTTATATTGGAAACATCTTAGTTTGTTTTCTATTGTGACTTTAAAAGGCAGTTGGTATATGGCTTTTGGGGATAAGTTTTTTCCAACTAGTTCTAGTTCTATATTTGGAGATTTAAGAACTTTCAAAACAAAATATTCGCGAGCCATTTTGGCAGTGACATTAGAGGGTGATAGGTTATCTTTGACAGCCTTATTGGAGGGTATATGTGGAAAGTTTAAAAGGGAGTTTTTCCACTCACTAGGGATTGCAGAGAGGAGACCGAAATATTTTAAGAAATTTACTTTTAGACCACATTTCTCTTGAAATTCGGCTCTGGACAAGAACCTACCATCGTTCAGAAGGTCGCGTATTTTAATCACACCTTTTTGATACCATGACAGAAAAAAGATCGGTTTTCCATCTATTCTAATAAAACGGTTGTTCCAAATGATTTCATTTCCGTATTCATCGGCAGATGAGGGGTCTGTAGAGTGTATCTCTTGCCAGGCCGAAAGTATTTCTTTGTAGAAGGAGGGCAATTCTGAAGTCAGATTTAAGTCATGTATATCAAAGTTACATTCAAAAAGGAAAGTGCCGCCGAGGTGGGTTGTGGCCGAGGAGAAGGCAGCGCACCATTTACTATCTCCAGCATCACATAATCGCTTTGCCCACGCAGCTTTAAGAGATTTGTCCATCATAACAAAGTCGATCATAATAAGACCACCTTTATCACGGGGACCAATAAGAGTGTGCCGTTTAATTTTATCCGGCTTCACTTTCCAAACAAATCTGAAGCAGATATCGTTGACTTGTTTGCATAAGTTGGGTGAAGCTGAGAGAACAGATGTGTTATAGACTAGTTTGGAGATGGCGAGAGTCTTGACAATACATATCCTTCCTATAAGGGTCAAGTTTCTCGCAGACCACCGGTTTAAAGTCTTCTTCAGAGATACAAGTTTTTCTTCGCAATTGATTCTGCAGCTAACGGCAGGGTCGTAAGCGAACGCAACGCCTAGCGCAATTACGTATTTCTCAGACCACGAGATGTTAAAGGGGGATCTCTTGCCTTTGTTTTGTATAAGGCTACCAAGCCACATTCCTTCTGTTTTAGAAATGTTTATTTTAAGACCTGAACACTCTCCAAATTTACTTAGGAGGTTAAATAAGTGGTCCGCAGAAGAGTCGTTAAGTATGAAGGCTGTGATGTCATCAGCATACAGACTTAGTTTTATTTCAGTGTCATTAAGTCTCAGGCCACATATGTTATTATTCCGCCTGATGGATTGGGCCAGCGTTTCGACAGCTAAGACAAATAGTAGCCCTGATAAGGGACACCCTTGCCTGACTCCTCTATGGAGGGAAAAGAAATTCGATGCAAAACCGTTGTTAACTACGCAGCTGGAGATGTTAGAATAAAAGACGTGGATCCAGTTCTGGAACATTGGCCCGAAGTTCATGGCGTCAATAGTCTCGAATAGGTACTTCCATTCGAGGGAATCAAAAGCTTTTTCGAAATCTATAAATAGGAGCATGCCGGGCAGATTTCGTTTTTCGTACGCATCAATTACATCGGAGATTAAGCGGATATTTTCTCCAATAAAGCGATTTTTAACGTATCCAGTTTGGTCACTATTTATTAATGTCGGTAGAACTTTCTCTAGTCGCGTTGCGATGCATTTGGTTGCAATTTTGTAATCTGTGTTTAGCAAGGAGATTGGTCGCCAGTTTTTCAGAAGAAGATTATCTTTGTTTTTCTTTGGTATGAGCGAAATCACGCCTCTTCTTTGCGAGATTGACATTTCGCCTTTTTGGTAGGCATCATTATAACAGTCAATTAAAGGGCCAACAACATCGTTCCAGAAACATAAATAAAATTCTGCTGTGAGGCCGTCGGAACCGGGGGTTTTGTTCTTTGCAAAAGTCTTGAGAATGGACAAACATTCATCAGCAGTAATAAGACCTTCGCAGGTATTTTGCAGTTCAGGATTTAGTTTGGGTACATTTTCAGGGTTTAGGAAGGGTTTGCTGGATTCGTTAAATGTGCTAAATTCGGGCAATCGTGAAGTGTACAATGTTTTATAGAAATGTTCCATCTCCAATAGAATTTCATTTGATTCCTCCAGGTACTCATTTTCATCTGTTTTTAATTTAACAATGTGTTTCCTGTTGTGTGAGCGCTTTTCCAAATTGACGAAGTACTTGGTGTTCCTTTCACCATGCTCGTACCACCTTACTTTGCTCCTAATTATAGCACCTTTGGTTTTGCGCTCAGATAAGTTTTTCAGTTCTATTTTAACGCTTCTCGCTTCAGTTGTTAAATTCACGTCGTTGGGGTTTTTGCCGAGAAGAACATTAAGTTCATTCAATTTACGAAGTAGGTCCATTTCTTTGGTCTTTTTGTTTTTGCTAAGGCGTTTTGCAAACCGTATACAGAAATCTCTGATTTCCATCTTAATCATTTCCCAGTATAGTCTTTTGTCATCAGTGTTGTTGTGCTTTTCTTTTGCGTGAATAAGAAAGAATTTCAAGTTTAGGACAAATTCCTCATTTTCAAGGAGGGAATTGTTAAATTTCCAAAACCCTGGACCTGATTTTTTCTGTGAATTTTCGTATTGAATTTCGACATAAATTGGGGAGTGATCCGAATCGTGATATGCTTTAACCTCCGTTTTACAGGTGCGCGGCACTAAGTGTTTAGACACAAGCCAGTAATCTAGGCGGCATTGTATTTTGCCAGAACTGTTGCTCCACGTGAAACGTTGGGAGGAGGGGTGATGAAGTCGCCAAATGTCTACGAGACCTAAGGTGTTGCGAAGGTCATTTATGCTATCAATGACATTTCTTCGGTTGTTTAAATCTTTTCCTCCCGTCTTATCAACACTTTCAAGCGGGCAGTTGAAATCGCCACCAAGGATGAGATTGTCATTTGAGTGAGGTTGCAATTTATTAGACAATTCATTAAAAAAGGTTTTTTGGAGACTTCGATCATTTGGAGCGTAAATGTTGGCAAAACAAAATTCTTCATCCCGTAGCGAAGCCCGAACGAGAAGGAACCTCTCTTTCTTGTCTCGGATAATATCAGGGTTTTCAATTTTGAAAGTCGGATTGATTAACAACATCACGCCTCTGCTGTGTTTTGAACCATGGGAGTAGAAAACGTCACCACCCCATTCCGCGCGCCATATGTTTTCAATTTTTTCGTCACTATAGGTTTCTTGTAAGAAAATTACGTCATATTTACCGTTATGAAGCCAACGAAATAAATTCCTTCGTTTGATCGACTTATTTATACCTCTGATGTTCAGAGAAATACATTTAAGATTCGTGTTTGTTTAAGGACATAGGATTACTGGACAATAAATGCGCACCGCTCAAAAAGGATATTTCCCAAGAGATGTGCCCGACTACAACTATTTAACAACGAAGATAATTTAACATTAAACACACAATATGAACTAAATGAGCCGACAAGCGGCTTATTGTATAGAAGGGATTCTAGAGAATGGCTAAAACCCATGAAAACAATTGAAGGTGTCCCCTCTACGCCTCCCCGGGACCTAATTATTAATTCCGATTCGTTCAACATGATTGAAAGAACAAAATTTGTGCAAGGGCGGAGCCTTAGTAAAAGAAAATATCTAGAAACACGGTTTTAGGCAATACATTTAAACTAGCTATAACCTCAGATAATAAACAAGTGAATGAAAGAAGTGAATAAAACTAGAAATTATCTAAGTCTTCTAAGCTATAGATTCTTTCCGGGGCATCATCTATAGAAATTTTGAAAAAGATTTTACCGTCAACTGTCCACACGCTGTGCCAATGATTCAGCTTTTTGGTTTTCCAGACTTTGTTGAAAAGTTCGCGACGTTTTCTTGTAAGGTTCTCATTGATATATACGATGTTTGCTCCGGGGAAAACATTGTTTAGGCTTTGATTCTTCAACTGCTTGCGGGCGCTGTATAGTGCTTTCTTAGCTCTGTACGAATTGAATCTGGCGATGATTGGCCTGGGTTTGTTGTTGGATTTCTTGCTTGCGGGTAACCGGTGGCAGATATCAATGTCATTGTTCCGAATAGGGACGTTAAGCACATTTCCAAGCTTTATAATTTGTTCGGCCAAGTTTTCTTGGGAGCTTTCTGGAATGCCGTGAAACTCCAGATTATGTTTTCTCGAGTATCGTTCCAAGTCATCAATCTTGTTTATAGCGGTAGCAAGGTCTTCGGCCATTGCGTCGTTATCTTCTTTGACTTCTTCGAGGCTCGTTTTCAGAAGCCTGACTTCTTTCTTGAGCGTTTGATTTTCCGTCTCAAGTTTTTCCACTTTGGCTATATGAAAGTTTAGCGATTCGTGTAAATCGGCGTACTGCTTTCGTAAAGTTTGATTGTCCTCTAACAATTTGTTAGTGTTATCTTGTATTTGTGTCAACATCTCACGCATCTCCGCCATTTCGGTGCTATCGAATGTCGAAGGCATAATTTTAACTGACTTAGCCGGCGGAGTTTTTGATTCAGAGGAGCTGCTGCTGCTGCATCTTTCCTGTCGTTTGCCACTGAGATACGAAGTGATTAGGCCTTCCTTGCTTTTATCTTTTTCGGCCATTGGGGAGATAAAGAAACGGACTACGGAAAAGTCCGTCCGGCCGCCATGGCGCCGTATGCTAATTTAATTGGTTTTCGCCAGGATGGATTTTATTTCTATCAGACGAAAGGAGTGGAGCCTGGGGAGAAGTTTAGCAGCAGCCCCTCCCCCTCTCCGCTGCTAGGGGATTCCCGGTGGTCCGTATTGCGGGCTTACGACAAGAAAATGTTCAAAATGGCAACGAGTTCAACGAGTTATACAGTTTGAGAAATATAGGGTAGTTTTGTCGATGATTTTCCTTCTTGACGCGATCACAACGAGTTTCCAAACACGGGGTATTCTTCTTCTATTCGTATTCCCGATAACGAAGAATATGTAAGGAGGAGAAACGGCGAGGGAAACGTTTCGCAAACATTTCTTACAGAAACTTACAGGGACCTGAGGCAAGCGTTTCTCATTGTACAACGATTTTATTTTGAACACTGGTTTAAGCTTATGTATTCGACGTTTATCGTGTGTGAGCATAAATAAAAGTGCTAACGATAAAATCGTGCAAACTGGAATTAAAGCCGAGCTCGAAGGAAAAAAAAAAGATTTTGAGTGTCAGTCAGTTCGTCATGGCATGTAATTTGTATTTATGCTTGTCATCTGAATTTTAAGCTACTTCAAATTAATAAGAATCGCATCCTTAGCTTTCATTATTTAGACGTGAGGAAATGTTTGTCAGAATATTGACCGAGTGGATTATAACCAGTTCTGGTAGTTGTTGATCTCTTAACTGTTATAATGTACTGTTTGGCAACAGGCAAAGTGTTTTCAAGGCTAACTGGAGTGCCATTTAGGGTAACTGGAATCTTATGTAGGTTAACTGGAATGGCTCGCATGTTTCATGACACATAAGTGCCATACAAGCCAGAAATTCCTAATCCAATAAATATATAGCCTAACCTCAAGCCACATAAGCTACCTATAGTCAGGCTTATGCATCAGTCAATTCCAGCAGTGCCCATTCCCCCCCGGGCAACCCCAGGGCATTTCCTAATGTTGCCCGTCCCGAGGGTGGGGCATTTGCATACCTCGGGTTGACCCCCGGGCAGTTGACACGTGGTTTCGAAAGCGTGGAGTGAGTCGCGTATTCGTGATGGAGACGTTTATAGGCCAAGACGTGGACTATGTTGCAGATTAGCTAGTCCATGAAGGACTAGAGAAGCTCGTGGATGTTTATGGATGTTTTTAAAGGTATATTTTCTGAATTTGAGATATTTCTTCATTGTCAAGAAGCAACAACTTGTATTATATTCTTATATCACCTATCGAGAGATTGAAAACAATCAACCCGGGAGCGGGGCATTTGCCCGGTTCCCTCATCCCCACCCCGGGGAATTTACCAAAGAAATGCTAATGCCCGGGGGTAAGCCCGGGGGGGAGGGATGAGCACTGCTGGAATTGACTGATGCATTACTGGAGTACTGTTTAGGCTAACCAGTGTGCTATTCAGATTAACTGGAATGCCTCTCATGACTTGTTGGCTTGCACTTTGTCAAGACTTTTGGAAATTAGCCATGTAGTAGCTGTAAATTTGATTTAAATAAACTCCATATTAGTTTTTGTTGACAACTTGCTCTACGAGAAAACCAAACAAAGATTTCTGTAATGTAATGTTTTGAGATGAACAAATTACAAAAATTCAGCTTTAGGGTCCAAAACATTTAATAATCTGACATTTTTCTGCAATGATCTCTGAAAGTAAGGGTGCAAAGAAAATTGATTTCTTCCTTGCCTGACTCAGGTAGACTGGGCAAGGTGAAACCATTGTATGCTTATCCAAAGACTGATGTTTCTCTGGAAACAACAACAAAGTAAAAACTCCATAAATATCATTTTTCTATCTAGCAAGTGTAAAAAATTATTGGATCCATTATAGCCCAACATGAAAGCAGTCAGTTTTATGTTTCACACACTAAAAAGGCCATTTAATTTTAATATACAGTTTGCATGTTGGAAAGATAGCAATTTCACCAAAATAAATAGTTTTTGTTTGTTTTGTTTCTATTTACAGGTGACTTGAAGACTTTGCAATGACATTCCTCTTAAGTCAACTTGAAAATGAACTCAAAAATACACATTTTGTTAATGTAATAAAATTGTCACAATTGATTCCCACATGTTGCCAGTTTAAACCTGAACATACTTTAGTGACCTTCATAGCTATTTATGTAATATGAACCCAGCCTCAAGAGTTCTCATGGGCCCGATGAGGATAAGTAAGTAATTATGTAATATGGGCATCCCAGAACCCAATTAGGCTACATGTGAATACTGGCACTTTATTACATGCAAGTTTCAAAACCATTCTGGGGCTTGTGACAAAAATATTTTGTTCCAATAAAAAAAGAAAAACGAAATTACAGACAATTTACATAATTATTAACACAATCCATAAAGTTTACTCCAGGTTAAGTAAAGACGTCAAGTTTTTTTGCTGCACAGGCTAAAGTGTCTTCAATAGTTTAATGGCAGTCTAATTAAAATGTGTGGTTCCAAATAATATCCATGCTTTGGACCCTCCTACCCCCTGGGATTTCCAGTATAGCTTCATATTTTCTTTTAAAAACTTGGGTTATTGAGATCACCCCCCTACCCCCCCCCCCCCCCTACCCCTTCAGAATTTCCAATGACCATCTCCTTGGCGTAAGCTGCAGATTGGTTCACACTAATCTATTTTGTTAACCTTTTCACATTCACCTGTTTTCTGTGGGATATATAATTATATATTGTTTTTACCGGTTTCACTTGTAATATAATTATTTATTAAATTCTCAACCTCGGATAATGCAATTCTAGCTTTCTGATTGGTTCACTAGATCTCGGTTATCAGCCATTATACCTGCGTTTGACCTTATATGGGAAACGAGTGCGGCAAGTGCCACTCAGTTTAAAAATTTTCCTGCGGGAAGCGAAAGTTCCATCAGAAAAATGGCAAATTTGGCGAGGTTTATAAGCTTATACAAGAAATAATCGACAGTGCCTTCGCTAAAACCACACAAATACCACAAAATGCCATAGTTGACTCAACTACGTAAAACTGAAAGGATTGATGCGAAATGTTTAATTAAAATACTTGTAAATGTACAACAAGAGCGACTAAACGAAGAAGAAAAGCAGCAAATAATTTACGGGAAGACAAGAAAACTGACACAATTTCATTCAGTGTTCGACGTAAAATTAGGTTCAGGACTTCAGTTAAGTTTGTTACCTTTCAATCTTGATCTTGTCCTTTTATACTTCAATAAACTTCATCGAATCTGAGTGCAATTTCGTTTCAGCATAATGTAGTGGTCTTGATGATAGCCGTGGAGCCGTAAACAAGTACAATATGTAAACACTTGCTTTGCTCGTCTTGCACAAGGCGTATAATTTCCAGGAAAGCTATTGCTTCGGATCTTCCCGTAAACCTTAATTGTTGTCACAATTTTCCAGGATGAAAAGACGATTTACGAGGAGATTTTCCGAGGAAAATCTTCAGAAGAAAACTCTCTCGCTGGCTCTCCTCGCGTGTTTCATTCAACTCAAAAAGTGAACACCGCGCCACAAATTTTCCCGCCTCCTCATACTATCACTTCGTTTACATCAAAATGAAATGTCCAGTTGATTTATACTAAAGAAGAATTTAATAAAACAATTATTCCATTCGCCCTTGTTGGATACGAGTGGTTATAGCCAACTCGGCGCTTCGCGCCTCGTTGGCTATTTACCACCTCGTATCCAACGCGGGCTCATGGAATAATTGTTAAATATTGTTTTTACCGGTTTCACTTGTAATAATAATAATAATAATAAACATAAATAATAATTATAAAAACAATATATAATTATAATAAAAACCTTCCCAAAATCCTTTGCAACTGAAAAATCGTCAATGCCAAATAACTTGGTTAGTTTGAAGCCAGCAGGAGTACAACGTCGTATAGAAATAACTCTTAACAATAACCACTTCTTGTATAAGACGTAGGGCGATGACGTCATTGGTCACGTGACATTGCTCTGAAGTTCGTTTTTGCTCACTGTGACGAAGATATTTTGTTACTGAAAAAGCAGTCATTGCAGTTTGAAGCACATTGGTGTGAGGCATTTCAGCCTACCCGGGTACCGAACAAAATATAAATATTAAGGGAGCTATGTACAATTTTCTAAAAGTGGGAGTCTGGGTACAAGTGCGTATCTGGCGCTGCACTAAATGTGAGGAAACAAAAAATTACATGTTGGTAGATATTTATATGTTAAGTACATTTTTATCACTTTTATTGTTATGACGTCATCGGTCACGTGACCAGAACTGACCACATTTTTAAATTCGCTTGAAAACTTTACTGGGATCTCTCTCTTAGGATTTTTTTAAGCGAAGTTGTAGACTTTTAAATAGTGTTTTTAAAAATGGCCATTATTACTTTTTCCTAAAAACGTGCGGCAGTAAAAAATACAATTGAAAAGTTTGTTGGCTTCCTACTCAGCGGCCATTTGCGGTAGGAATAAAAGAAAATTTTGCCAAAGGCAGGAGTGCATGCTCTTTATGATGGCGTTGTCAGTTTTTTCTTATTTTAATTGCCTTTCGCGAGGATGGATTTAATTTCTTTCACACGAAAGGAGTGGGACTGGGGAGATGTTAAGTAGCTGCCCCTCCCCTCCCCCCTGCTGTGGGTCTCCCCAGCGGATTCCCCGTGGTCCGTATTGCGGGCTCATGACAAGAGCATTTTCAAAATGGCGACTAGAAAAGGGAATCTAATGGAGTGAATTTGAGATATAGAGGACAGTTTTTTTCGATGTTTTTCCTTCTTGACGCGATCAAAACGAGTCCTTAAACGTAGGGTATACCTCCTTTATTTGTATTCCCGATAAAGAAGAATATGGAATGAGTAGAAACGTGCGAAAACGTGGTTAACAGAAACTTACAGGGACCTGAGGTAAGCGTTTCTCATTGTACAATGATTTTTTTTAGACTGGTTAAAGCTTATGTCTTCGACGTTTATCATGTTTATCAACTTAGCTTACTGGAATTAAAGCCGAGCTCGGCGTAAAAAGAATAGATAGTGACAACGAGGCGATAATATTAAATGGCAGTCATTTCGTCGAGGCATGTAACTGTTATTTATGTTTGTCATCTGAATTTTAAGCTACTGTACATCAAATTAATAAGAATCGCATCCTTTCATTGTTTATACGTGAGGAAATGTTCCTCAAAATATTGACCAAGTGGCCATTTCAGTCCGCATAGAAAAATTACGTCAGGGAAATTTGAAATTACTGTAACACCTTTGATGTGATACCTTTGAAATTGGAAGAAACATTTCAGCTCAGTGTGATCTTTTTTTTTTAAGTTAGACTAGAGACTACTTTCAGTCAACCTGGTAGCTAATCTAGACTTCAATTATTTAAACACTAGTGCTACTCACATTTTGGAATGCCTCATTGGGCATGTTTAATAAATGAGACCATTTCTTAACTTCAAATTTGTTCTTCCCATGATGTTTTATTGTATTGGTAAACATGGATTTACGTTTCTTTTGCATTTTGTGGTCTACATGTAGTTTTTGGGACTAATAGAATGCCTAATGTTTTGACAGGAGTTACAGTATTCAGAACTGAGGATATTCTGGATTACTGTTGAGTTAAACTGTGGATTATAACAAGTTCAGGTAGTTGTTGATCTCTTAGTTTTGCACATAGTTATGTGACAGTCAATTCTAGCAATTCCCATCCTTCTCTCTACACACATTTATTACCTGAGGCATTTAAGATCTGCTTTTTGACCAGACATTTGTCTACTTTACAAAAAAATCTGTTTGACATTTTTTAATGCCTGTATTTTCAGTTGTTGAATGACCTTCAGTAGCATTTTGAAGTAGCAAATATGAAAATTCGTGAGGCCTTAAACTTAAGCAAGCCAGAAAACCCTAATCTCAATACAAAGCTAACTGCAAGCAACATGATGTACCATTTGGCTAACCGGTGTACTAGGTACATGTAGGCTTACCGGAATCTTATGTAGGCTAACTGGAATGGCTTGCATGGCTTGCATGTTTCATGACACATTTGTGCCATACAAGCCAGAAATACCTAACTCCAATAATAAGCATAACCTCAAGCTACCTCAGCTAACTATACTCAGGCTAACTGGAGTACTGCTTAGGCTAACCAGGGAGCTTTTTAGGCTAACCAATGTGCTATTTGTATATAGTGGAATGGCTCTCATGACTTGTTGGCTCACACTTTGTCAAGACCCAAGTTTTTTTTTTTTAAACTCATATGGGAATTAGCCTAGTAGTAGCTGTAAATTTGATTTAAATAAACTCCAGCTTAGTTTTGGTTGGCAACTTGCTCTACAAGAAAACCAAACATAGATTTTTTTTTCTGTGATGTAATGTTTTGAAATGAACGGATTACAAAAACTCAGCTTTAGGGTCCAAAACATTTATAAACATTATTAAAATAATCTGACATTTTTCTGCTAATAATTAATGAAAGGAGGGGTGCAAAGAAAATTGATTTCTTCCTTGCCTGACCCAGGTAGACTGGGCAAGGTGAAACAATTATAACCTTACCCAAAGTCCCATGTTTCTTTTGAAACAACTACAACAAAAAATAAAAATCCATAAATGTCATTTGGCTATCTAGCAAGTGGAAAAAACTATTGGATCCACTAGCCCAACATAAAAGCAGCCAGTTTTTTTTTTTTTCACACACTGAAAAAGGCCATTTAATTTTAATATACAGTCTGCATCCTGGAAAATTGCAATTTCATCAAAATAAATAGTTTTATTTGTTTTGTTCTATTTACAGGTGACTTGAAGACTTTGCAAGGGCATTCCTGTTAGTCAAAATGAACTCAAAAATACACCTTGTGTCAATGTAATAAAATTGCCACATGATTGACTCCCACATGTTGCCAGTTAAAACCCGAATATACTTTAGTGACATTTATAGCTATTTATATGATATAAATTCCCAGAACCCAATTTGGCTCCATTCTGGGGTTCATGACAAAAAATTTTGTTTCAATAAAAACATGTAAAAATAATGAAATAACAGAGAATTAACATCATTAATTATTATCGCAGACCATAAATTTTAATCCAGGTTAAGTTTATGTGTCAAGTTTTTTTGCAGCACAGGCTTGGTTCCACAAGGTGTGATTCCAAAAAATATCCATACCTCCCCTGAGGATGGTTCTTTGGTTTGGACCCTCCCACCCCCTGGGATTTCCAGTGTAGCTTCATACTTTCTTTTAAAAATTTGTGTTATTGAGACTCCATCCCCCTCAGAATTTCCAATGACCATCCTTGGGGTGGGTATGGATATTTTCTGGAACCGCGCAATGTAGGCATTTGCTTATGAAAGTAAGCTGCAGATTGATCTGATTGATACACACTAAACTATTGTCACATTTACCTGTTTTCTATGGGATGTATAATTATATATTGTTTTTACCGGTTTCACTTGTAATAATAATAATAATAATAATAATAATAATAATAATAATAATAATAATAATAATAGCAATAGTAAAAGAATCTTTAAACAGGATTAACTCATCAGTACTTGAGAGTACTGCTATCATTGGGGTCCTGTAAGAGAAAAAATTTTTGAGAGATTGGGCCTGGCAGCATGGCATGCAGACACGATTTCTAGCGCTCCGCAAAACGGCCTCGTGTCAATTTCCACCACATAATGGTTAAATTCAAGCTCTGATTTCTTATTTCAAGCTCAGGAAACTACATTTAGTTAATTTGTGTGGGAAGCAGCAAGAAGAGAAGAAACGAGAGGGTGAAGTTCTTCGATTCACAACGCCTCTGACATGACGAATGAAGAAGTAGACATCAAAGGCTCCATCGATGCCTTGACAAAAGCCATGGTGGCTGGTTTTGCAGGGGTGGGGGGGGTGGGTCGGGTGGAAAATGCCCGTGCTGACTTTGAATGTTTATAACTTTTTCAAGATTCAACCAAACGCTGCCAAACTTTGCGACTTTATCTAAAATTCATCTGGGAATAAATTGGTAGGATAGGTTGTTATGTCGGGAAATTGACGCTACCATGGCAATGTCATTTTGACAGATAAGTTTTCCCAAATTTCTAAATCTTGTGTTTCCATTAATGAAAATTACATTAATTAAACTATTTTCACCTCTTTAGTGTTTCTTTTGCACCCTTTTATAGATTTCGAGACCTTTTCGGTAATTTTGGGAGGTTTTCTGACGTTTAAGAAAAATTTTAGAATCGAAGATGGCGGATCCAAGACAGCGGCTGTTTTGACATCATGACGTAATTGTCACTTGATGTGACGTCATAATCCCACGTGAAGTATATCAAAAGAGAGATTTTCGGACATACTTTTATCCCGTAAGTTTCATTGTGAATAAATAATATATACATTTAGGCAGGCCTAAAAGCGGAGCTCCCGTTTATTAATTTTTTTGCTCGAGTTAATTACAGTGTGACCAAATAAGAAGCCACACTATATTTCTAAGCTTATACGGTGGCCAATATAGGTACAAAGTAAATTTTAATCGCTCATGGTTAAACTTAATATCTTAAAAACCTCTCATGATTTCGTTGACGAAAGCGACGTCAATGTATTTCGTGGTTAACCCGTCTGAAATTGACGAGTGCACTTTACTGGGTTCCTCACGTACGCACGTAGGCGCAAAACAAATCTTAGTAAAACTTTTTACAACGTTTAGACTGTACACTAATTCGTAATACACCTCCAGGACCTCTATGAGTTATTCAATGTAAAAAGAACCTTGACCTTGTTTTGATTACTACAAAACTGTCAGGACAAGCAAATCAACTCAAGGCAAAAACAAAGTACGTACAAAAAAAAAAGTGAACTCGCTGCTAAACACAGTAAACTAAGTGAACTCACGCCACGGCAAACTGAGAAAATCACGGCGGCAAAACAAACTCAAATTGATGGTGCCGGTTATGAAAGTCATTTTAAAGCAGTTTTTGTGTAAGAATTGTTGCAGTTTGTAATTTGGAAAGTGGTGCACGCTAACTTAGAATAAGCTTACAATGTTGTTTTGACTGTTTTGAACCGTCTTCTTTTCATTGCGGTTTGGTTGCATGATTTACTAATTCTGTTTTATCGTACGCGTTGCTAAATACGTAAGAGAATTTTATGTAGAGAACTGAACGAATTTTCTTCATTTCTGGTAAGTAACTGATATGCGGTAGGTTAAGTCTGAACCCACTCAGCCTAGCACAGGTAACTCGCAACGAAACCGGCGAATTCAACACACTCACTGATACGCAGTGATAAGAGAAACAAAACAAATGAAAGCGAGCCGAAATCGTGATTTTGATCCGTGAAGCTAAATAATTTGTTTTCAAGATCCAATAATGAACATCACATTTAACTCCACTAACTAAAACAGAAAATAATTAGTGTAAATGAAATATTTACTAAACAAATGTGTCTGTATAAAATGTACAAATACGAACAGGCTTGATAAATTTTTTACGGGAAGATCTGAAAGCCGACACAACTTCACATTCATTCATAAATGAAATATAATTCTCTCAATATAAAATTAGGCTAATGCCTAGTGCACACATTTACGTTTGTTACCTCATTATTGAAGAAGGCTTGTAAATTCTGCAGGGCAAAGCTTTCAAACCAGCCCAATAATATCGGAGACGAACACGGCAGCTTCGTTGCAAGCTTAGTCCAACACCACCGACATATACAATATATGAATTATCAGCGAACATCAATTTTTTTCTTTCCATCGGTGTAGCCTTTAACAGTCTTTTATCCTTCACTTCAGTGAACTTGATCGGCTTTGAATTCACTTTTGTTTGAGCTCAATTCAGTGATATTCAGCCTTCCTCAGCCGCAGGTCGAACCCTGGACATCGCGCTCTTTTTGACTTGTTATCCAATATATCATGTTCAAACCGGCAATTATTTCGGATCTTCCCGTTAAGAGGTTGTCCTAAATCACTTGGCATAAGTTTCCATGATGTAGATGAGTAAATAAAGCGAGAAATATGCACGAAGATCGATGTTCACCAGCAGCTTTCTTCGCGTCTTTCATTCAGCTTTAAAGGTGAACAGCGTACCAAAGATTTGCCGCCTTTTCATACAATCGCTTCGTTTAAGTTGAAATGAAATGTCCAGTTCATTTATTTAACATAAAAAAATAATAAATTAATTATTTCTAAAATCGATTTAGCCAAGCCTAAAAGCAGAGCTTGTCGGTTATTTACCTTGCCCTTTGTTTAAATCTGAATTTACGCGATGATAAAATTACCAGGCTAAGCCAAGTTAGCCTGCGTAGTAAAAATGAGTACTTGAGCCCGCGATCAACTGGAAAACTATAACCTGGTCAGCGGTCAACTTCCAAAAAAGACGTCACCTCGATTAGCTCTACGCCTGAGCCCACGATATGGTCATGTGATACTGGTCAGCGGATACCTTGTTTTGACAGCTGTCAATTGACCATAACATGGAAGTTCAATATCAAAGATTTAACATTAGCCAAGGCGGCAATTGTCCTGTGACTCCCCTCCCCCTCCCCCAGAGTCTGTACGGACGGACGCTCGGACGCTCGGACGCTCGTACGGTCACGTGATTACCAAATTTTCTCAGCTTGATGGTTTAACAAAATTTCTTACCCATGGTGCTCCGCTGGCGCGCTTCGCGCGCTGGAGCTCCGCTATTAACTTTGCCCTTTATTAAAATCTGAATTTACACGATGATCAATAAATTTGTATAAAACCTGGACTTGAGCCCGCGATCAACTAGAAAACCCCATCTGGTCAGCGGTCAACTTCCAAAAAACACGTGACCTCGATGAGCTCCACTTGTGAGCCCGCGATATGGTCACGTGATACTGCTCAGCGGATACTTTGTTTTGACAGCTGTCAATTGATCATAACATGGATGTCAAAGTTGTAAGCTCTGTTTACGTACGTACGTATAGAGAAGTAGAGATGGCATTCATCTGCTCCCCATCTCCCTCAGTCTATTGTCTTCCCCCCCCCCCCCCCCCCATCCCCGGTCGGGCCGCCTTGGGACTCCGCTCCCCCTCCCCGAGAGTCTGTACGGGAGGGCGTGCGGGCGTACGCACCAAATTTTCTTGGCCTCATGGGTTTACCAAAATTCCTTACCCATGGTGCTCCGCTGGCGCGTTTCGCGCGCTGGAGCTCCGCTATTAAATTCAACATAATATAAATTCATTATAAAATTCCATCCCAACCACAGAGTAGGCAAGATCAAAGATCTCTTCGAGATTCAACTATTTTGCATGGAGTAGTGCATGGCGTAGGGGAAATGATATTAGGGAGCTTATGCAATGACGACGGCGACGTCGAGGAGAACGCCTGATTAAAAAGTGAATTTATATTTTACTCGAGAACCTCGCAATTATCCATATGCATTCAGTGTATCTATCAGTTTAAGAACTAGCTCAAGCTGAATATATAAAGAGAGGATTCTACTCCAAATAGAACACTTAATGCAACTTCGGCGCGACAAAAATGCCTGTGTAAACGGGCCTTGCAACTTTGTGCAACTTCGGCGCGACAAAAATTGCATCGAGTTGCGCGAACAAAATCGCCTGTACAAACGGGCCTTTAAGCTCCCTAATATTGAAAGCGATTTGCGATGTATTAGCGCATTGACTCCCAGTCCCGAAGGCTTTTGTTAGCGCTCACCCCACCCCCCAAAATTCCCAGCTTTTTTTCGGCATTTAACACAAACGTGCGAATGGAAAAAATAAACCATAATTATGCGTACCAAATTCAGACAAATAATCTGTTTCTGAAGTAAACTTTTATTACAACTAGGCGCGCTGAAAGGCCAATTTAATTATGATTTAAGGAGGCTCGCAACGATTTCCAGCACTTTCCAGCTCTTAAAACTTTGATGGGTCAGTACTAAAAATCTTTATCAGTTGCTGCTACAATAATGATATCAAACAAATTACCAATCATTGCTAAACAAGTTGTGGTCATTTTGATGACGTCACTGGTTACTATAGCAACAGTTTTGCCTGTTAAAAACACCCTTAATTTTCCCTTTAAGTGCTTATAACTCAAAAACGAGTCCGGTGACCCCCATTTTTTATTATTGAATAATGATTAGCATGTTAAGATGCAACTTTTTGCAAAGTTAACGCGTTAACGTTTTAACATCAACTTAACACTGATGAAGGGGTTATCCCCGAAACGTCTGTTTTTACAGTATTCAAACACTCCAGAAACACTATTTACTAGTTAACGTTACTTATTTGAGTGCTACGTAGCAAAATCCCCTTTTTGTGAACTGCTGACGCATTCCTATCCAGTGAAGTTTTTATCGCCCACAGTGAAAAGTATTCCCGTGACAAATTAAAACAGTCCCTTGAGAATATACAAAAATGTGGGCCAGAGAGTGCCAACGATACCCCCAATTCTTATATTTTTCTTGTACCAAACAAAATAGTCGAAAAAATGGAAAATAGATGTAGGCCCATAATTGCTCGCTTCATCAACCGTGAAGACAGGAATCAAATCTGGCAAAACAGAGGTAAGATCAAACACTCTGAGAATTACCCTGATGCGTACATAACCAAAGATTTCACGAAAGCGATACAAGATGAAGAAAGAGTTCTGATTCAAGCGACGATGAAGGCAAGGGAAAACAAAGGACATCCAAATAATGCAAAAGTTGTAGGACGCTATCTTTTGATTAACAACGAAAAATGTGACTTTAAAAATATGCAAAGCCATTCACAATAATTTGTTCTACTTCTCCCTTGCCTTTCTGCTATGAACGACTTTTTAAAAAAGTCGCCGAATGCAAATTTTCACTGAACGACTTACGAACTTGTTTTTGCTATATAGCGTTTACATATGAACTCACGGCATCCATAATGGCGTTCCAAAACAAAGAAACGGCGGCCATATTAGTGTACCAAGTTATTCCTCCGGGGATTAAACTCTATTTCTATGCAAAATCGCTTTGCTTTAGTAAACCAATATGGCCACTGGTCATGTGGGTGAAAACGCTCCATTAACTATCAATCCTGCTGGGACTCAACAATGACATTTTTTTTTTGTCATTTTTTTTTCATGTATTTTGCTTATCTTAAATCACATTTATCACGTTATGTTGTTTAAACTACTACAACAATTTCTGTCCGCTTTCATTGCATGGCTTTTTTAATTAACGATAGAAATAATTTCTATTATTTAGCCTGTGGACTTAAGAGAATGTTCCCTTAATGCGAGAAGACTTGGCCGGACAAGTTAAAAAGAAGCGAAATGTTAAACTGGCTTGGAAGGAAAAGTTATTCTGTGTCATTAAAGAAGATGTGTTTATCAGTTAATCGTGGTGTAAGATAGGAAAGATGAACGTTTATTCCTTTGTCCCACGATGACATCGCTTTGAATTGTTGATTGCGACAATTCCACTATCTCTACTGATATTGTTAGGAGGTTAGGAGGAAGTCTTATATGGATAGACTCCTTGAACCTACGTGTGTGTACTATTGAGAGTCATGATAAATAAACTTGAGTTCGTTCCAAATTTAATGGAAAGATGCCCCGTTTCATTAGTGCGTTCCAAAACTGCGGAGTTTTGCGTACGAGCAATCGGTATATCCCTGTCATACTCTTTTATCCTTTCTTGCATCTTTTTCCCTGTTCCCCCAATATGTGCTCTGTCGCATTCCCATGGAAGCTTTTAAGAGGTTATAGACGACACCGACACCGTAGTTGGTCCAGGGGCGTCTTTAGGTTGCACTAGGTGAGACCTAAGAGCTGTGTCAGTATACTTATCTAGGAACGCGAATTTCTTCATCTGGAAATTTCACACTGTCGCTGGATCACTTGAGAGAAAAGGCTCTTCATGCTCTCTTTGCTTTAAGACGGCACGTTGACTTTAAAACCCTCTCTTGCTTGCAAAATTTTTGACACGATGATTTCACCCATTTTGACTTATAATAGCGAAGCCTGGGGTGTCTTTGCTAAATCAGATTTCAAGTCTTGGGACACGTCACCAATTGAAAAAAGTCACTTACAATATTGCAAACGTTACCTACAAGTTAATAACAAGGCATCTAATATTGCATGCCGGGCTGAAATGGGTCGATTCCCTTTAACCTTTGATATAAATAAACGAATTCTTAAGTACATAAGTTATCTTCAAAATAAAGATCAAAACTCCTTCGTCGTGCAATCACTGATAATGTCAATAGATTTGCACGGTAATGGTAAAAATAGTTTCTATTCCAATCTTATAAATATGCTCAATTATTATGACATTTCCTTTAACTTTAATCATGACACTTTAGATGACACTAAGATAACATACTTTGTAGATCAAATGAAAAAGAAATATATCGCCTATTGGAAACATTCCCTTTGTAATTCTCAAAAACTAGAATTTTATAATACTTTTAAAGACAGTTATACACCTTCGCCCTATTTAGATTTGACTAGAAAAAATCCTAATCGAAGAACACTTGTAAAACTTAGAATAAGTAATCACAAACTCCTGATTGAAACAGGAAGATATAACAACATCCCCAGAAGTGACAGACTATGCACTATTTGTGGACATAATGTTGAAGATGAAACCCATTTTATATTTCATTGCCCAAGATATTCATCACTTAGAGACAACTTTTTCAGCAAAATAGATTATGTAATTTCGAATCCCAAGCAGTTATCAATTTCAACCTTGATTGTGCAATTAATGAACTCCACTGACTATTATGTTAATATGCAATTAGTGCAGTTTATATCGTCCTGTTTTGAAATGAGAGACAAATTGTTATCAAATTCTTGATCACTGATTATTTGATTAGTTTTGTTTAATGACTTTTTATTGTAATTATTGTTATTGTTAATATTATTGTTATGCTTTTGCAATACTGTAATGTTTTATGGCCATGCAAATAAAGCGCAAGTGTTGTTGTTGTTGTTGTTGTCTGAGACCTGATTTGAAGACGCATTCAAGATTATTGATCATAATAAGTTCACGAAACGACGGTCGCTTTCGTAAATAAAAGCTGCTCTGTGAACACTGAGAGATCAAGGTGAAGCAAACAGTCCAAACAATAACAACAATTTCTACACGTTAGTTGCATAACGCTAGAAAGGAAATTAAGTAACTGTATTACTAAAGCGCAAGCGAACAAAAAGTGAATAACGAGGCGCCATTGTTAGTACATGTTAGTTTCTCTTGGGATCGCTTAATGCATAATGTGTTGTTTGTGAATTTTTTTTTTTTTTTTTAATTTTAGCTTGTATGCCTATATATAGTGAACCATTATTATTTTCATCTAGCCTTAAAACTTTCGCTAACAGAAGGGGCCACCGCAAAACCAATAGAGAAATAAAATTATTTTATTTTGACACAAATATTTTTGTTACAATATTATTTATATGCAAACAGCATCCTTGCCTTGGTCGCAGTTTTAATTGTTTTGCATAATTATTACCGTTGCTCAAGACGCCAAACCTTAACTTGTTTCACATTTATTTCTGGCGCGAATTTAGCCCTTGTATCAGCAACAGCGACTCTCGTGAAATTCTAAAAATAATTCTACTGTCTTAGATCATTGTGCGCGTTTAGGGAGAAAGTTCTTCTTCTAGCCATGTACAACTGCTCTTTTGATTTCGTGAGAAAGCGGGTCTTCGAATAGCACACAATACCAGTTTCTGCGTGGAAATCCATAGTTACGTGGAAAAAAAATACTGTGGTCTGCGTGACTTTTGGCCTGAAACTCAAACTTTACGCGTAGCAGTTCTATGTATCTTAAAACCATAATTTATAAGTCAGGACGCTTACTTTATTGCGTTTGCTCATGTCATAAAGTCTCTTCTGTTAATCATCTTAGTTTCCTGTCTGAGCGCATACTTATCTACAGCGAAATGGACTAATAAACATATAAAGCTTTCAAACCTTGGCCGCTTGTGAATTCTTGTGAAAGCAACCCCCGTTCCTCTTTGGATTTTGTGAGAATTTAAGACGGTCTTTGAATAGACCACAATATATTTCTGCGTGAAAATTCACAGTTACGTAAAAAAAAAAAAAAAAAAAAAAAAAAAAAAAACATGCATGAGGTGTGCATGACCATGGCGTGACACTCGATTTCACGAATCATACGTAAATATTTACGAGTAGCAGCTCTATGAATCTAAAAAATATAAACTTTAAGTCAGGACCCTTTCTTTATTGTTTTCGTTCATGTTATAAAGTCTCCTCTGTTAATAATCTTGGTTTCGTGTCTAAACGCAGACTTACTTGCAACGAAATGGACTAATAAAAAAAGCTTTCAAACCTTGGCCGCTTTTGAATTTTTGTAAAAGCACCCCCCGTTCCCCAGGGATATAAAATTGTTTTGAATTCGTGTATCCCCCGGCTAAAACAAAACAAGTCACCAATCACCAGAGTCGACGTGTCGCGAAGAACCAATAGGATGGCTGCATTTTGAGCGTATCTCGCTCAATTGGGTTTGTAAAAAAGCGTCCTGACGTTGACTGATATGGCTGTATGTTTGCCAGAGAAA
Source organism: Meandrina meandrites (assembly GCA_963693305.1). Lineage (NCBI taxonomy): Eukaryota > Metazoa > Cnidaria > Anthozoa > Scleractinia > Meandrinidae > Meandrina > Meandrina meandrites. The sequence goes on from OY855903.1 coordinate 49,356,500, forward strand.
GACGTGTAGCATTAGTTTGAGAATAAGTAAATTTTTCAAATCAGTTTTCTTGGACCAAAAAAGAAACTGTGACTTAACTCCACACGTCCCGAAACTTAATTCTACAGGGTTTTTTTATTACTGGAGATAGGACGTCTTCAAAAGGTAGGTAAGATCTTAGTAGTCTCGATCGATAAATAAGGCAAAGGACGCAACTATTCATGCTTAATTTTTTGAACTTCCAGTTCATTTAGCAAGCTAGGCAAGTTGCAGGATATTTACTAGAGAAAGGTGGGCAAGATCTCATTAGTCTCCATAAATGACGCAAAGGACGCAACTCATGCATACATTTTTTAACTTTCTGTTCTTAGCAAACTTAATTAGCAGGTTGCAGGATAATTTCTAGAAGAATGCTGCTCAAAAAAGTAAACGTTTTTCAAAAGAAAGTGCATATTTTGTAATGCGTGCTTTATGGCGTGGCGCAGAAAACATGCGAGTTTGCCCTTAAGGAAAAAAAAATCCTAAGAAGTTCACGAACTGAAGCCGCCTTCTTTAAACCCTGAGAGATCAAATTATTGCAAACAGTCCAAACGATAACAAAAATCTTTATGCGTTAGTTGCATTGTGCTACAAAATAAATGGAGTAACTTTATTACCAAAGTGTGTGTGAACAAAAAGTGAACGAGGAGCCGCTAGTGTTAGTACTTGTTAGCTCCCCTTGGGATCGCTTAATGCGTTCTATGTTGCTTGAGGATTTATGTTTAATTTTAATTTTAGCTTGTATGCCTATAATATAGAGTGAACTATTTTTCATCAGTATTATTTTCATCTAGCCTTAAAACGTTCGCTAACAGTAGGAGCCACCGCAAAAACAATAGAGAAATAAAATTATTTTATTTTGCCGCAATATAATTAATGTTAAAATAGTATTAATATGTAAACATGATCCTTGCCTTGGCCGCAGTTTTACTTGCTTTGCATAATTATTACCGTTGACCAAGATGCCAAACCTTAAAGTTGCCTCTCGTTAATTTCTGACGCGAATTTAGACTTATTATGGCCTTGTATCAGCAACAACCACTCTCTGGAAATCTAAATATTATTCTCCTGTCTTAGATCAGTGTGCACGTTTAGGGTGAAAGTTCTTCTTCTGACCATGTACATGTGCTCTTTGGATTTCGTGCGAAAGAGAGTCACCGAATAGCCTAGAATATATTTCTGCTAGAAAATCCATAGTTACATGGAAAAATACTGTGGTGTGCGCGACTTTGCCTTGACACTCAAAATGTACGCGTAGCAGTTCTATGTCTTCGTTCATTTCATAAAGTCTCTTCTTTTAGTCATCTGAGCTTCGTGTCCGAGCGCATACTTACCTACAACGAAATAGACTAATAAAAAAAGCTTTCAAACCTTGGCCGCGTGTGAATTCTTGTGAAAGCAAACCCCGTTCCTCTTTGGATTTCGTGAGAATTAAAGAGGGTCTTTGAATAGCCCACAATAAATTTCTGCGTGAAAATTCACAGTTACGTGTAAAAAAATAAAAATAAAAAAAAAAATAAAAAAACAGGCATGAGGTGTGCATGACCTCGGCGTGACAATCGATTTCGCGAATCATACGTTAAATATTTATGAGTGGCAGCTCTATGAAACTAAAAACTATAAACTATAAGTCAGGACCCTTACTTTATTGCTTTCGTTCATGTTATAAAGTCTCCTCTGTTAATAATCTTTGTTTCGTGTCTAAACGCAGACTTATTTGCAAGGAAATGGACTAATAAAAAAAGCTTTCAAACCTTGGCCGCTTTTGAATTTTTGTAAAAGCAACCCCCGTTCCCCAGGGATATAAAATTGTTTTGAATTCGTTTATCCCCCGGCTAAAACAAAACAAGTCACCAATCACCAGAGTCGACGTGTCTCGAATTCGAATAACCAATAGGATGGCTGCATTTTGAGCGTATCTCGCTCAATTGGGTTTGTAAAAAAGCGTCCTGACGTTGACTGATCGGGCTGTATGTTTGCCAGAGAAAGACGTGTAGCATTAGTTTGAGAATAGTAAATTTTTCAAATCAGTTTTCTTGGACCAAAAAAGAAACTGTGACTTAACTCCACACGTCCCGAAACTTAATTCTACAGTTTTTTTTTTTTTTTATTACTGGAGATAGGACGTCTTCAAAAGGTAGGTAAGATCTTAGTAGTCTCGATCGATAAATAAGGCAAAGGACGCAACTATTCATGCTTAACTTCCAGTTCAGTTAGCAAGCTAGGCAAGTTGCAGGATAATTACTAGAGAAAGGTGGGCAAGATCTCAGTACTCTCGATAAATGAGGCAAAGGACGCAACTCATGCTTACATTTTTTAACTTTCTGTTCTTAGCAAACTTAATTAGCAGGTTGCAGGATAATTTCTAGAAGAATGCTGCTCAAAAAAGTAAGAGCTCTTCAAAAGAAAGTGCATATTTAGCAATGCGTGCATTATGGCGTAGCCCAGAAAACATGCGAGTTTGCCTTTAAGGAAAAAAAAAATCCTAAGAAGTTCACGAACTGAAGCCGCCTTCTTTAAACCCTGAGAGATCAAATTATTGCAAACAGTCCAAACGATAACAAAAATCTTGATGCGTTAGTTGCATTGTGCTACAAAATAAATGGAGTAACTTTATTACCAAAGTGTGTGTGAACAAAAAGTGAACGAGGAGCCGCTAGTGTTAGTACTTGTTAGCTCCCCTTGGGATCGCTTAATGCGTTCTATGTTGCTTGAGGATTTATGTTTAATTTTAATTTTAGCTTGTATGCCTATAATATATAGTGAACTATTTTTCATCAGTATTATTTTCATCTAGCCTTAAAACTTTCGCTAACAGTAGGAGCCACCGCAAAAACACCGCAATATTGGATTTCGTGAGAATTAAAGAGGGTCTTTAAATAGCCCACAATATATTTCTGCGTGAAAATTCACAGTTACGTGTAAAAAAAAAAAAAAAAAAAAAAAAAACAGGCATGAGGTGTGCATGACCTCGGCGTGACAATCGATTTCGCGAATCATACGTTAAATATTTATGAGTGGCAGCTCTATGAAACTAAAAACTATAAACTATAAGTCAGGACCCTTACTTTATTGCTTTCGTTCATGTTATAAAGTCTCCTCTGTTAATAATCTTGGTTTCGTGTCTAAACGCAGACTTATTTGCAAGGAAATGGACTAATAAAAAAAGCTTTCAAACCTTGGCCGCTTTTGAATTTTTGTAAAAGCAACCCCCGTTCCCCAGGGATATAAAATTGTTTTGAATTCGTGTATCCCCCGGCTAAAACAAAACAAGTCACCAATCACCAGAGTCGACGTGTCTTGGAGAACCAATAGGATGGCTGCATTTTGAGCGCATCTCGCTCAATTGGGTTTGTAAAAAAGCGTCCTGACGTTGACTGATCGGGCTGTATGTTTGCCAGAGAAAGACGTATAGCATTAGTTTGAGAATAAGTAATTTTTCAAATCCATTTTCTTGGACCAAAAAAGAAACTGTGACTTAACTCCACACGTCCCGAAACTTAATTCTACAGGTTTTTATTACTGGAGATAGGACGCCCTTAAAAGGTAGGTAAGATGTTAGTAGTCTCGATCGATAAATAAGGCAAAGGACGCATCTCATGCCTAATTTTTTGAACTTCCAGTTCAATTAGGAAGCTAAGCAGGTTGCAGGATATTTACTAGAGAAAGGTGGGCAAGATCTCATTAGTCTCCATAAATGACGCAAAGGACGCAACTCATGCTTACATTTTTTAACTTTCTGTTCTTAGCAAACTTAGCAGGTTGCAGGATAATTTCTAGAAGAATGCTGCTCAAAAAAGTAAACGCTTTTCAGAAGAAAGTGGATATTTTGTAATGCGGGCTTTATGGCGTGGCGCAGAAAACATGCGAGTTTGCCCTTAAGGAAAAAAAAATCCTAAGAAGTTCACGAACTGAAGCCGCCCTCTTTGAGTCCTGAGAGATCAAATTCACAGTACCCATGTATAGTGAACCATTTTTCATCAGTACTATTTTCATCTAGCCTTAAAAAATCTCGCTAACAAAAAGAGCCACCGCAGAACCAATAGAGAAATAAAATTATTTTATTTTGCCGCAATATAATTAATGTTAAAATAGTATTAATATGCAAACATGTTCCCTTGTCTTGGCCGCAGTTTTACTTGCTTTGCATTCTCATTACCGTTAACAAAGATGCCAAACTCCAAGTTGTCTCACGTTTATTTTTAGCGCGAATTCAGACTTATCTCACCACAGTCGCCCTTGTATCAGCAACAACCACTGTCTGGAAATTCTAAATATATTTCTGCTGTCTCAGATCAATGAACACGTTTTGGGAGAAAATTCTTCTTCCAGCAATGTACAACTGCTCTTTGGATTTCGTGAGATTTGTGGTCTTCGAATAGCCCACGATTCATTTTTTTGGGTGAAAATTCACAGTTACTTGGAAAGAATACACAAGAGGTGTGCGTGACTTTGGCGTGACACGCAAAACGCAAATCATATACTTAAATATTTACACCTAGCAGATCTATGAATCTAAAAACTATAAACTACAAGTCAGGACGCTTATTTTATTTCGTTCGTTCATGTCATAAAGTTTCGTGTGTTCATTCTCCCAGTTTCGTGTCTGAGCGCTTACTTACCGACAACGAAATGGACTAATAAAACACCTTTCCAATCTTGGCCGCTTTTGAATTCTTGTGAAAGCAGCCCCCGTTCCCCAGGGATGTGGAATTGTTTTGAATTCGTGTACCCCCGGGCTAAAAGAAAACAAAAGTGACCAATCACCACAGTCGAAGTGTCTCGGACAAGCAATAGAATGATAACATATTTAGCGTATATTTTGGGTTCAGTAAAAAAGCGTCCTGACGTTCTCTGATCGGGCTGTATGCTTGCCAGAGAAAGACGGGAAGGATAAGTTTGGAAATAAGCAGTTTTTCAAATTTGTTTTCTTGCACTAAAAAAGAAACTGTACCTTTATTTCACACGTCCAGAAACTTGGTTCTGCAGGTTTTTATTATTCGAGATAGGACGCCTTCAAAAGGTAGGTAAGATCTCAGTAGGCTCCATAAATGAGGCAAAGAACGCAGCTCATGGTTAGCAAACTTAGCAGGGCGCAGGAAATTTTCTAGAAGTTTTCTGCTCAGACAAGGTTCATGCTCACCAAAAGGAAGTGCTTATTCTGTAATGCGTACTTGATGGTGTGGCGCAGAAAACTTGCGAGTGTGCGCTTTTACAAAAATTTACTAATAAGTTCACGAAGCAACGGTCACCTTCGCAAAAAAGGTGCCCTTAGAACCCTGAGAGAACAAGGTATTGCAAGCAAACCAAACAATAACAAAAATTTCTATGCGTTAGTTGCAAAACGCTAAAAAAAATAAACTAATAAATGTATTGCCAATTAAGCGCGCGTGAACAAAAAGTGAATGAGGAGGCGCTAGTGTTAGTACTTGTAAGCTCCGCTTGGGATCACTTAATGTGTACTATGTTGTTTGTGGATTTTTTTTTTTCATTTTAATTTTGGCATGTATGACTGTATAATCACCAATCACCAGAGTCGACGTGTCTCGGACAATCAGTAGAATGGCTATATTTTTGGCGTATCTCCTACGCTCAATTTTGTTTGTAAAAGGCGTCCTGGCGTTCTCTGATCAGACTGTTGCCAGAGAAAGACAGGTAGGTTTAAGTTTGCAATTGAGGAAAAGTAGTTTTTCAAATTCGTTTACTTGCACCAATAAATTATGCAGGTTTTCATTACTCGATATAGGGCACCGTCAAAAGGTAAAAAAAGATAAATAAGGCAAAGAACGCCGCTCAAGGTTAAATTTTTAAATTTTAAGGTCTTAGCAAACTTAGCAGGTTGCAGGACATTTGCTAGACGTTTGCTGCTCAGGAAAAGTACATGCTCTTCAAAAAAGGCATTTTCATTAACGCGTTGTTCATGGTGTGGTAGAGTAAACTTGCGAGCGCTCGCTTTGAAAAAAAAAGAATAAGGTCGCCTTCGTAAGTTAAAGATGTTCTTTGAACCCCGAGAAAAAAACGTACTGCAAACAGTCCAGAACAAAAACATCAAATTTTTCGTACGTCAGTTGAATAACACTAGCAAAGAGATATATTAATTATTGTATTGCCAAAGCGCGCGTAAGCAAAACGTGAATGATTAGGCGCTGTTAGTACTTGTTAACTCCTATTAGTACTATGGTTTGGCTTGTATTCTATATATAGTAAGCCATTTTTACATCAGTATCACTTTCATCTAGCCTTAAAACTTTCGCTAATAGAAATAACCACCGCAAAAATAAGAGGAAATTAAATTATTTTATTTTAGCTAGTATTCAGGTTGCACTTGGTTTGCATTCTCATTACCGATGCAAAAGATGTCAAACTAGAAGTTGTCTCACGCTTTTCTCTGGCGCGAATTCGGACTGATCACACCACTGTCGCTCTTGTATCAGCGACAACCACTCTCTGGAAATTCTAAATACATTTCTCCTGTCTCAGATCAATGTGCACGTTTAGGGAAAACGTCCTTTTCCAGCCATGTACAACTGCTCTTTTGATTTCGTGAGAAAGAGGGTCTTCGAGTAGCCCACAATACATTTCTCAAAACGCGAATCGTTTGTAAAATATTTACGCATGGCAGTTTTAAGAACCTGTTAGTGAATTTCTCCATTTTCCCGGAGTGATCTTCTGTAGTGCCCACAAGGCCTTGCGGGATATTGTTGCGTGGCGCGAATCGCACCACCATGCTGAAGCGCTTGAAAGACTTTCCGTCATTTGTGCTGCCGAATTTCTAAAGAATCAGCGTCAAAAAAAAAAAAAAAACGGTTGCTATGGAAACGTCAAAGTTGGTGGTCTGGTATAACTAGTGTCAAAATGTTGCCAGAGGAATTATAGTTATACATTGAAAGTTATACATCTTAAACAAAAGCATCCTCCCCCCCACCCCCCACCCTCCCCCCCCCGCCCCCCACACCTCCCACACCCCCTGGTATGAATAGGGTAACAGGTAAAGAAAAAATATAGAATATTGTAATTTGTTAGTGTTGTTTCTGCTGAGGTCATGTTTTCTACGAAAATATATTTCAGGACAACCATGAAAACCACTTTGTGTTTGGCAATCTTCGTCATGATCCTGTTTTGTGTTGGGCATGCAGCTGTTCTGAAGCCAGAAAGCTCTGGGACCGAAGGTAGCTGATGTTGTTTCATGTCTCGGCTACAGTACACTTGCTGAGTATTTTTAGTTGATTACCTAACTCTACTCAGTATAGTAAAAATGACGCGCAAAGAGTAAAAACATGCAAGGATATTTTAGCTCTGGGAAACCGGTTATATTTTATTTTGGCTAGTCGCTGACATTCTGATTCGCCGGCCTTCGGGTTGGCAAAACCCGGTCGCGTAATATCCGGTCTCTGTTTTCCATGCATTTGGGAAATATCTCGTGATACACTGACACGAGAAAAGCTCACATAACTGTCGAAGCTGTTAGAGGAATAAAGCACAGCTTTGCACATTTCAATTTCTTATTAACATTATTATGTTGACAGTTAAATCACTTGACATGTGTGTAACCTTGTTTACAGATATCGACAAGAGGTCCTCAGCGCGTGTCAATCACTGCAGGGACCTTTGTGAAAGCAGGCCACGGCACACAGGATTTATCAAACAACAATTCAATAAGTTGTTCTACTTGTGCATGATAACATGCGGTATCTTTACAGCTTAGCCACGTAAGTCATCCAGGCCATATGACACATTGCAAGCAATAGCTGCATTAGGTCACGTTCTGTTTCCCATATATTTGTTAGAAGTCCCGCTTGTGGTAAACGCCTGTCACTCATTACACTCCAGGTATTACGCGCCAGAAAGCATCTACTCTGTATACTAGGAAACCTCATTAATGCGAAGATTTATCTCGACCTTCTTTCTATTTTGCTCGATTGTGTGTTCAAACTATTATCCCAATCTTAACAATATAAACTTACAGGAAAGTTGTATCAGCGAGTGGGAAGGACAACATACTAAAACAGCGTAAAAAGTCACAAATAATTCACAAGGTTCCACTCTTTAAATATGTCCGGGGATGGCAGTGCCATGTGAGGCAGATTTTGGTATAACCTGTTAGTGTCCAGGTGCTATTTTCTTTAACCAATAAGGTGACTTTAAGGATAGACATGTAGAAATAGCTAGATTTTTATTTAGACACATGCAGTAGAATGAAAGCTTTAAGCTTATGGGCCGTGAATTCCTGATCGAACTGGAATTTTCAAATTCTGATTTTCGAGGAGAGAGAAGAACTGTAGAACACGGAGAATAGCCTCGGAGCAGAGGAAGAGGACTACTAATTAACAAACTCGACCCACATATGACGCTGGATCTTGGAATCGAACCCGTGCCACATTGCTGGAAGGCGACAGCTCTCACCACAGTGCCATTTCCGCTCCCCCTGTCCGTCTGTCTGTCTGCCTGTCTGTCTGTCTGTCTGTCTGTCTGTCTGTCTGTCTGTCTGTCTGTTTTAGGGGAGGGGGGGGGGATAAATATTGAGCCGCTTTCAGGAGTTTGATGACGCTTACATGCACATTACTTTTTCTCTTTTAGGGTGGCACTCAAATACCGACCAATAGGACAAGATGGGTCACGTTTGATTTGATCATTTGAGGTGTAATCGTAATGTAGGAAATTTAGGGAAAAAAACTGGTTGATGTTCATTTCTTTGATATATTTGGTTCGCCTGGGTTACCTTGGTGTAAACTTAAATGTGGCAAATAAAGTGAAAATATATATATATATATATATATATATATATATATATATATATATATATATATATATAGTTGTTTTATTTATCTTGAAGAGCGTCTGACTCTATTTTTCAGGGGCTGCGAGACGGGACCGACAATTCGAATTTTCTTTATTTCGTCAAAAGACACTTCTAGGAACAATTTTCATAAATACTTTTTAAGAGTTCCTGTGAGTTTATGTTTTAGTGAAATCTAGGGAAGTTAGAAATACCGCCCGGACGAGCTAATTGCGGATGGAATTTCTGCAAATAGAGCACTTTCAGCATCCTGGTACAGGAAGACGAAAACTTCCCTTTATCTCATTTTTACACAATTTCTAATTCATCATATCTCATCTTGAAGCAACATATTTTTTGTTCATTTTTTTACCGTTTGAAAAAAACAACAAACGCGATTCAATTTGCATGCCAAATTTTAACTGATTCCAGAGGGTCATAACTCGCAGGGTATACTAATATTTCGAGAAATAGGGGGTTATGAAGGGGGCGATATGATATGTGTTTGGCATGTGGAAAAAATCTCAAGCCATGAAACAAAAGAAGGAAAAATCTAAGTCCCCTGCGGGAATCGAGGTAATTGCTTCTGTATATAACCCGGCGTGATGAATCAATGACAATCGATCATTGGAAATCTAATCGATGAATCGACAGCAATCGATGCCAATTAGTAAATTGCTATCGATTGCTATCGGCCAATCGACGACCAACCAATAATCACAAGCTTGAGTCCTCGATTGTCATCTATTGCCACGGATAATCATTGACTAGCTTTTGCTGTCAAACAGACTGTCCCCGATCAATTATCTATCAATAATCCCGGCAATACGACCCACGTTAGTTCTGAAAGTGATCGCGTTCTATTGCTACCAATAAAATAAATAAAATTTGGCGCGTGATTTGAACTGCGCATTTAGGTTGTATTTTTTCTTTACAAAACCGAGCATTCTGCCCCCGATTTATAAAGAATTTGTTTATGCTGTATCATCGGAGAGCTCGGATGGAGAGATTTGCATTAAAATAAATGCATCAAAATTCCAAAGCAAGCTTGTTTCTTTTGAAAACGCGTTGTTCTTTTCGGATGTCAACATTAAAGCGTGGAATGTAATTACCATAAATACTTCCCTTGGCACTCATGTTTTAATCGGAATACCTTCGGAAATCTCAAGGTTTGGACTTTTCCGACAATTTTGTGTCCAAGAATTCAGCGCAAATTTAGAACTGCATGAGCTGGCACTTCAGAGAGGAAAACTAGTCATACTGTAGTATGTCATGACAGAAGCGGAATTCAAAAAGGGCGCTTTAAAAAGAAGATAGAACGACTTTTACTCGCAGGCAAAGTTTAAATTAAAAAATCTGCTTCTGTCATAACACACTAGACGTTTTGACTGATCTATTGTTGATAAAATCACATGGTGCTGTCTTCTACTCGATCCGCAAACTTGGACACAAAATCATGGATTTTTTAATTTGGCACTAATGGCGCTTTCGCGTCGCCGTTAAGCGTAATCTACTAAATCTAAGACAACATTCGTAAACTTTCATTATTCTTTTATGTCTACGCAAAATTTTTGCTCAATAGCACCCAAAACAGCCGAGATATAAGCGTTATAAAAGATGTGGGACAAGCAAAATTTTGCCTAATGAATTTATTCATGGCTAGGTGTCCCCCGCAACCTTAAGCCAAGCCTAAAAGCGGAGCTCGACATATACCATGTATACATTGTAAAAATACTCTCATTGTATATACTGTCATTGAAGTTATTACGCAACTAGTCAAGGGAGATTCCATATCCTAAATAAATCGTCAACTCCAATCGCAAAACTTACTCGTACAAAATCCTGTTAATAGCTAGACAAGAGATATAGGACTTGAGCCCGCGAGCAAATGGAAAACCAATATCTGGTCAGCGGTGTACTTAAAAGAAAACACGTGACCTCAATTAGTCCTACAACTGAGCCCGCGATATGGTCATGTGATAGTGGTAAGAAGATACCGCAGTTTAACTGCTGTCAATTGACCATAACCGTGAATGTCCAATGTCAAAACTGTATCCAAGGCGGGATGCCTGGGTCGACCTGTTTTCTGGACTATGGCCGCCATCAGTGTTGCGCAATGTATGCCGTAAGTCGTACACACGCAGAGCGTACAGGCCCACGAACCATGCCGCTTGCCATGATAACTCAAATGTATGATTCTCTTATTTCTACTGATGGTTATGGGGCTCCACTCTGCGGCTCTTCGGACCACTGGAGCTCCGCTATGACAAGAATTAAAATAGTTGCGGTAATCTCCAACCAAATAACGTCCCTTTCTAGCCATTCTTTCTACTATGAGAAAATCGTCTTCATTTCTCCAGGGGCTGCTTTACTGCAGAGAAACAGCTTGAAACAAAAATGGCAGTTTGCAGGTTATAATTAATTGTCAACGTCAAAATTCTCCAGGAAAGATTTCCAATATCTCATTGTTTTTTTGCTACAAATTAGGGCAAAAAAAATAAATTTTTGATGATTAGAAAAAATTTCAATACAACCGTCGTTATCTTTGGTTTTAATCAAAATGGCGAAAATTTGGGACTTTTTTGCAGCTCTGTTCGTTCTTAGGCGGACAGCCTCTAAAGATCTCTTAAATTTTGTACGCTATAGAAGCGTCTCTCTTAAGTACACCAACACTTCAACTTATTATTCCACCATCGCGCCATTTTACGACATTAGGCGACGATAACGCGAAAATTATGACACGTTATATATATATACACTTTAGGAACAAGGAGGCAGCGTGGCCTAGTGGTTAGGGCGCTGGAGTTGTAATCCGGAGGTCCCGGGTTGCTCCGCCCTGCCACTGGAGAGATTTCTCTTCAGTGGTTCCGAATTCAGCCTCCTACCAGATGGGATTTTTAACAAATTTCTGTTCTATTTGTAATATTTGATTGTTTATTTACAGTGTCCACAATTAGTACGACAGTGCTAAATACTCTGACACTTAAATAAAGTGATTTTTTTTTAACCTCAGATACTACGCGCACTCTGATTAGTCAAAAAGGTCAAAAACCTATGTTCTATTGTACCGGTAAACTCCCGCTCCCCGACAAGGCAGCACTATGGTCGACCGGTAAGGACGAATAATTGATGTTAGTTTAATGTCTAATTTTGGTCTATATGATGATCATAATGAATTTTAACTGAGGGTGGCTCACTTGAATGAATTTTGCCGCCCACCGCTGTTGGAGCAAAAGAACTAAGCGTATAGCTAGAGGAAAATATAACAAAACAGTTAGTTCATAAAAGCATTAGGGGTTTACCGGCGCAATAAATCCCCTTGGGATGATGAGAGAACACTCGAAAAGATTGTAAATCACTAGTATAACAGGAAAATACGGACGGAAAGCGAAGCAACAAGATGGCCATTCTTCAAGTCGTATTGTTTCCTTCAGCACTTTTTTAGCTTTGACTAAACAACTAACACAGATTGCTATTTTCGGAAAGAGGCATTATTTTAATTTCAAATGGTATTTCCGCCCAAAGAGGAGAAAGTCGGTGAATTACAATTAGTATAAACATTTCGGTTTTACATAATGTTTGAGGAAAAAAACCCTCTTTTAAACAAACAATTGCCCGAAAGATTGTCAGTTGTCAGTCAAAAAGAAGACCAATCAGAACCCATTACGTTGGTTTTACCCCCCGCCATACCACTTTCATCATTCTACCATTCTACATGCTTTAGCATCGTGGCATTATTCTGAGTCTTATCGAGTCGAGAACAAGCATTTCAACTTACAACGAACCGAGGTAAGAACATTTATTAACTTCTGTACGCTTTACACGCGTTTTTCTAAAGTACTCTACTATTTTTACCAACACATCAAGTTATAACTCCATAATCGCGCCATTTTACCGTATTAGGTCACGAGAACGCGAACAAATGACACTTTTTTACACTGTAGAACAGGACAAAAATTACCGACGAAAAGCGGCGAACAAAATAGCTAGACTTCGCGATCCAACTTTGACTTTTTACGTCTTTAAAAGTGGAATAGTCAATTTCTTATTCAATAGTTTAAAATATAATATGCGCGTGGACATTTCGCTAATTGCTCCTATATTCCTCGCCTCTATATGGTTCCAAGGCGTTTTTTTTTTAGAATAGAAATGGAATAATAGAGTATAGAAGTCAACGCGTTGACAAGAAGCTGATCTACATTTTATGGTCTTCGGAGAATCAGTAATTTTTGCTCATTGAAGTATAAAATAATAGTAATAATACATAATATTTTAAGAGGAGGCCTCCAATCACCTAGAGGTGGTTTTCAGGAGGGTCCTTTGAGAAAATAAATGTCAAACCTTTAAAATACATTAAAATCTAAGATACAATAAAAAAGGACAAACCTATGCGGCAATAAAAACTAAAAATATCTAAAACTGTAGCTAACTAAGATTAAAGACTAGAACAAGAATTAAAATACTACTAACTAAGGTTAAAAATGGTTTAATAAAAACTGTTTCAGTTTGTATTTAAAAATGGTTTTCGGCATCAGTTTCTTTAAAGCACTTGGTAGCGTGGCCCAGTTGTTAATGGCTTTCTAATATGTTTTGCTTCTTCCCCATTCCGTTCTTGGCCTACTGACTTTGGGCATGCATGTAGCCATTTCGGGTATTATAACCGTGTTGTTGGTTCATGGTGGATTTGAATGCACCGAAATGCTCGGGGATGCTACCTTTCATTGCATCTTGCACAACACAACAACAACAACAACACCGATGACCGAACCGCCTCGCATATAAAGACACCCACCGCAACGACGTCAGGGCCTCTGCTGATGACACTTTCGACTTAACGATCTTCTTCGCAAAGCGATTTTGAAAAGATTTTAATTGTTTCATCTGTGTTGTAAGACCAGGCTGGTCACCCCAGACAAGTATGCTATAGAATGAAAATGCAGTTCTGTCGTGAATATGAGAACTGAAAAACTTTGAACCTTGATAGATCACTATGGTAGAGGAAACGAATTTAGGAGAGAAATAAGAGTATCTGTTATAAAATTACAAGCCAAACATTTGTTTGGAAAATTGTTGTTATAGATATAAAGCAAAGCTAAAGGACTACAGTTCAAGGGAAAACACGACCATAATTACCAAGTTGTAGAATATAGAAATTAACGAGTTGGCAAGAAGCTTAACTACATTTTATGGCTTTCGGAGAATCAGTAATTTTAGTTCATTGAATGATGCTATAAACTGGTAATCCAGTTATTTCAGCGTTGGACCTTGATGGATAACGATGGCAGAGGAAAGGAATTTACGAGAGAAAAACGAGTTTCTGTTATTAAAGGCCCAGTTTCACCCATTTGGCTTTGCTGGCGTTTATTATTGTTTTGAAATGGCAAGCTCGTTTCTGATTGGCTGTTACCAGATCGCGGGTTTCCCCGAATTTCTCGCGTCGCGGCAACTTATGTAGAAGCGGCAACTTATGTCGAAAGTCAAAATCTTCGTGATCTTTGTGGTGTCAATCATGGCGAGCTACCAACAGGAAGATGAACTTGTTAATTTTTATGGTTCAGGAACTGTAGACGTGAACGAGGAGGACGAAGAAATGATAGACATTACTACCGAGGTGAGATATAAGTTTCGATGTTTGAATACGAAACACGTGTGCTCTAAAACTAGCTCCTGTTAAAATGTATTCCTTTCTTTTCAGGAACCAGAAAACGCAGATAGTGCAAGGATTAACTGTTCATGTTCAGGCCAGTGGGCACGAAAGCGTGGAAGAGGAGCATGTCCTTGCAAAGAAGCGAATCTCAATTGCACCTCAGCTTGTAAATGCAGCAGATCGAAGTGCAAGAATCAGGTAATAATAAATCTATAGACGACCAAAAGAAATAAGTATTCGACTTATTTGAGATACCGTTCATTTATTAACTTTATAGGTGGCAGAGACCGTGGTCAATCAAAGAAGCCAGGAAAATGTTATTTCTGATGGCGCCGATCGCTTCGAGGTAGACGTCGAGCAATCTGCTACAGAGATTCAGGTAAGCCTTCATAAAAAATCGTTTCGTTTCTCTCTTTGGTCACATTTGAGATTGTATGGATTGTTCGTGGCGATGTTTTTTCTGCACTCCCTTTTAGCTGTAGCTTACTTCTACAAATCCTAGAAGCACTTTACAGGAACAGAATACATGAAGTTTATACCAGACATTTTTACGGTTTTATGTAAACATGGCACATGTATCTTTCTATCTTGTCATTGTGAAAGTAATTTGCTTGCAGAGAAAATATCAAATTATTTTATATTCGTAATAATTTCGAAAATAACAGTAAGAAAAGAAAATTATGACTGTACATTTGGTCAGGGGTATGGGTTGACACATCTTCATAGTCCATGTTTATTTGCAATTGTTTTCTTCTACTTATAGGAATTCATTCAAGGACTAGACGAGTCTACCAAGGATGGCCTGTTGGTTAACTCATTCCTGTACTATTTTAACGGACTGTTTTCTTGGAGCTTGAAGAATAATATCTAGGCCAGTCATTCGTCAAGTTCTGAATTAAGGGAAGCGATTTTGCTATCAAAACTAGTTGACTGAAATCATGCTATATTGTAAATGTTTGGCTGGCGCGCTTGTTGGACATGCATGAACATTTGCTCATTCCTTTACAGACTAGACGCTTAACTGCGTGTACTCGGGCTTCTCTTTGAAAAATTAACTTGGGTTTCATATCTTTTAATTTTTTTGACCTTCACATAACCATGCATATTAGAAGATTTAGGTGTAATTCAACAACAACAACAACAACAATTTTATTTGCATTCCCATTTACATAGATGGTATTGCATTTTCAGTAAACATAGAAAAGAAAGAAAAGAAAAGAAAAAAAAATAAATGAATAATAATAATAATTACATTGATAGTAGGATGATAAAGTAAATTTGTAGAATAATTTACTTAATCGCGATCATTGTTTTCTTTTCTGGAATGCTTCAAAAGTGAAGTATCCTAATTTCTTACAAATAAAAGGATCTATGTTATTAAAAAGAAATACTACTTTATCAGAGTTATTTAAGGTACTAAAGTTGGGATATCTCAAACTTACATCGTCGAAGAACTTTTTTCGTATATCTTGATATAAGTTACACGAAAAGAGGAAGTGAGATTCATTTTCTACCTCATTGCCTGAACAGAATTTACATATTCTTAGGTGTTCAGGAACTTTTGGTATACAATGTCTCCCAGTTTCAATTCTTAAATCATGATTACCTGACCTTAATTTTGCTACTAACTGTCTATGTTGCATATTTTTAATTAATTCTAATTGATGGGAGCTGCTTCGGTCAGTTTTGAAGGAAGAATAGAATTGTAGTTTCCTGTTAGATTTTATCATGTCAAATTGATGGATTTGTAAGCTATTGATAATATTTTGTTTTATTTTGGGTAAGTTAGTTTTTAATTTCTCAGCACTGTAGTTTACAGGTGCATTTATGTTTTGTTCTTCTACGTGATAAATACTACCATATAATTTAAGAATTTCATTAACTGATAGCATAAAGGAGGTCTTTTTATTTTGTGCTAACTGAGTTGACATTTGGAGGCATTGTTTAGCGATACTATTTTCAGGGAGGTCTTCAAGATGGATCCGGAAATTAAGAATTTTTATAAAGATGGTCGATTTAAGAGAAAGTCTTCCCATTTCATTACGTGAAGCAACGTTCGGGGCTCTTCTGTTGAAGCCGAGGTAATGTTTGTAAAATTGAGAATGAAGTCTTTCAATGGGGTCCTTTTCCCATTTCTTATGATCCATATTGTCATAAGCGCCCCAAACCTCAGAACTGTATAATAGTATTGGAAGGAAAAGAGAATCGAAAAGTTTATTGCACATTGATATCGGGAGTTTACTAAAGTCCAGATATCTCCTACATGCAAAAATCGATCTCCTTGCCTTTTCTACTAATCTCTGTTTTGAAATTGAAAATTTACCATTTGAATAAAAGGTTGTGCCCAAATAAGTGTAATCTGCTACATTATCAATTTCCTTTCCATTTAGTAGGAAGAAATATTTTTCCCGTGTTGATTTTCGATTCTGTTTTTGTTTTTGTGTATTTGAACGAAGATAATCATACACAATGTCCCTAAGCTTTTTGCTCTTCTTTTCTAGACGTTTCAGCGTTCGTAGTGGTAGTCTGCTCGGCTCACGATCACGCTGTTTACATAACCTTACACGACAATAATTATAGTAAACATACTTCGCATTGCGAGATCTCAATCGATTTCGATAGTGACCTTCCATGGTGTAAATGTTGTGTCTGTGTTCCAATGCAAACTGAACAAGAAAGAAAATTTGTGCTGTAAGAAGCAACAATGTGTCACATCCTATAGAGCCTTCAACACCATTTGCCTGGACAGAGATATTCTCCAGGTGTGCATCAAAGCAAGATGTGACCTCAGAGCAGATGAATTTAATTTTTCAATGGAGAGTTTCCGCAAAGTTTGCTCTATGGACATATGGCAAGTTGGGTAGGGGAAACAGGCGTGACCATTGACATCACTACCCATGCTAGTGAGTATTGATTTTGCCTTTGCCCACCTATCCACGGGACGAAATCTTGAACGACCATTGTTTAATTGTATCCAATCAGAAAGAGACTAGGGAATAGCAAATTCCCTTCGGCACAACTTTTTGTTGCTACGCATTCGGACACAAAATGTTTGGTTACCCGTTTTTGTTCGAAGGCTAGCTCTGGGCCGTTAGGATGAATTTTCGATCGAACAATACGAGAAGATTCCTCAAACCTTCCTCTTACATGTTGCTCAGTTTGAAAGCTGTGCGATGGGATTTTCTGGTCCAAAATCGCCTCGGCGCTGGAGCTGTTCGAATTTGGAGCTGTTGGAGTTTCCACCCTTTCATTATAATTATATGTGTAGTAAGCAGCGAACGCAAAATCCTTCAAACTGCTCAAATTCGCAATTTCGAGCCAAAAGAACCACACCACAAAACTGATAAGATAAACTTACGTTTATTTAGCATGTATTTGTTCATATTTTACGTTATCACACGCAATTCTGCGAGCCGTTCTGTAAATCCTATACATTTGCTATAAAAATGCTAATGCACACAAAAATGGTAATGTGCACACAAACAGTTTGTCTGGGCTCCCTGTGGTTGTTCAACGAATGCGACCGCCATTACTTGTACCAGTCCAAGTAAAATTGTTACGTGGCTTGACCGAAATGCACTGGTGACTAGAGTTGTTTGTTTCTCGCGCTCGATCGACAGAAAGTCGTCCTTGTTTGCGAACATTCGTCTGTTTATTGACGATGAAAATAGTAGGTGGGTTCACATTAGACCACTAAGTCTGACTTAGTAATCTCTTAAGTCGACTTAGTGAAAATGACAGGTCTGAACCGCTACGTCACAAAAGCGTAATTTCTGTCTTAGTATCGGCAAACTCAAACGATCTAAGCAGTTCTTAAAGTGCCCCTGTGATCAAATTTTCGATTTGTATTTTTTTACATGTTCGTGTACAACTAGACGTCCTTATTCATCTTGCCAAATTTCAATCCATTACGAACATCAGAAGTCATTTTATTTTAACATTCAATTCCGAAAATTTACGGCCGCCATTACAAAACCCTGTTCCAAGGCTTGGTTGCAAATGAGAGAAAGTGACGTCAAAGGCTCAAAAATACCTCACGGGTTGAAATGAGAATAACAATAAGTGTTCAAAATCACGCGAAAAGGAACAAAAACTTTGGACGTGTTCTTCGTGCAATTTTCTATGCTGATTGTTATTAAAATTTCAACCAGTGAGGTATTTTTGAGCCTTTGACGTCACTTTCTCTCATTTGCAACCAAGCCTTGAAACAGGGTTTTGTAATGGCGGCCGTAAATTTTCGGAATTAAATGTTAAAATAAAATGACTTCTGATGTTCGTAATGGATTAAAATTTGGCAAGATGAATAAGGACGTCTAGTTGTACACGAACATGTAAAAAAATACAAATCGAAAATTTGATCACAGGGGCACTTTAAGTCTGTTTCAAACATGACTTAAGGCTGACTTAAGAAACCTGATAACAAAAAAATTTCAAAAGCGCGGAGTTTTATCAGATAGAGATTCCCGCGTTAGGCACGAAAACCAAAAAAATTACGACACGGCTAGCTTATTCACTGCCACGAACAAGAATCACGGAACATGTATCGCCGAGAGGACGAAACGTTTGAAGGCAATTATGCTACGGACTTTCCACCTTATCCGACGTAAGTTGCGTGGCTTGTTCACTTTTTTATTGCCCTACGTAGGTGTCATTTTTTTCTTATGATATTCATCGCCTATTTCCCAACACATCTGAATCACGAATGCCTCCTGGTTTTAATGCGGGTTCACCACCTCAGTTTAGTCGGTCTCCTTCTCCATTTATGCCACCATTTGGAACTTACTATCCACACATAATGGCTCCCATACCAGTGCCTCCAGGTTCTTCAGAGCTGGGCAGCGAATCCAGTTCAAACTCAGAAGGGTCTAAGCACACAAACACCGACTGGACCAGAGAGGAGACTAGCGTATTGCTGGAGATTTCGGGTGACCTTTACAATTCCCTGAAATCCGCTTCGGCCGCTCAAAAAAAAAGTCTGTGGAGTCAAATTCTAAAAAAATTTCAAGACAAGTGCTGCGAACTGGGGTTGTCATCAAACAAAAACCTGGATCAACTTAAAAAAAGAATAAAGAACCTGGAATATGAATACCGCCAGGTGAGAACGAAGATGGCCTCCACCGGAGAAGAGGGGGCTAAAAAACTGCAAAGCAGCTGTGCCTTCTACGAGGAAGTAGATGATATTCTGGGGACGAGGGACGCTATGAACCCTGATCGCATGACCATAAGCTCCTCAATGGTCATTCCAAAGAGGAAGTCTCCCTCGACATCGGCAGGACCAGTCACGGAACACGGAAAAACTTCATCAGCTGCCAGTTCCGACTCTCGGATGCCCAGCACAAGCTCGACTTCAGATGAATCACCACCGAAATCGCAGCAAAACGGAAGCAAAAAGGGAAAGCCCCCAAGCGCAAAAGAAAGGAGCCAAATGACCAAGATGAAGACCCCTACATAAAGGGAATATGTGACATGTGGCGTCTTTACATGGAAAAGCAAGCCGAACGCTTCAACCTCAGCATGGTACTTCAACAGGCTGCTATACAAAGCCAGACAGAGCAGACTAAGGCTCTTGTGTCAGGGCTAAAAGACATTTTAAAGGACTGTTTAAAAAGTGATTAAAAAAGATGTTGCGTGCATTGCCGATTAAATTGTTCTGTTCTTGTTAACGAGCTGGCTTCGCAGGAGTGTCATTTATTGTATTATGAATAGTTTAGTAATAGGCATTCAATCTGTTTGAATTTTATTGATTGTAACACAGCTTTTGGAAAAACGAAATGGGAAATTTTTAAAAAAATCAAGCTCAATAAATGTGTGGTTTATAAACAAAACATTGTCACGCCACTGAATTAGAGTGCGCCTAATGCGCAATGAGGACTTTGGCTGAATTATAGTACACCCTGAGAAAGGAGATAACCTAGCATAGTTTGGCGTGTAGCTGATCCGTCTTGTGCTTCATCATCTTCGTCTCCGTCATTTTGATCGTCCGGTGGTGGGCGCTCGTCATCATCATCAAATGAATCCCCTTGCAATATACAAAAATCATGTAAAACACATGCTGCTGTCACGCTTCGCGGCACGGAAATGTGACTTTGTTCAATCCTTTTAGTAAAAGCCTCCAACGTCCTTTTAACAAGCCAAACGCCCTCTCGATCTCTGATCTCATTGCACTTAATTTTTCATTAAAGCGTCTTTTCTGAGGCGTAAGGCGCCCTCTGTTTGCAAAGGGCTTTATTAGCTAGTTTTTCAAAGGATAAGCACTGTCGCCAACCAGCATTGGCCTCAACAGTCCCCCATAAACCATTCTTGTTGGTGCTGATAAACACTCTTCATTTTCTGCAAGGTCAAAAATTCCACTTACTAAAAGTAGTCGTAGAACTCTTGCATCGTGAATACTGCCGGGAAAGCCCACTGCTATATGTTGAAAAAGCAGCTGCGAGTTCACTGTCCCTTGCAGGTTGATGCTATAATACTGTTTTCTGTTAAAGTAATCTTCCTTGTTCTCCGGTGGCGCGTTGATTTCTATGTGGCAGCCGTCAATTACTCCAACAATTTGTGGAAACTTGTATTCTAAAGAGTCTCTGGCCAGGTTATCATAGCTTTCTGAATGCAGGAATAACATCAACCCTGACCAGTTGCAAACGGATCACGTAAGTCAGCTAAGAGGAATTGTGCGCGAACGTGAGCTGATCCTTAACAGGTTGGGGTTGCAACTCGAACTATCCTCGGATCAGCTTGAAAAACAATGGATCTGTGAGAAAAATTGTTTTGAAATGGCGGACGAAATCGACGGAACAACTTGTGCCCATTTTTTCAGTGTTGATCAAAAACTTCGGATTGTCCGAACAGAAGCGGAAGCTTCCGAAAGTGCTGATACGAGTAAACACGGAAATTGATTCTTCAAACGGGAAAACTGCTCCACAGCAATGTCTGAGTGTGAAAAGCCAGATAAAGAATGGCGGCCACGTTGCACTTGCCAGTACCCACTGCATTCCGGCAGGAAAAACGGTTGAAGACCAGAAATGCGGTCAACTGGTCAACTTTGGTCCGACTCTGATAGGTTGGATAAAAACCTTCTATAATAATGCCTCAAGCTGTGCTCTAAACAATGGATTATTTTCAGATCCCTGTGAACCTGAAAGGGGGGTAAGACAAGGGGATACTTTGTCGCCATATTTATTTATTGTTGCTGTTGAAATTCTGGCGATATCCTTAAGGACAAATAAATATATCGAAGGTTTAAAAATTGGCGTAGACGAAATAAAATCACTTTTTTATGCGGATGATATGACTGCTACCTTAGCAAATATCTCTTCTGTTGAAATCCTTATAAAAATCCTTAATGATTTTGAAAAATGTTCCGGTTTAAAAATGAATCTTTCAAAAACTAATTTAAAAGCGATGTGGATTGGAGCAAGTAAAAAATCACAAGAGAAACCTCTGGGCTTTGAGTGGTGCTCTGGAGTAAAAACTCTGGGAACTCATTTCTCGTGTGATCAAGAACAAGTCATTAAACAAAATTTCCACGAAAGACTGAAGGACGTTCAAAAAATCATCAATCTATGGAGCTTTCCAAGTTTATCTTTGTTTGGTAAGGTGGCTGTTATCAAGTCTTTTCTTATACCTAAGCCTTTATATGTTTCTTCAATAATAGAAACTCCACAACAAATCATTAAAGACATGGAGAAGATGATTTATAAATTCTTATGGAACGGTCTTTACAAAGTGACCAGACTCTCCGTAATCAATTCGCTAACCAATGGTGGCCTAAATCTTACGGACATTGAAACGCATATTAAAGCTTTGAGACTGTCTTGGATTCCACGCGTTCTCGACGAGCGCGCTGGACCATGGAAATCATATTTCCTATTCCACCTACAAAACTGTGGTGGAAATTTACTACTAAAGTGTAACTACGATGTGAAGGATCTTAATCTTCGCTTAATTAACTTTTATATTCAGTTACTGACTTGGTGGACTGATTTTAGAAATACCTTCTCAGAAAGTAACTACTCCAGTTATGTTATTTGGAACAACAAAGACATAAGAATTGGTAACAAACCTGTTTTTTTTTTATAAAACATATTATGATTGTGGAATAATTTATTGAAACGATTTGTTGTTATCTTTGGACAATGTTCGCTCTTTAGAAATTTTTAAGTCCAGGGAGCTCAATACTAATTTTTTGACCTGGTCAACGTTACGATTGTCTGTTCCTAAGAATAAGTTGTCTTCCTTTCCTTCAGTAGAATTTGATCCTATAAAATTTAAGTACTCTAGTACAGAATTCAACACATACTCCGCAAGTTGCTGATTTCCACTAGAGCAAAACGTACATCCTAATGGTTTTAAGACGCTGTCGGCTGATCTGGAGCTTTCAAACTCATTGCAGGAGGTATTCTCGATTCCGTATACAGCTGCAAGGGGGTCGTATGTCTGGTCTTTTCAAACACCAAATTGTTCAAAATTGGATTTATCGATTCTGATAAGTGCTCTTTCTGCAAAATTTATAAAGAAGACCTTTATCACCTCTTTTATGACTGCTCTTATGCGCGATCCTTTTGGGACACATTTAATATTTGGTGGTCTGACCTCCGCGGGGAAAACTTTAGATTAACGCTAACAGATGTAATAGTAGGCCTTTTTCACAACAATAGTCTTCTCAATTACTTGATAATTCTTGGTAATTAAGAAACAAGAAGCTTCTAGATTTTAATAACAGATGGGAGCCCCTGCTACAAAATTTTTAGAGATTGTACGGAGGAAAAATGCGGTTGGCCTTAAAAGAGAATTTCAGCTTTAGTCTTTAAATTATTATTAACTAACATTGTTACACATATAATTGCAGTTCTAGGTATCTGCATTGTGTGCGTGTGTGTTTTTGTTAATGTTATTGGAGTGCTTGTAAAATAACAAATTAATTGCCAGAATTCTATAATCCTATAATCTTATAGTCCATAATCTTATACTCTTTTCTTGTCAATTGAAAAGTATACTAGTTATTTTTCTTTTGTAATACGAACAATGCTCTGTATTTATTAAGTGTAGTAAAGCATTCCAATAAAGAAAAAAAAAAAGTAAGTAGGTAGGTAGGCAGGTTAAGTCTGCGTACGAGCCTAGTGGCCCACCAGGCCGGAGCTTATCCCGGTTTCAGTAGCATGACACGACTCGGAGTATTTCTACTCCCCCCCCCCCCCCCCCCTCCCCCCAGCAATAAATTCGCCATTCATGTCCCCATAGCCCTTTTCGCTTCTCTTAGCCGGCAGGGCCTTGGCACGAGAAACAAAGGGCTCTGGAGACAAAGGGGGCGGAGGGAGTCCTAGATTCTAGGACTTCCGGTCTTCATGTATGCAGTCGTGATGTTTCTATATACTGTATGGGAGAGTCATGGCGTCTTTTACTTCCGCTCAAGATTTCTTTGTTTATAACGGCCAATCAAAAAAAATCCAATTAATTCAAAAATCCCATATCCCCAGAGCCCTTCGTTTCTCGTGCCAAGGCCCTGCCGGCTAAGAGAAGCGAAAAGGGCTGTGGGGACGAGAATGTAAATTCGCCGATAAACAATTATACAATGACCCCGGCCGGGGCTTGGGCCCGGTCCGACCGATCCGGAGTCTAGAGCAGAACAGGTAGGTAGGTAGGTAGCTTTATTTAGCCTCGAAATGTACAATGAGCCCAAGACTCGTTCGAAATACATCAGTTAAAATTCTAAAGCTGGAAATATATGTTAAAATATATCTGAGCGAATTCGCAACAACCTGGTTCTTGGGTCTGGCTTGACTAGGCCTTTTTGAGCATGCTTGTGTTAATTTTGAATGCCCTGTTCTGCTTGTGAATGTTTTGATTGACATTGCTTGAAGGTTCCTTGTTGACCTCAAGAGTCTGAATGTCAATGCTGCGGTTAATGCTCTGCTGGTGGCCTGGGCCCGGTTGCATAAAGCAACTTAGGTTTAAGTGGGATTTTGTGCAACTGTTCTCTGTGACCCAAAGGATTTTTTCACACCCGTATCGTGCTTGCCTTATTCTTTTATCCACCTTCTGCTGATTTATCACTAATAGCGTGCAAGGAGAACTTCTAGAACGAGGGGAATAGTTGTAGAAAATCCCACGTAATCTTAAGTTGCAACCGGGCCCTGAGCGCTAACTCCGCCCCAAATTTTGTTTTAATACTAGCCAATACAGTCTCTAGCCAGGGGGGAGGGCAAGGGACTTGTAACAGCCTGGAGTGTTTTGGGTTATGGGCGACCAGGTTCTTGCAAAACCGCTCAGATATATTTAGCTCTTATTAACCGAGCAGGAGGTCTGTATGGGAGAATCTTGACCGAGGTCATGAGTACAGACCGAACGCAGTGAGGTCTGTACTCATGACCGAGGTCAAGATTCTCCCATACAGACCCACTAAGCTCGGTTAATAAGATATTTATTATATGGCCAAACTAGAAAACTTTTCAGCTGAAAAATTCACTTCGGTTCGCCATACTCGCTGACATGTTGCTAGTGAACGGCGATCGCGGAAAAAATAGAACTAGAGAAGGTCGATATCACCGGCAGGTATGTTTTCAACTTCTCTAGCCTCTTTAATCGACTGGTAGGATATTCTTACGGGTATTTTAGTTGCTCTTAATCGTGTTTAGTGCTTTTAACTTCTGACCTTGCAATTACCTCGCAAATTCGTTTTTAGTTGGTGTTTTGATTTCGTGCCTGTGAGCTGAACGAAAATTTGCCAAAGTTTGCTCATTCTTGTTACAGTCAAACGCGCTGAACCGTAGCCACCCGAATAAGTTTTTGACATCTTTTTGACAAGTTTTTGATTAGTTTGATGGCTTCCGGTTGCATAACGGTTTATACGAACGATCTGTGAAACGTTCAGTTTCAACTGGTTTTACAAACCCAGAAAACATTTCCTGTACGAAAAGTTAAGTTTGACCAAATTTTTGTCGGCATAAAATGTATTTATCGCCAGTTGAACTTGGCATAATCGCTCGTGCGAAGCGTTGTTTGAAACCCTTTCAAACTCTGACGTTTGAAGACGAATCATGCAACGGTTGATACCCCGCCTTCCATTTTTCAAGGCATCTGATTGGCAGTTTAAAGCAACCGGAAGCCGTAAAACTCATCAAAGTAATCAAAAACTTGTCAAAAACTTTGTTGGGTGGCTACGGTTGAATGCGTTTGACTGTAACCTTTTTTCGCGTCAAGCTTTTTGGTTCTTCCATTTATTATTTTTTAGCAGAAACAAGTCGTTTTTGCATTTTTTGTTTGTAAACTTCTCAACGTAAGTGCAACCGGTCTAGATGCCGGTCTATAGATGGGAAAATCTAGACCGCAGCCAATATCGATTTTAGCCAATCAAAATCGCGAATTTGGTAGTTCCCAGTCTTTGTGAGACACGGTCATATAATAAATGTTGAATATTAGTGTTAAAATATACAAAGAGAAGAATGCAAACATAACTAATTGTAATATGAGATAATAAGATTTAGTGACTAAATAAACAAATTAAATGTGATTGTAGTGTAATAATGTATAAGAAATAGAGCAAAATACTATAATTCACCAAAATTATATTTCCATAGTGTGCCACTTGTTAGATTAACGTCCCCGACTGATAGCACGTTTAAACTTACGCAGAGTGTCAAGATGCCTACGGTTATCAAAATAAATACTTAAAGAGGGTCTGGATGGCGTTAACTGACAACGGACAAATGGCCAAAATTTTAACTGACAACTGACATTTGTAGTGAGTTTTTCTGGCAACTGACAAAAGACTGTTTGTTCTTAATATGCACAAAACATCGTTGTAAATAACATTATAGACCTCATAGTGTTGTTTGGGGACACTGTAATAAGACCCTTTCTGACAAACTGCAAAAATTGCAGAACCGCGCTGCACGTATTCTAACCTTTTCCAGCTATGACACAAATGCCGGACTTCTCTTTGAACGGCTCGGCTGGAAGGGATTGGAATCTCAAAGGCAAATACAAGAAGCAATAATGGTGTACAAATCTCTTAACGGTCTTGTACCTACCTATTTGCAATCTATCTTTACTGATAGGAATAATATAACTCAATACGAACTGAGAGACACCGTGGGCAAACTCGCTGTTCCTTTGCCCCGCACAAACTATCTAAAAAACAGTTTTAGTTACCAAGGTGCGGTGCTTTGGAACAGCTTACCACATGATTTGCGGCAAGCACAAACTCTCAATGGTTTTCGAATTGGTTGCCGACATCATTTTTCTTAGTCACAAAATTTTTTACCTTTTATAGCACACGGCATTCATGTAAAGCAGAGTTTTGTTAGTATAAATTAGTATTGTTTTAGTTTTTAGTATTGTATTTATTATCATTAGTATTTTATAATTGACTGAACTGATGAATTTACCGTGTATAAATAAAGTTACTACTACTACTACTACTACTACTACTACTACATTATATGACTCTTCTCGTCCAACAAATGCATTTTTTATGCTAAATCTTAGCAGCGGGACGGTAGAGTGTCATATTTCGTTAATAATTTACCGTATGACCCATAACCTGATTGAAAATTAAACTTGAGGAAATACATATATTTTTTGTTTTTGCAATGTAGCCTCTCACACAGTAGTTTTATTGTCGCTACTCCTTTCTCAATAAGTACCTGTAATAGACCCGTTAGCCCGAGTGCAATATTCCTTTAAGACTATTTCATCTAGGCCAATTATCATCGAGGCATTGCTAAACCAAATCCAATCAAATCAATCGTAATAAAGACCTCTACCGATATTTGTTTGTTTTTAATATTATGAAGGTTAGTTTTGATTGGCTAACTGTTGGAAAGGAATTTTGGGCTCGGCAAGCAGGAGCCCGGGAGATACTCTTTAAAAATTCGTGTGGGGTGTGTCCGGCATGCTTCAAGAAACCCCTTTACCCTATTTTAGATTAAAATATACGATTTCCCCCACCCTATCTTAGATCTGACCCCAAAATCGATAACCTATTTCAGACCACATTGTATCCAGGAACTGCCTCGGTTTGCCTAAAAATTAACAAGGGCCTCATATTCCTAACTTACACTTCGCAAGGGGTGCATGATAAGAACGATAAGAATAGTTTCTTCCAAAAGTTGCTAACTAGACTCACCAGAGTGCACAAACCATACCCTATTTCAGACCAAAATGGTAATAATCTATACCCTATTTCAGACCAAAAGGGCTCGAAAACCATGCCGTTTGGCTTTGGGGCCACACATACGTATATAGCTTATGTAACGGAGTAACCCCCTGGAGCAGAAGTTCGTGTGGCGGAGAGTAGTGACTTGCCTTGATTAAAAGGCCGTATAGAAACAAAAGCCGCTTGGGGTTGCAATTATTTCAGCACCAAAATTTAATATAAATGATATAATTTACATTCTGAATGTTACCTTTTCAGCTACATTTTGGATCAAAAATTAATAATTAAGCTATATGGTTAATTATTAATAGTCCATTAACTGACAACTGACAAATGGCCTAAAATTTTACTGATAACTGACAAATGGCCA
The DNA here is from genome assembly GCA_963693305.1 of Meandrina meandrites. NCBI lineage: Eukaryota > Metazoa > Cnidaria > Anthozoa > Scleractinia > Meandrinidae > Meandrina > Meandrina meandrites. Next base: position 49,384,461 of record OY855903.1, read on the forward strand.
TAATTTTAACTGACAACTGATATTTGTAACCCCCCATCCAGACCCTCCTTAAAAGTAGTATTTACCCGACCGTTGCATTCTCATAAGCCCAAAATCTCCATTTGAAGTCAGCAGTCTACTTATGTCTTGTGTAGCAGCTAGCTGACCCGATGGGGCTCACTTCCAAACTCAAAAGATGAAGATTATTCGGTGGCTGAGTATCTTTTCGGGTATTTTCTTTCCATTTAGAGTTCCAGGAAGGTGTATTTTGATTGTGTAAGGAGAGAAAAACCACATACAAGACCTTGCTCTTTAATAAGGAGAGAGAGCCTGGGAAAGACATTGGAAGAACAAGGCAACCCAAATATGGCGTATTAATTACACCCAAATATGAAAAGCGAAAGTCTGTCACGCCACCATATACGCAATGGTTGAGATTTTCTGCTATTCACGCGGCTCCATCATTCTGACGAAGAGCAATTGTCGACAGGAAAAAGAATTTTAGACGCCACGAAAGGTAACTTTTGATTTTGTTCGCTATCTGACGCCACATATCGTTTTGATATGTTAATTTTCGTGCTTTCTGCCAGTTTCCGGTCGTCACACGCCTGGGCTGATAGCCATAACATCTTATCTTTTCCGCTTTCTCCCGAATTACTTGTCATAATACAAGAGCAGCTGCTAGCTAGCTGCTGAACTCTTTTCAGTAGTCTTCAGGGAAATATGAAAAATACAAACTCTTAGCTAAGAGGGCAGAGGAGAAAAAGTCTACATGTATCGACAAGAGAATCAACAATCGCACATGGAAAGTCAAGAAGTACATCCGTTGGGTCCATTCGATGTTACATTACTCGCCAAAGATGGAAGAGAGTTTAAGGCTCACAGACATGTTTTGTCCGAAGCAAGTCCTTTCTTTCAAAAGCTGCTTCATAGTGACATGAAAGAGAACAAGCAAGGAGTTGTTCGTCTGGAGTTGTTGAGTGAACTACTCATGAAAGAAATTCTGGGGTTTATTTACACTGGTGATGTGGCGAATTTGAGCGAAGAAAATGCCGAAGAGTTGATCACGGCGGGCGATTATTTATGTCTTCAAAACCTCAAAGCAGTTGCCGGGAAATTTCTAGAGCGAAGCATGACTACTTCAAATTGCGTTTCAACCTATTATTTTGCGGGAACATATCACTGTGACGAGCTTGCAGCCAAAGCCAAAACATTTATACAATCAAACTTTGCCATTGTGTCCAAATCTGAAGAGTTTTTGAATTTGACGAGTCATGAAGTCGAAGATTGGATTTCGAGTGACGAAATTACCATTAACGCGGAAGAAGATGTATTTAATATCATCGTTGGATGGATAGCAAAACATCGGGAGATGAGAAATGGAAAATTCGAAGAGCTTTTTCGTCACGTTCGACTACATTTTGCGTCGCGTGACTTTCTACTGAAAGAGCTCGTGACCAACGATCTCGTGCAGCAAAATGAGTCATGTATACATCGCGTGACGCAGGCCGTGGATTGGATTGACAGACCAACCTGTTGTGATCCTCCATCGCCCAAATCACCAAGAAAAATCTTTGAGTCAGATTTCTTAGTTGCATATAAATGGCACGGTGAGAGCCAATCATGTTATGTTCTTGATGACGATAAGTGGTATCAGCTACCCGAAGCGAAGTTTCGTCAAAAAGTGACGTGTTGTGATGGTAGACTGCATGCCATTGCGGATGATCTCACTGGTGCAGAGCGCTATGAGCCTCTTTACGACAAGTGGGTATCATTAGAATGGGCTGATGAATCCGAATTCTTGAAGCTACGTAAATACGTACACAACGGTATGGCCAGCGAGTATAGAGTATCTAGTATTCTTTGGGCCAATGGCGATATTTTTGCTATGTATAGTGACATGTATCTCGAACTCCAACCCAGTTTTTTTAAGTACAACTTGGAATCACGCTCATGGACATTTCTTCCATTTTCATTTTTGGTGGGAAAAGGTGCAGTGTGTGCCGTGGCCTTCAACAAACACATTTATGTTGTTGGTGGTTATGGAGGTCCTTTCTTGCATAGATTTCAGCTGATTGACGCTGCGAGATTTGACACTGAAAGCAACACATGGGAAGAGATAGCTACGATCCAGGAGGCGAGAAGCTTTGCGTGTGGTTCAGCTACGAACGAGAAAGTTTACATCGCTGGTGGCTTCGGACAAGGTGATAACATGCTAAAAAGCTGCGAAGTGTACGACGAAATGACAAATGAATGGTGTTTTATAGCAAGTTTAACAGTTCCTCGTGTCCGTGGTAGAATGGTGTGTGTTTATGGTACACTGTATGTATTAGGCGGATACGCGCGTGGCACTAAAAAGTATACAGTTGAATACTATGACTATGAAAAAGGGAAATGGCGCGAGAAAACAATTATGCCGTTTAGTAATGGCGAGGGAGAATACAAGGCTTGTTCTGTGAGACTCTGGAAAGGATCCCTCTCTGGGAGACCACACATCATAGCCTCGACTGGGAAAGACGGGGAACGACAGGTCAAAGACTGTTGTATCACGTAATCAAACGTGTCTACAAGCTGCTTAAACAGACAAGGCAGAAACATTGAAGTTAAAATGCAAAATGAGAACTTAATTTACAATATCCTGGACCTAGTGGGATGGGTGACAAAATATTAGGATTTGTAAGAATCTTTATGCGGTCGCTACCAATGAGGTATGGGAGGCGCGGTGGCCTAATTGTTAGTGCGCTGGACTCCGGATCGGGCGGTCCGGATTCGAGCCCTGGCCGGGGCACTGCGTTGTGTTCTTGGGCAAGATACTTTACTCTCATATAGTCCATGGGCCCAGACCATTCGGAGGGACAAATGCTATCATATATTTTTCGAATCCTTGAACATTGTAGTTCATTTTGGTATGTGATGGCAATTCCAAAAGAGTAGCTTTCTTGCTGAAATCACGTGATTTCTGACGTCATCTTTCCAAAATCAATGTTGCATTTTAATGCTCGAAGGGTAATGAAAAATCACTTTATCGAAACTTCAAACACGTAAATGTTGTGTGAGAGGCCTGACAAAGTACAGGAAAGGCAGCTGATGTTAGCCAAGCGCTTTTGTCGTACTTAAGGGTTTTTCTCTGTATGGTTTCCATGGCAACAAAGCCGAATTGCAATATAGACCTCATATATCGAGACTGATGTTAGAATTTCAAAATATGGACCGAGTTTTTAAATGAATCAGGTAGAAAACACAAGGATTTGTATTTTACAGTACAGACCGATTTTTTGAGGTTAATAAGATTTATACTGATCTCCCTTTCTTATAAAAATGAAAGCATTTCGAGTCAACAGATGCGCGCGGGAGGCGGCCTCATTTGACTTAAAGCACGTGGAGGTTTTTATCTAACGCCATTGAAATTACAAATCTTGCCAGTGTATCTTATAAACGTTTTCTTTTTACATATTCTTGCCATAAAGAACATAAAAATCTTGTAAATTTGATATCGATTCAGTGCTTTGTTTAGAGGATAAAGCATCCTGACATTTGCGATGTCCCGGATGAACGTGTTTCTTAATTGTCACAAAAACGTGTATTCCGGCTTCATTGTGTTGTTCAATTACAGACGCTACAACAATTACAAAGTAACATCTAAAATAATGTTAAGTGAAGATGAATAATATCAATGGAAGAGTTTCTCGACTGGTTATACAGTTCTTTGGCCGCCCTATTTGTGTCCCAAATTAAAGAGGGAAACAAACATTGTAACTGCATACTCAACACTGTTTTGTCTCAAAATTATTTTCTTAAGAACTCGGTTGTAAAGAATGCCACAGAGCTTTAATTTGGCCTGCTCTATTAACCAATTCCTCTCCACACCCAGGTGTATAAATGGTACTGGCGAAGTTACTGCAGGGGAGGGGGGGAGCGCTGTGATGGATTAGCATCCCATCCAGGGGGGATTAGCAGTAGTGCTAGTCGCTTAATGCTACAGATCTTGGATAAGCTCCGGCCTGATAGGTCACTTGGCTCAAACACAGACTTTTCCTACTTACCATAAACCCATACTTTTCAAGGACGTTTTTCATACGAACAATTGTTATGACCATGTTATGACGGGTCTATTAGTTCTACAAGAAATGATAAAAGTTGTTTTCAGTGAAAACAAGGAAACTGGATACAACTCGAGGTCATTATTCAATGAATTCCGAAGTTCTTTAGACAGAAGAGAACAACTCAACTCAGAAGAAAAGACCACAAGTCGACACGAGCAACGTTAAGCGTGCTTGTCAAACTTTCGAAACCTGTGAAATGTGGTAGTGTAATCCACAAAATATTCGGAACGAGACGGCATTTAGGCTTGAATGCTAATTAACGGTTCTGGCTGAGAAATAGTCATTGTTCCCTTTCTGAAAAATTAGAACATCATAGAACTTAAAGCTGTCTAGTTTGTACCTAACTTCATTCCGTTCTTAAAATAAATAAGTTGACGTCTTTTAAAAGAAATCTTCCGAAGAGCTCGTGAAGAACAGGAACTTCGAAAATTGTGGCATATCAGCGGCGGCACATTGACCACATTGTCACTTCCTCCTCGCGGACTGATATATCAGTCAACCCAGTCCAACTAATTACGTTCTGCTTTTTTCACTTTTGCACGAAGGTGCAGTTAAATTCAAAGCAACTCTTTCTTCTATGCGTGCTCTATCGTCTGTTCAAATATTATTCCATAATTTTCTTGCTCGAGGATTACAGCACTTAACCAGCATTGTTTAAGTGTCAACTATGCTCTGTTTTGTTCTTGCTAATTTAGCCACTGTCGCTGGGGGGAGTGGGGTTTCAAAGTGTCAGGCTTGGACAGCGATACCACTGACCCTGTGGAACATTTCCGAAAGGCAAGGGAGGTGTTACTCTGAGGTAGTGGTTTTCATTTTACTGGGTCGAACAGGACCGGATTTGTAGAGACAAAGTGCCGTTTTAATTTCCTAATTGCAAGAAGGACTTATAGCTCCCTCCTGGGCGGTTTACACTTCTAATTACTACAATGTAACTCAAGTTCAAACATTTACTGCATTTTTGCACAGCTCTCACGGCTAGGGTGACCACCAACCTTGTCCCTGGGCGTTCTTTATGCTGGATGACAGTACTGAACAGGGCTAAATGTTGCTTTATTATGACTTTTTAAGTTAAAAACTTACGATCAACTCTGGCGTGGCTCGTTTCGAAGCGCTTTTTTTTATTCCACCTACAAGCCCCCCGGATATAAGCCCCTCCGTTTATAAGCCCACCCAAAGACCCTTACGAAGTTGCATAAGCCCAGGGCTTATAACCGGAATTTTACGGTATTTCAACAGCTTCTTGTGAAATAATTGAGTATCAAATATATTAACTAGCTTCCTTAATTTCATCGATACTGTTCCACTACGTGTTGCTCCCTTATTGTGATAATTGATGTCAAAGAATATGTTGTATTTCTGGCCAGCTGTAGTCAATTACAAACAGTTCGAGGAGAGTTTGAGGCCTTTTGCGTCGCCAAGCGCGAAAAGGACAGATAATGTTGTAATAATGTCGATTGTTTCGTCTGCTCGAAAATTTGAATGGCTCTATATTTTTTGGAACGTTTCATATATATGCTTTTCTAATTACAATTTTTTTCAAATCGTAGATTGTGTTTTCGCATTTGAAAATCTTCTTTTTTGGCGGGGTTTTAACCACCTCGCGTCTATTTCGGAGCTTATCTAATTCTCGCTCTAACTGCAACATTTGCGGTGATAAAAAACAGACGGAATTCCCCTTTCTCCAGCAATGTTGAGGACTGATTTCAATTCTTCATCTATTGTGGTGCTTTTAAATCGTCGCTGTTGTCATCACTGCAATAAATGACATGAAAGGGGTTGATTTTTTACCCAACTGAAGCTGAATGGTGTTTCTCCGATGAACAGAGGATTTTGAGGTAAAAGTTGAGAAGCGGTGATTACCGCCAACAAAGAATTTATCATTTTGGTCAGTGACGGCTCTTCCATGGTTATTTTGACATTCTTTGAGCTCGCCACGAGTTCTCCCACCCCACCAACCGGGTTCCTTTCCCTCTTTTGCGCACCTGTCCTCGCATTAGCCAATCTCAAACTTGATTACAGGAAAATATAATCTATATATTACATCTTCTGCCGTAAATGCCCCAAAGAAGTTTTCACAAGTAATGCAAGAGACATATTGACTGAATCCTTTAGGAAACATCGCCTCGAGGTGCGATACCACAACAGAGACTCCATGTACATCTGATGCAACATTTCGATAATAATGAATCCCTCAGCCCATTCAATTCAAGACGTCCTTGTTCCATGGTGCAATCAGGTTTAGTAATGAAGTATTTCCGGACAGCGCAATGCAATATCTTTTAATTTAGATCACTTGCTTCTCTTCGCAACAACCACGATTCCTTTTTTCTGTCATCTTTCTGTTCAACACGTGCACGTGCCATCTTGGCGGGCATCTTGGCGCGCGCAAACTTTTTTGAATTATTTGCGTATGACTGTAGAGAACAAACTGTGTTTTCCAGCATAGTTTTTAGCTTTTTCGAAAAAAGGCAGCAGTGCACAAACATCGGGAAACCAGTACCGTGCTAAATAACGTCTGCGAAACAAATGTTTATTTCAAATATCAGAACAATATTGATACCCTTTCACGCCTCGAGAAAATACTTCTGGACTGATATTGTAAGTTAATTATAGAAATAATTCTCTTTTAGATTCCGTCAAAATTGCCAAAAATAGGTTTCTTAAGTTTTTATTACAATCTTAATATTTTTTTAGAGATTTCTTTGTCATTTCTTGGGGATTTAAATCGATAAATTAAGACCAAAATAATCGTACACCTTAGTACGGCCGCGATCTTGGATTTTCCCAGAATGCAATTCAGGTCCTTCAAACAGTATTTTGTTTTGTTTTAGTGATTAACTCAAACTTTTACTATTTTATTGAGTAAGCTATTTAATATTCATGTTTCCAATACTGCAAGATGAAATTGAACAAAAATAGACCATAATAGGAGTTGTAAATTCTATCTCAATTTTAGCCTCGTTTTCATGCAGAAGGAGAATTTTATTCCCTTAAAAAAACCCTACTAAGCTACTCTTTCGTGATTGCTATCAGCTCAATTTTGAAACTCCTTCAGATGAACTTTAATTTGATACCATTCACAATTTGTCCCTTTGAATGGTAACGAAATCTGCTTGGGCCCATGGACTAATAGTGCCTCTCTCATCCACCAAGGTGTGGGCACGGCGGAAAAACCGCTGATTGGCTGAAACAAACGTTGTAAAGAGCATGCTCTGCTGTTTTCCGCTGACCGTGTGCGGGTGCAGTTGAGTTCGAAATACTCATCAAATTTTGCCTCGGGAGGTTTGAATTGTGAACGTTTTTGTGGATTTTTCCCCTTCTGGAACTTCTGCTTGTCGTAGAGAATGCGGATAATGCAAGAGTAAGTATGTTCCACATTTTAGTATGGTTTTATTACTCTCTTTGAGCCTCATTCTTTGTGTAATGATTTCCTTCGTCGGTTGCATGGAGCCGTTGCTCTTTTTGCTACTTTTTGACATTCAGCTACGCGAACCACATGCTTTGTCTAACTTTATTTTGCATGATTTCTGCTACAGATAATGATGACTGTATGACTTGACACGACAGAGTTAAGCGGTAAGCCTAGTTTGACTTTCATGAGCTTGATGATGTATGTTTGTAGGCATATCTTCGTCTTTTTACTTAAATTATAAACAGATACCTTCATAAAATTTTCTAAACAAAACCTTGTGCTTTATTAATGCTTTCAGTATCTGACAATCAGTCGATCAATCACTGGAACCTGACTGTTACAAAGTTAAAATAACAGTGATTCACCTTAAAAGTACAATGTTAAGATAAGACATTTACAAAATTATAGCCACAGCTATAGTTAATCTCTGATTAATTTCAACTTGATATTTTTAACTATGCTACATGTAGACATTGCTGTAGATGCATGAGTTGCAATAAATTAGTACAACAAAGGAGCTAAATAACATTTACATGTACATGTTCTTATTTACAGGTAAATGCCAGCTATCTGTGGGTGTTTGGATGTTCAGTCAAAATTGGGGTGAGTTGTTTTTGGAGGGTAGCGTATACTTGAAACAGCAGAATTCATGAATCACCCGTCTTTTCTAGTTATTTTCATGCGTCACAGTCTAATTTTTTCCCTATTTTCATGCGTCACGGTCCAATTTTTGCCTATTTCACGTGTCACACATAAACCCTTTGCTACCCTAGCAAAGGATTTACGGTGATTGTCAATTGCGTGACCTTCAGGGCACAATAGTTTAGACAAAAAGTTGAGTGTTGATGGATGTCAATAATCTCTGCCTCTTTGTTGAATTACACCAAACTTTACTCAATCGTCTTAAAATTCAGGTAATATATTTAGCATCATATGTTAGAATACATTCTAGGTTACCTTGTGAACACATTCGTTGAGTCAGAATTGAATTATTTTTCAAAAATCATTTCTATTGGAGCGGCATATCTTCTTCGCTGTGTAGCAATGTTTATTTTGGCTACTTTCAAATCTTAATTAATGCATTCGTGATCATGCACAAAAAAATAAAACTTAAGTTGTAGCTAGCTAATAGCTCAAAAAAATAACTCGCTTATTCTGGGCTCCAAAGACTATTAATTGGTTTAGTAAATACAACAAAATTCTGTTGGGCATATTAATCAACGGTCATTCGCCATGCATGGATGACCAAAAAATATGTAGCAAATCTACATGCAGGAAGTTTATATCTGTACTTATTTTTCATTTCTGGTTACAGAAATTTTTTCAAGTTTGGAATACAGGATTTTAAATATTCTTGAGATTTTGATGTCATTTAATAGGGAGGCAGAGATGATTGGCATCCATTCAAACTCTAACTTGCATCTAGACTTTTTTCTCTGAAGGGTGGGTGTGATTGATAACCACTGTAATCCAACGCTGTGGGCGCCATTAACGTATATTAAAATCAAGGATTCGAAAACTTTCAAGGTTTAAATATTTTGATTGTTAATGTTTATGTTAGTAAAGGATGTACATGTGCACTGCACCAAACATGAACACTTTACAGAATGAATGGCCAGTCAGCTAGCAATCATGAACACGCAGCGGATGAATGACCGTCTGAAAAACCAAAAGCGAACAGACGAACACCAAGAATGTTGAGTTTCATCCTCATGACTGTCTGACTATAGGTTTAATTTACAGGGATGGGATGCAAGTTGCAACAGCAGTGTAAGAAATTATAATACACTAACAAAAACCAGAAAGAAAAAAAAACAGGTGAAACAGTCCAGAGTGCGTATAGGTCCATGGAGGTCCAAACAAACATACTGAGAAGACAGGGGCGGACATTGCGAATAAATATCAAAAAGGGCCATACATTACTATACTTACAGTGGAGGGGCGCCTTACCCATTAAAAATCTAGCTTATAATCTATGAGGACAAGGGACCAAGGATTCAGTATCAATTCTAACTCACAAGATACTTAGGGTTGATATCTTGTATCAACCCTAATCAAAAAATTTTTCTGTTCATGTTTTAATGGCTTGTTTATTTAATTACTGAGGTCTCAATTGCTTTAAGTGTTATTTTGTGGCAGTCTCTATTGTTGGGATTTCCTGTGTTTGAATTTTCCTGTGTTTCTTTATTTTAGGTGGAAGATGTAGAGAAAGCCTGCTGGGAAACATTATAAGATTATTGGAAAAGGGCTGTCTGTTATAGATTGCATAAACCAGGATGAAGAAGATCATTGAGAAACACCCTTAACAGGCTCGTTTGTTTTTCCCAGCCTCCCCCTTTGACCATTCCCCTCTGACCCTACAAAGGTTTCCTGGACGACTAAGAAATGCTGACAGTTAATTTCCTTATAAGTTTTTATTAATTTTAACTTATCCAAATAAATTGCTTTTTCACATGCTCAGGAAAAGTTTATGCGTTTCCCTTGTCAGAGCTCTCAATTCCTTGGTCATTAGAGATAGCTGTGTGTCCAACTCTTTTGATCTTACAAATTTTTTAATTAGTGGGCTGTATTTTTGTTTTTGTCAGTTTTTGCTTTTGCCATTTTTTTAATTTTTGTGAACAGATTCTTTTCTTTTCACACTCTGAGTTTAGTCTTCTTTTGACTAATTCTCCTTGTCCTCCTTGAAGCCTGCAACAAATTATTAATTATGCCACTATTGGTATTCAATATTTATTGGCACCCACCACCAAATGCGATAATATATCTTACCATTAGTGAGCTCACTATAATGGATTTCTTTCATACCACTCCCAAAGAGCAAGAATATATAGCCCCCTTTTTGTCAGGAGTGCTGAAAGGCTATATGGCTGGTAGACATGGGGGTGGGAGTCAGGTTGTTAGTGAAAACTGTGACAAAGGGACTGGGAACGAGTCAGATTACCAACCAACCAGCCAATCTCGTCCCCATAGCCTAGCCCACTTCACTTCTCTTAGCCAGTGGGACCTTTGCACGAGAAACAAAGGGCTCTGGAGACAAAGGATTTCCAGTCCTAGATTCCAGGACTTCATGTATACTGTGTGGGCAAATCATGGTGTTGTTGACTTCTGCTTAAGATTTCTTTGTTTTCAACAGCCAATCAAAGCCAAACTGAACTCGTGATGGCACAAACAAATGACACAAATGCCTCTTGGACTGCTATATCAGGGGCGGATCCAGGAATTTTTGATCGGGGGGGGGGGGGGGGGGGGTCCAAACTTTGGTTCAGAAAGGACTGTTTAACTTTTTTTTTTTTGGGGGGGGGGGAAATTAATTCCCCCCCTCCTCCCCTGACCAGTTGCAGTTGTTTGTTATAATTCCTTGGCCTCTTAGCGTGTAAGTGAATTTAACTGGTAAAGGATCCACCCTTGGAACATCCTCCTCTTGCACTTGGTAACATCCTCCTCTTGCGCTTGGTAACAAAGATTGTACAGATTTCCAATTTTAATCTGCGAACGATGGTCACCGTTGGCGCAGGAAGTACTGCTTTGCGAGCAGAGGCGAACAGATCATAGGACGATACCCAAAAACAATTACATTTTTGAATACCCCTGGAACTAGTTTAGTAACAAAATGCAATGAGCGTTTCATTAAAAAAAACCAGCTAGTTAAAAAGTGATATACGATCCTGTCGATGTAAGCATTTCAGTCTCTAACAAGCGTCCGGTCTGTTTGGGGGGGGGGGGGGGGGGTGGGTCCGGACCCTCCCCCTGGATCCGCCAATGTATATTTTGCTCGCTTTCACGGAACATTGATCATAGTAGCTTCGTAAGGGAGAGCTGAACTCGCGCAAATTTTTTCATTTCTGTTTCAAATATCTTATCCCATTAAGCGAGTTAAAAATTACCGAAAGGCAGATTTAAAAATGGATGTTTTTGCCGGCTTTTTAAAAATATTGACAGTTACAGCCACCGCTTTTGGCGGGAAAATGGAGAACACCCGCGGCAGGCCGCGAGAGTTTACCGGGCTTGGGAAATTCTGCCTCGGACTTCGTACGAAAACTGACGAAATAGCAGCAAATGCGAACGTGAAGCGTTTTATTAAACATACAGACTGAATGCCAATAATGTGAACTTGCCTTGGGTTTCCATTGAACGTAACTGGTAATGAAGTTGTTCGTACCAAACTGCTGCTTTGTTCAGAAGGTTTACACGGAGGCCTATTACATGTGGCGTGCGATGTTGCGCTTCGAGCTTCGACGGAAAGAAATATGGAAATGTACATTTTCGCCTTTCGCGATTTTTTTTCGCCTTTGATATTTTGATACCCAACATCTAACGTTTGTTTACCTAAATTTATGGCCTTAAGTACTCAAGAACTTTCTTAAGTTTTCATATTTTGTGTTGCGTAGTGATCGTCGAAAACCAGCACTTGAGTCAAATCACGTCGCATGTTCTGATGAAGAAAGGAGGCCCTTATTGCCATGCAAAAGTTATGAAAACTGTGATACCTCTTTTCAAGAAGTCGTAATTTTAGAATATCGCATTACTTCAACATTTCTTGCCGTGGATTTGGAGTTACAGAAGCACAAATTTCGTAAATTTTGCAGCTTTTATAAGCCGCTCAGCGCAGGTCAGCGGATAGCAACAATTCCCGCGAAATGGACAGCCAATCAGCGGTTTTTCCGCCGTGCCCCAAGGTGTATAAATGGGTACCGGCGAATTTACTGCTGGGGGTAACCCTGCGATGGACTAGCATCCCGTCCAGGGGGGAGTAGCAATACTCCTAGTCGCTTCATGCTACGGAAACCGGGATAAGCTCCGGCCTGATGGGCCCCTAGGCTCGTATACAGACTTAACCAATGAGGTAGCGTATAGGATGGGTAGGCAGGCAGGTAAAGTTTGCGTACGAGCCTAGCGGGCCATCAGGCCGGAGCGTACATAGGGTTTTTGAATTAATTCGAATTTTTTTGATTGGCTGTTTGAAACAAAGAAATCTTGAGCGGAAGTATAAACCGCCATGACTGTCCCACAGAGTCTTTAGAAATATCATGAATGCATACATGAAGACCGGAAGTCCTAAAATCTAGGACTGGAAATCCTGTGTCCCCAGAGCCCTTCGTTTCTCGTGCCAAGGCCCCAGTCAGCTAAGAGAAGCGAAAAGGGCTATGGGGACGAGAATGGTGCAGAGCAAGAACCGCGCTCGGCCCATTCCGCGTTTGTGATGAAGAACACGACGGCAAAGGGAAATTATTAATGTTATGGGTAAGTGCCAACGAGCTAGATAGTAATGTTTGTTGATAAGAACAGACAATGAAGACCAATCAATGGTTATTGATAGCAGTTAGACCGTTTGAAATGACCAAAATATGGCAAATTGTATTTTAAGCAATTTTGAGAAGAAAGTGTTATGTGTCATAGAGATGGTATAAAACACAAGTTTCTTATTGTAGGTGTCTAAATTAATGACACGGGTTTGACAGTTTGATAAAAAACTTTTAATTTTTTCAGCGTTAAAAATGTCACAAAATGTTAGCCATAAATGAGGTTGGAATTGTTTCGTGTTCCTCTGCATAAATTAAATTTTTCAAGGGATCGGAAACACTTACTAAATTCACAGTAAAGAAATGTATACACCGTCCCAGTTGGTTACAACAGGTGAGCTTTAAAATATTTCTGAACAAAAACGGGATACTGCATTTCAAGTACTTTCTATAAATCGAATCGGAAAATCAAAATTGCTCAGATTAGACACGACTGGACGGCTTGTCATGACACAAACTCAATTCCCAAGCTAAAATATAAACAGAAAGGAACCAAAACGGTTGACAAAATGTTTATTCAATTATACATTGCATTTGCCGCTAGAAGCAAAAAGCTTTCAATTTTCTTGCGTGTGTGACACGTGTTAATTTTAGTGAGCGTCGCTTTGCATTGATATAATTTGTTCAAGCAAAATCGTGCAACATTGCTTGTCAGAATACAAACGTCATTTGACTTGGGATGAAATCATCTGCTAAACAATTGCAATACGGTTATCAAAATCAATACTTAAAAGTAATATTTACCCGACCGTAGCATTCTCGTAATCCAAAATCTCCATTTGAAGTCAGCAGTCTGCTTTTGATTTTTCATGTCTTGTTTACCAGCCAGCGGCTCTCTTGCGAAATTTTCAAAGTCAAACGATGAAGATTTTTCGGCGGTTGAGTATCTATTTGGGTATTCTATTTCCATTAAGAGTTCCAAGAAGGTGAATTTTGATTGTAAAAGGATACCACATTAGAGCCTATTGAAGATTTTAACAGCAAACTTTGGTTATTTGCTCTTCAACAAGGAGAGAGAAAGCCTGGGAAAGAGATTGGAAGAACAATGCAACCCAAATATGGGGTTTACTTATGCCCACATATGGAAAACGAAAGAGTTGAGACTTTTCTACTTTTCACGCGGCTCCATGATTCTCACGATGAGCAATTTTCGAAGAACTTTAGACCCCACGAAATGTAAGTTTTGATTTTCTCAGCTATATGACGCCACATATCCTTTTGATATGTTAATTTTCGTGCTTTCTGCCAGTTTCCGGTAGTCACACGTGTACGCGTGGGCTGATAGCCATAACATCTTATCTTTTCCGCTTTCTCCCGAATTAATTCTCATAACACGAGAGCAGCTGCTAGCTAGCTGCTGAACTCTTTTCGGTAGTGTTCAGGGAAACACGAAAGATACAAACTCTTAGCTAAGAGGGCAGAGGAGGAAAAGTGCATACATGTATCGACAAGAGAATCAACAATCGAACATGGAAAGTCAGGAAGTACATCCGTTGGGTCCATTCGATGTTACATTACTCGCCAAAGATGGAAGAGAGTTCAAAGCTCACAGACATGTTTTGTCCGAAGCAAGTCCTTTCTTTCAAAAGCTACTTCATAGTGACATGAAGGAGAACAAGCAAGGAGTTGTTCGTCTGGAGGAGTTGAATGAATTACTCATGAAAGAAATTCTGGGGTTTATTTATACTGGTGATGTTGAGAGTTTGAGCGAAGAAAATGCCGAAGAGTTGATCACGGCGGGCGATTATTTATGTCTTCAAAACCTCAAAGCAGTTGCAGGGAAATTTCTAGAGCGAAGCATGACTACTTCAAATTGCGTTTCAACCTATTATTTTGCGGGAACATATCACTGTGACGAGCTTGCAGCCAAAGCCAAAACATTTATACAATCAAACTTTGCCATTGTGGCAAAATCTGAAGAGTTTTTGAATTTGACAAGTCATGAAGTCGAAGATTGGATTTCGAGTGACGAAATTACCATTAACGCGGAAGAAGATGTATTTAATATCATCGTTGGATGGATAGCAAAACGGCGGGAGATGAGAAATGGAAAATTCGAAGAGCTCTTTCGTCACGTTCGACTACATTTTGCGTCGCGTGACTTTTTGCTGGAAGAGCTCGTGACCAACGATCTCGTGCAGCAAAATGAGTCATGTATGCATCGCGTGACACAGGCCGTGGATTGGATTGACAGACCAACCTGTTGTGATCCTCCATCGCCCAAATCACCAAGAAAAATCTTTGAGTCAGATTTCTTAGTTGCATATAAATGGCACGGCGAGAGCCAAGCGTGTTATGTTCTTGATGACGATAAGTGGTATCAGCTACCCGAAGCGAAGTTTCGTCAAAAAGTGACGTGTTGTGATGGTAAACCGCATGCCATTGCCGATGATCTCAGTGGCGCAGAGCGCTATGAGCCTCTTTACGACAAGTGGGTTTCATTAGAATGGGCTGATGGATCCGAATTCTTGGAGCTAGATAAATTCCTAGACCCCTATATGCTTTTCGAGTATGGAGTATGTGGTATTCTTTGGGACAATGGCGAGATTTTTGCTGTGGTGAGTGACATGCTTCTCAAAATCCAACCCAAATTTTTGAAGTACAACTTGAAATCAAATTCGTGGAAATCTCTTCCATTTTCTTTTTTGGCGGGAAAACATGGAGTGTGTGCCGTGGCCCTCAACAAACACATTTATGTTGTTGGTGGCTATGGAGGTAATTTACACCAGCAAGTTCCGCTGAATGACGCTGCGAGATTTGACACTGAAAACAACAGATGGGAAGTGATAGCTACGATCCAGGAAGCGAGAAGCTTTGCGTGTGGAGCGGCTGTGAACGGGAAAGTTTACATCGCTGGGGGCATGGGAGCAGGTCGTAACAGGCTAAGATTTAAAAGCTGCGAAGTGTATGACGAAATGACAAACGAATGGTGCTTTATAGCAAGTTTAACAGTTCCTCGTGTCAATGGTAGTATGTTGTGTGTTGGTGGTACACTGTATGTACTAGGCGGAAGCACAAGTGGCACTAAAAAGTGTACAGTTGAATGCTATGACTATGAAAGAGACGAATGGCGCGTGAAAACAACCTTGCCTTCTAGTAAGGGCGATGAGGAATTCAAGGCTTGTTCTGTGAGACTCTGGAAAGGAGCCCTCTCTGAGAGACCACAGGTCATAGCCTCGACTGGGAAAGACGGGGAACGACAGGTCAAAAAGTGTTGTATCACGTGATCAAACGTGTCTGCAAGCTGCTTTAACGGACTAGGCAGAAAGATTAAAGTTGAAATACAAAATAAGTACTCCATCCACAATATCATGGACAACTGGGTGACAAATTATTTGGATTTGTAAGAATCTTTATGCGGTCGCTACCAAAGAGGTAGCTTATGGGGTAGGTAGGTAGGTAGGTAGGTAGGTAGGTAGGTAGGTAGGTAGGTAGGTAGGTAGGTAGGTAGGTAGGTAGGTAGGTAGGTAGGTAGGTAGGTGTATACGAGCGTAGCAGCCCATCAGGCCGGAGCTTATCCCGGTTTCAGTAGCATGAAACGACTAGGAGTATTTGTACTCGCCGGGATGGGATGCTAACGCATCGCAAGGCTAACCCCTGTAGTAAATTCGCCGATACCCAATTATACAATGACCCCGGCAAGGGCTTGATACCGGGCCGCCCGATCCGGAGTCCAGCGCAGGGAAGGTAGGTAAGTAGCTTTATTTACACTTGAAATGTACAAGTGAGCAATACGAGAAATACATACGAGTTAAAATAAATTCCAAAGATGGAAATATATGCCCTTAGAAAACTAAAGATAAGCTCTCGGCCCCCCCCCCCCCGGGGGGGGGGGAGAGGGGGGGTACTCCCATATATGGGCTATATAGGTATGTGCCGCGGGATAGGGTATGGTTTTTGAGGTTCTCAGTCCTTAAATAGGGTATCACTTATGTTCCTTTTGGCATTGTGTTCCCGGTGTGATCCTTAGATAGGGTAGCTAAATTCTATCAGCTCAAATAAACACCCAGCTAAACGAAAAAAAACTGTCTATTAAAACTGAACTATCCGTCATTAAGATTTTGAAAGATTTGAGCTTTGCCGTGCGCGGTTAGCCGTTATTTGAGTCGTCACGCAATACTTCTCCTCCCCTTGAATAGGGTGTCAATTTTCAGGTTTGGGCCTTAGAAAGGGTATTAATTTTCGTTTTCTTTGTACTATGTCCTTAGATAGGGTCAGGGTTTGAGAACGTTCGCGGCACACCCCTATCCAAAATTTAGGGGAGTACCCCCCCCCCCCCCCCCCCGGGTCTCGGCCGAATGTTTTTACACGTTTATCTTGGTGTCAATTGAGACTCATATTTCATGTTGTAAACAATCTTAATTTAATAGTACAGTTCATGATTCTGGCAAAATATCCTGAAGTTAGTATTTTTGGCCTCAAAAGGCATAAAGAAGAGTCTTTACATTCATCCGAGCTACAATTATGCTTTGTGGAAAGCTCTCTCTTCAGGGCTAGTATCAAAACTATCAGTGTCTGGTGAAATTTCTGTAGCCTTGTTCTTGAAAATCCTGTCAGAGGTTTCACCCATATATCCGTAAATGCCAATTTTAGCCGAAATATAAAGCTGACTGCCTCGTTTGTCTGGTTTAAATGCCTTCTTTGCAATGAGCGGCCAAGCTAGTCTTCAAGAAAGTCATATTGAGTCCATTTTGGATACAATCTTAGAGGTTGAGCCTTTTAAAAAATTTTCCTGCAAACCAAATAATCTATTTGACCTTTCATTTGGCCTTGAAACCCCCTCTGAACAGTTTTAATGACTTTAACATACACGGCGTAGCTGGTTTGTGGTTTAAATGAGGCAAACATCACTCTCCGCAAAGCCTTAGCATATTTATGTACAGAGACATAACTTGAATATTATTATTAAAGTATATAAATAGAAGAATGTAATCTAATCGTGTATAAATATAACCAATCATAATAAGAATAATATGAGATAATAAGATTTAGTGAATGACTAAATAAACAAATTAAAATGGCTACGTCACGGGCATTTCGCAGATTTTTGTCCTAAACTGTTCTGAAATTAGTGTTAAGCAACTTACCCTTGAAAACCATTTTCTTTGAACATCTAAACGAAGGAAGACATGACCTTAATTTGCGGATAGAAATCAAACTTAAGCTATAAATATTGTTTTTTATTTTTGACGACACTCGGAAAATACTTGAATAATTTAGCCTCAATTTTTCATGTTGCAATCCATTTCCATCCGAGCTGTCCGCGGCTAAAGATGCCTGTTAAGCCAAAGGCTGGGGCGGATAACAGCCTCCGAGCCTCCTTTCATACGAAAGCCGAATTCAAGAATTGTTTTCATTCATTCAAAATATTTCCAAGAGCAAGAAAAAACAAAAACCAAAATGCATTAAAGTAGCTACTCACTTCGGCGTAGAATTTTCGCTAACATTTGCCAATTCCTCCACTGTCACTGGTTTTAGATGTTTCTCTCCTAAAGATAAGCTTTAAAAATCGGGTGACTTTTCTTCGAAGCTTTTTTTACGTTTGTGCTATCTTTATCATCTAATATTTTGGCCATTTTCTTCGTCGTAATGTTGAAATTTAGCAACCATTATCGCGCCTTCTGCTGAGCTCTGTACAAAGCCGTTGTTACATGACGTCAATCCAGGCCCGTAGCCAGGGGAAGTGAGACGGGTGCGTCCGCACCCCTCCCCCCACCCACTCCCCACGAGCCTTGGAAGTCCGCTCCTTGTGAAAAAAAGTATAAAAATACATCAATCAATCAATCAATCAATCAATCAATCAATCAATCAATCAAGAAAGAAAGAAAGAAAGAAAGAAAGAAAGAAAGAAAGAAAGAAAGAAAGAAAGAAAGAAAGGGAAATGGCATTTCTGTACTTCGTCTATTTACATTTAATGGGTCCACCATTTGAAGATTCGTGTGGCATTCTTTCGACCAAATTGTGTGATTCTAGGCTAATTTTAACGATACATTCTAACTAATGCCGTTCATAGTCAGCAAACCGACTCTGGCTGATTTATGTAATTACCATTTGACAACGAAATAAAGATATATATCTTTCTCCAGTCTTCCTTTAAAAGAACTGCCGTCATTGTTAGTTAAATAAATTGTAAATTATGTTTACAAGGTTCTTTTTCTAAAACTACGTTTTGAATTTAAAAATGTACCAGAATTATTGTCCTTGCAACCTTCACCTTTAGATGGCTTTTTTCCTAACAAACTGTCTTCAAAACGCACGAAATTCGGCCTCAGATAACCCCCACCCCCCCCCCCCCCCCCCCAGCAAAAATCCTGGCTACGGGCCTGCAATCGTCCAATCATTTTTCTATTACTGGACGATTGACGTCAATCGTCTAATAATTATTACGTCATCCGTCCAACAATAGAAGCGTCTTCCAAATTTGGTCGGTGCTTCCCGGTTAGTTGGAATTAGTCGGGAATTTAAAACCAATCAGAAACGAAAAAATATTTTGAATGAATAATATTTTTAATTAATTACTGGTTTAACTATCTGCACCTATAATTTAATTTCCCAGTAATTTGCCTTTAGCTCTTCGCCTTCCATGTTTTTTTTAGCAAAAAAACGTTTACCTCAAGAAGGGAAATTTTGCATAATGTACGTACACTTCTTTAAAATCCAAATGTCAATATCAACCAGGAGATGCATGAAAGAAAATAGACAGCAAGTCAAATGACAATTCCTTCAAGAGTTTACTACTTAGTTTACCAGGTGGAGGGTGATGCTTTGTAACCTTTCTGTTATGAACAAGTTAAAGAGAGGCACCCTCCCTCTCTGTGGCACGCCAGTCATTTTTGTCCCTGGTCCGGGCTGGAACCTGGACTACTCAATGCACGGCATATACTTCATGGTAACACAACATGGCCGCCAACAATGAAAACATATAGTCACCCAACCACAAAATGAATGCTAACCGCAAGCAAATTGCAGTAAATAAATGTTAACTGCAAGCAAACTACAGCAACTGCAATTTGCTTGCGGTTAGCATTCATTTTGTGGTTGGGTGACTATATGTTTTCATTGTTGGCGGCCATGTTGTGTTACCATGAAGTATATGCCCAATGCACAGTCCAGCAAAACTGATATAAATGCTAGGCGCAGTCTTAAAGGGACATGGTCAGCTTTGTGGCCGCGCTGACCTGGACCCTAGTTTTCTCACTTTGAAAAAAGTCCACCTCAACCCGAAATCAAAAATACGCTTCGAGTACATCTCAAAATCCGCTTCAATCTTCCCAGTGTCTTACTCGATTTTCCATCCTTTACTGAGTGTCCTTTACTGAGTGTCCTTTTGGTCATCCTATGCTATTACTTTATCATATTTGGTTAAAAACAGTATGGATCGCGTCTCCAAAAGGACATGAAAAGAAGAGGTAGGAAACGTGAAAGCGCCGGGCGGAAAGAATCACCTGCGTTGACCAAAATAATGAAAGAAATTAACCAAAAACATTGGACAGCATATATGGACAGCATATATTATATATGTTTGCAAAATCGCGTTTCTCGACCTGGCAAAAGGTCCGTGCAGTTCGTAAACGAATCGAACTTGGCGTCATCACGCTGCTCGATTTGGAGCTCAAACGAATACAACAACACAACAAATAATGTTATAAGCTCTACTTTAATTCTTCAATATCATTAGGAATGATGACCTGCCTGTTCAATTTCACATTACAACTGAGTCAAGTTTCAATGCCTGCATTTTAATTTGAATAATTTCAACTACACGAGCAAATACAAACGCGGCGCGGCGAAATAAAAACAATTATGCCAACGTAACGATACATACTTTGATGCATCGTACGGCGCTAGAAAAAGATCCTGAGATTCGCACAAACAACATGCCAACTCACAGAAAGAGTGAAAGTTGTAAAAGGAAATTATGAAAGCAAAATATCCGATCGAAAGCAGAAATGACCGCGATCACTTGTGTTTCTCACCTCTACTGATATTTCTTCGACTTCAGAGGCATTCGTTGACACTAGCCTTTCCCTGTACAAGTCCATCGGTAAATTCTCCATGGTTTCAATAAAATCAGTGTTCTAATAATGTAACATGTATATAACCACTACCTTGATTCGCAAGTACTTCGATTCGACAAGGTTTGTTGATGCGCTTTTCAGTTTCCGTTCGTCGCTCGCGCGTCTTGTGATGAAGTGTGATATGCAAATTAGCTATGAAATGGTATCTAATGCACATGTGCACCAGCTGACCGTGTTCCTCACAAGCTTCGACATCAATCGGCGATCGATAAACAAGCCACTAGTTTATGATATTTCTAATGGTCCCAGCGAAAATATCTCGGTGGATGTTGAAATGATTCTTCTTTCTGACATGCGAAATGATTCCCTGACTTTTTCCGGCTCTCTTTTTCTCTCCTCTCTCGAGGAGAACCTTCCTATTCCAGGGGCAAAGCGGAAAACAACTTCGTGTAAGAAGACGTCAGACTCACCCGACTAATCCTACTCATTGATTGGCCAGAAAAAAAATTTCTGGCCAATCAGAAGGCAGGAATTCAAGCCCTTCTAGAACTGGTATATGGTGGGATTTAATATAAGTTTGACGTGGTTTTATTGTGTTGTTTAATAGTTTGAATGTGTCGGTGCAGGGCTTGAAAAAAGTGTTTAGGATATAAAAATGTTTAAACAAGCAAGCAACCGTGGACGATGATCCTACTGGTATACGTTGGATCAATAATGATCTGATCGGTTTAAAATAGAAAAATGAAGACTATAAAAAAGCAGAAACCGATGCAACGTAGAAAGGTTTTAAATTTGTGTACTATATTTCGGCTGGCCAAACCAGCCTTCTTCAGGTATAATGGGAAATTACATTGGGAAGGGTTTTATATGTAGTGATTGCGGTATTTTGCGTAATACCGGAAATACGTAAAGGTAATGAAATTGACAGTGTAGAATGAAATAAAAATAAAGTAAAATAAAATAAAAATAATAAAATAGCTGATAATACAGTACAGATAAATAAATCAGTATGTTTCTTCGCGAATGTTAAGACCTTCGGGATCAATTGTCCTGCCTTTTAAGATTAAAAAGGCTTCCCTGGCCTTACGGATTGAGTCCCTGTTTGAAAAGACTTTTTCGATGGGGATTAGTTGCATGTCATTAGCAGTGTGCTTAGGAGAGGATAGGAAATGTTGTGCAACTGTGGTAGGTTTAGATTTAGTGTTAGGGTTATCTATGGTACGGTGGTGTTCATTAAAACGGTCTTTTAAACGTCGTTTAGTCTCTCCTATGTATTGTAAATTACAGCGGTTACATTGAATCATGTAGATGAGGTTTTTAGTGTCACAGGTCAAGTTAGATTTAATGTGGCGTGTTTCATTAGTAGAAAAGAAGGTATATGTAGAAAATAAGGTATATGTAGGATATAGTATTACCCCCCCCTCCCCCCCCCCTCCCTTGGTGTAAACCCTCCCCCTACAACTTTTCGTTCTCAATTGGCCATGTTCTAAACGAGCAGGGGACTGGGTACGAAAATATTTTTTTCTGTGTGCGAGCATTCAATATCGATTGAATTGAAAATGGAGCACGTCATCTGAAAGAGCATCCAAAAATTAGTAAATTCACCAAATGTGATGGTTATTGGTTTAAACGCAAAGGCATGGTACACTTTTAAAATAAGAGAGCTTAGTATGGATTGGAGGACCCCTGTCCCTCCAATCCATACTAAGTGTACCATGCTTTTGGGTTTAAACCAATAACCGTCAAATTTGGTGAATTTACTAATTTTTGGATGCTCTTTCAGATGACGTGCCCCATTTTTCAATTCAATCGATATTGAATGTTTGTACCGAAGAGAAAACATGCTCGTACCCAGTCCCCTGCTCGTTTAGAACATGGCTAATTAGAGCGCATACGAGTTCCTTTCATTTGAGTGATTTTCTTAAAATATGTAGCTCAACACGGCCTCTAAGTAGTTCCTTTTCAGCTCATTTTCAAACTGTTATAAGCCCTTCGTATAATAAGCTCCCTCGGTTATGAACACCCAATTTCCTCTCGTAGTTGGAAATACTAAAGCTGTGCAACTTGGTTTTATCTATAAACACTTTAATTTTATGTTTTTTATTGCTACTAAAGTGGTTTTACTTGACCAGTGAAATAGCAACTAAACTACTAGATAGAAGAACCCCGGGGGGGAACTCCCATATGAAATGGACGGGGATGCTCGTCGTCTCGCTTAGGGGTGTAAATTTCGGATTTTGGTCTCGCTTAGGGTGTTCTGGGCAAAATGTCATTATTTTTAGCCGTCAAGGTCTCGTTTAGGGTTGCACGCGAAGAAATAACAAAAAAGAAAGAGTTTTGATTCGTTATATTTACTCTTTTAGGGGTCTGCATAACGTTCGGCCACACCCAGATTGGTCTCTTTTAGGGGTTAAAATCAAAATTTCCGACGAGCATCCCCGTCCATTTCATATGGGAGTCCCCCCCCCCCCCCCCCCCGGGAGAAGAACACACTAATTCCATTCTTCTCTTTTGGTTTTGGCAATTACGCACTTTTGTTAGATGTTGTTTTTACGGGTTAAATAAAAATGACTCTCCGTGCGGCTAAAAATAATAATAATCAAATTCGCTCAGATTAGACACGAGTGGACGGCTTAGATTTCAGTCTTGTATGCCAATTTGTCATGACACAAACTCAATTCCCAAGTTAAAATATGAATAGAAAGGAACGAAAACGGTTGACAAAATGTTTATTCAATTATACATTACATTTGCCGCTAGAAGCAAAAAGCTTTCAATTTTCTTGCGTGTGTGACACGTGTTAATGTTAGTGAGCGTCGCTTTGCATTAATTTAATTTGTTCAAGCAAAATCGTACAACATTGCTTGTCAGAATACAAACGTCATTTGACTTGGGATGAAATCATCTGCTAAACATTTGCGATTCGGTTATCAAAATCAATACTTAAAAGTAATATTTACCCGACCGTAGCATTCTCGTAATCCAAAATCTCCATTTGAAGTCAGCAGTCTGCTTTTGATTTTTCGTGTCTTGTTTACCAGCCAGCGGCTCTCTTGCGAAATTTTCAAAGTCAAAAGATGAAGATTTTTCGGCGGTTGAGTATCTATTCGGGTATTCTATTTCCATTTAGAGTTCCAAGAAGGTGAATTTTGATTGTAAAAGGATACCACATTGAAGCCTATTGAAGATTTTAACAGCAAACCGCGTGGACACCATTTTGGTTATTTGCTCTTAACAAGGAGAGAGAGAGCCTGGGAAAGAGATTGGAAGAACAATGCAACCCAAATATGGGGTTTACTTATACCCACATATGGTAAACAAAAGATTTGAAACTTTTCTCCTTTTCACGCGGCTTCATGATTCTGACGAGGAACAATTTTCGAAGAGAAAGAGAAATTTAGACGCCACGAAATGTAAGTTTTGATTTTCTCCGCTATATGACGCCACATATCCTTTTGATATGTTAATTTTCGTGCTTTCTGCCAGTTTCCGGTCGTCACACGCGTGGGCTGCTAGCCATAACATCTTATTTTTCCGCTTTCTCCTGAATTAATTCTCATAACACGAGAGCAGCTGCTAGCTAGCTGCTGAACTCTTTTCAGTAGTCTTCAGGGAAATATGAAAAATACAAAGTCTTAGCTAAGAGGGCAGAGGAGGAAAAGTGTACATGTATCAACAAGAGAATCAACAATCGCACATGGAAAGTCAGGAAGTACATCCGTTGGGTCCATTCGATGTTACATTACTCGCCAAAGATGGAAGAGAGTTTAAGGCTCACAGACATGTTTTGTCCGAAGCAAGTACTTTCTTTCAAAAGCTACTTCATAGTGACATGAAAGAGAACAAGCAAGGAGTTGTTCGTCTGGAGGTGTTGAATGAACTACTCATGAAAGAAATTCTTGGGTTTATTTATACTGGTGATGTTGAGAGTTTGAGCGAAGAAAATGCCGAAGAGTTGATCACGGCGGGCGATTATTTATGTCTTCAAAACCTCAAAGCAGTTGCCGGGAAATTTCTAGAGCGAAGCATGACTACTTCAAATTGCGTTTCAACCTATTATTTTGCGGGAACATATCACTGTGACGAGCTTGCAGCCAAAGCCAAAACATTTATACAATCAAACTTTGCCATTGTGGCAAAATCTGAAGAGTGTTTGAATTTGACGAGTCATGAAGTCGAAGATTGGATTTCGAGTGACGAAATTGCCATTAACGCGGAAGAAGATGTATTTAATATCATCGTTGGATGGATAGCAAAACAGCGGGGAATGAGAAATTTAAAATTCCAAGAGCTCTTTCGTCACGTTCGACTAATGTTTGCGTCGCGTGACTTTTTACTGAAAGAGCTCGTGACCAACGATCTCGTGCAGCAAAATGAGTCATGTTTGTATCGCGTGACTCAGACCATGGATTGGATTGACAGACCAACCTATTGTGATCCTCCATCGCCCAAATCACCAAGAAAAATATTTGAGTCAGATTTCTTAGTGGCATATAAATGGCACGGTGAGAGCCAAGCATGTTATGTTCTTGATGACGATAAGTGGTATCAGCTACCCGAAGCGAAGTTTCGTCAAAAAGTGACGTGTTGTGATGGTAAACTGCATGCCATTGCGGATGATCTCAGTGGCGCAGAGCGCTATGAGCCTCTTTACGACAAGTGGGTATCATTAGAATGGGCTGATGGATCCGAATTCTTGAAGCTACTTAAATACCTACACAACGGTATGCCCAGCGAGTATAGAGTATCTAGTATTCTTTGGGCCAATGGCGAGATTTTTGCTATGTATAGTGACATGTATCTCGAATACCAACCCAATCTTTTTAAGTACAACTTGGAATCACACTCATGGACATTTCTTCCATTTTCTTTTTTGGTGGCAAAACGTGGAGTGTGTGCCGTGGCCCTCAACAAACACATTTATTTTGTTGGTGGTTATGGAGGTACTTTCTTGCAGAAATTTCAGCTGATTGACGCTGCGAGATTTGACACTGAAAGCAACACATGGGAAGAGATAGCTACGATCCAGGAGGCGAGAAGCTTTGCGTGTGGTTCAGCTACGAACGAGAAAGTTTACATCGCTGGTGGCTTCGGACAAGGTGATAACATGCTAAAAAGCTGCGAAGTGTACGACGAAATGACAAATGAATGGTGCTTTATAGCAAGTTTAACAGTTCCTCGTGTCCATGCTAGTATGGTGTGTGTTGATGGTACACTGTATGCACTAGGCGGATACACACGCGTTACTAAAAAGAATATGGTTGAATGCTATGACTATGAAAAAGGCAAGTGGCGCGTGAAAACAACTATGCCTCCTAGTAAGGGCGATGAAGAATACAATGCTTGTTCTGTGAGACTCTGGAAAGGAGCCCTCTCTGGGAAAGACGTTAAATGACAGGTCAAAAACTGTTGTATCTCGTGATCAAACGTGTCTGCAAGCTGCTTCAAAGGACCAGGCAGAAAGATTGAAGTTAAACACAAAATGATAACTTACTCCACAATATCCTGGACTACTGCGATGGGTGACAAAATATAAGGATTTGCAAAAGTCTTTATACGGTCGCTACCAATGAGGTTAGGTAGGTAGGTAGGTAGGTAGGTAGGTAGGTAGGTAGGTAGGTAGGTAGGTAGGTAGGTAGGTAGGTAGGTAGGTAGGTAGGTAGGTAGGTAGGTAGGTAGGTAGGTAGGTAGGTAACTTTATTTAGCCTCGAAATGTACAATGAGCCAAAGACTCGTTCGAAATACATACAAGGTAAAAATATAAAGCTGGAAATGTATGTTAGAATACATCTGAGTGAATTCGCCGCTTCTTGGCCGCTAGGTTTTCGACTGAACTCGGGCTTCGTCCGAGTCCCAGACAAGCTGGTGCCCTTAACTTGAGAGGGGTATCCGTCAACAGTGCTCTGGTGGCGTGGCCAAGACTCCGGGCTATCCGCTGGTGCCGGGCTGGCGACTAGCCGTCAAACTCAGGGGGAGGGGAGGGGATGTCTTTCGAGACTTGGACCAGGCCATTTAGAGCATGCTTGTGTTAATTTGGATGCCCTGTGCTGCCTGTAAATATTTTGATTGACATTGCTTGAGCGTTTTTTGATGGTTGCCTACAAGCCTATCAGCTGAGCTTATCCCGGTTTTAGCATCATGAAACTACTAGGACCATTTCTACTCTACATTTGCATAATGTGCCACTTGTCATTGTTATTGTTATGTATTACCATGTTATTCACTGTTATCTATCTTATTACTATTCTTTTCTTTTCTTTAATGTAGATAAGCTATTACCATTTTGTAATTTTTTTGTTCTTCTTTTTCTTCGTTTTCTTCTTCACCTCCCGCCTCGAATAGCTAGGCTAATTACGGGAGGTGAAAAATATTGTAAATAATAGCGGAGCTCTCCAGCCGCCCGAAGGGCCGCAGAGCGGAGCCCATAACTACCGTGCGAGGATAGAAATTAGGAAAACCATGCGTTTGAGTTTTCATGGTCATCGTGGCTAGCGGCCTGGTTCGCGGGCGCATGCGCCTAGCGACGACGACGTCGCCCAAAATGGCGGCCATACAGATAAAGCTTCACCTGGGCATCTTACGTGTTTGATATTGACCATCCACCTTTCGTTAAAAGTTACCTGTCGTAGAATCGATTGCGTGAAAGGCGACAAAATCTTTGCCGGTTGCTCAACCGCGGGAATGAAAACTTGTGAAGAAAATTGAAAGTGAGCAGCAGAAAATATTTCTTCGTTATTATTTTTCACCCCATCATTTCAGAGATTTTTTTCTCACGTCAAAAATATGATCTGGACATTTCACATCAACTTAAACGAAGCCATTGCATGAAAACGCGCGAAAATCTTTGACACGCTGTTCACGGTTAAAGCTGAATGAAAGACGCGAACAAGGCTGCTAAAGAACATAGAACTTCGTTGATATTTCCAGGCCCATAGGGTGGGGGGGTTCGAGGAATTCGAACGAACCCCCTAAAATTTTTGAAGTCGGCATCTTTGGAAAGTTGAAAAGATAAAAAAAAATGTACAGAAAATAATCAAAAGACTGTGACTGGTCGATTGCACGGACGACTACCTTCCTTGCCAGGATTATCCGAGGAAGCCGCAACATTTTGGCACTATAATGAGAAGTTCTAATCTTTTTAATTGGTTAATTGATGTCAGATAATTCATCATCATTCATCATCCTTTCAATTTTTTGTCCACTCATCCACCCTGCATGTAATTTTAATATTTGTGTTTTGAAAACTGTCTAAATGCACACACTCATGTCGGAACATTTCAGACTTTTTTTTTTAGAATGATAATTGAATGAAAATGCATCCCACCTCAGAAATGATGTCAAAATGCAGGAAATGGCACTTGAGCCGGAGAACCTAAATTTGCAAAATTTCCTGGGGAGGCATGACCCCAGACCCCTAGAGGCTCGCGCCTTTGGCGCTCGTGTTAACGCCGGCTAAAAAATACCTTCCAAAAAATGAAAGAACCCCCCTCAACAGAATCCACCCTACGGGCCTGATTTCTCGCTCTATTTACCCATCTACATCATGGAAACCTATTCCAAATCATTTAGGACAACCTTGTAACGGGAAGAACCGAAGTAATTGCGGACTTGGCAGACTTGGACATGATATATCGGACTACAATTCAAAAGAGCGATGTCCAGGGTTCGACCAGCGGTTGAGCAAGGCTGAAAATCACTGAATTGAGCTCAAATAAAAGTGAACTCAAAGCCGATCAAGTCCACTGAAGCGAAGGATAAAAAACTGTTGCAGGCTACACCAATGGAAAGAGAGAAATCGACCTTCGTTGATAATTCATGTAATGTATATGACAGTGTCGGTGGTGTTGGAGAAAGCTTACAACGAAATTGCCGTGTTCGTCTCAGATATTATGGGGCTGGTTTGAAAGCTTTGCCCTGCAGAATTTACAAGCCTTCTCCAACAATGAGGTAACAAACGTGAATGTATGCACTAAGCATAAGCCTAATTTTATATTGAGAGAATTTACTTCATTTATGAACGAATTTGAAGTTGTGTCGCTTTTCAGATCCTCCCGTAAATATTTATCAAACCTGTTCGTGTTTGTACATTTTATGCAGACATTGTTTATTAAATATTTCGTTTAGACTAACTATTTTCTGTTTTAGTTAGTGGAGTTACCTGTGATGTTCACTATTGGATTTTGAAAACAAATTATTTAGCTTCACGGATCAAAATCACAATTTCGGCTCGCTTGCATTTGTCTTGTTTCTCATGTCCCTCAGTGCTTATCAGTGAGTGTGTGTTGAAATATCTTCGATGCGTAAACGAATATTTCGCTTGTTTCGTTGGGAGTTTAATACCTGTGCTTGGCTGAGTGAGTTCAGACTTTACCTAACGCATATTTATACTTACTAGAAATGAAGAAAGTTCATTCAGTTCTCTACATAAAATTCTCTTAGGTACTTAGCAACGCGTACGATATTAAAAAAAAAAAACAGAATTAGTTAATTATTCCACTAAACCGCAACGAAAAGAAGATGGTTCAAACAGCCAAAACAACATTGTAAGCCCATTCTTAGTTAGCGTGAACTACTTCCCAAAACACAAACTGCCCCAATATTTACACAAAAACTGCTTTAAAATGACTTACATAACCCAGAACCGGCACCATCAATTTTCAGAGTTTGTTTTGCCGCCGTGATTTTCTGAGTTTGCCACGGCGTAAGTTCATTCACTTTGTTTTTCTGTATTTTGTTTTTGCCTTGACTTGATTTTCTTGCCCTGACAATTTTGTAGTAAATCAAAACAAGGTCAAGATTCTTTTTACATTGAAAAACTCATAGAGGTCCTGGAGGTGTATTAATTAGTGTACAGAAAACGTTATAAAAAGTTTAACCATAAAGATTTGTTTTGCGCCAACGTTGCGTTCGTGAGGAACCCAATAAAATGCACTCGTCGATTTCGTTTTAAAAACGGCCAGTAACAGGCTGTCACAGGAAAGAAAATTCAGACGGGTCCACGAAATATATTGACGCCACTTTCGTCAACAAAACCATGAGAGGTTCTTAACCATGAGCGATTGAAATTTATTTTGTACCTATATGGGCCACTGTATACGCTTAGAAATATATTGTGGCTACTTAGTAATAAAATTAATAAATGGGAGCTCCGCTTTAAGGCCTGCCTAAATCTATATATTATGATTTTGGAAAGAAAGTTTTGTTGTCGTTGTTGTTAGATTGACCTCCCTGATAGCACGTTTAAACATATGTAGGGAGTCTAGATGCCTAAACTTCGTGGGAAGGTTGTTCCACATCTGAGTCACAATATGAGTAAACGATGTGTGGGACCATTTGCTGTTCGTTGTTGATTGTGTTAATCTGAGATTACCCCCTCTAAAATTATACCCACGTTGTTGAATGGTGATGAGATCAGTACAGTGTAATTCGGACCACATGTAGAAACTAAGGACTGATAAACCAAGGATAAGGAGTGTCATGCCCTTCGATTTTCGAGGGTCTGCACATTAGCCACGTCACGAGCATCTTTGTACGCACAGTTCCAGGATAATTTAAGACAAAAACTGTTTGCCTTCTCTGGGAAAATTCCATCGCGTTTGGTCGACTCATTGCTGGCGGCGATGAAGATATCGCCATAAGCTAGCAATTTGCAAAATGAGGAGTCCATGGCAAATGGATTTAAAGGCCTTACTGAGAGCAAAACGCCAATCGTCAGTCATTTTAATGAGCGCTGTACAATAGGAGTGTCCTTTAATAACGCCAGAGCGTTAGTGGCAGAGCTTATAATTTATCCACCCATACAGCCGATCATAAAAAACACCTTCGGCGATCTCTGAAATTATTGGTAGTAGAGTTATTGACCGATAGAGTTTCTGGCTGTTTTGCAATTTTTATTCTCTAATTTATTTTTAGTTCACGACCCTGAAAATGAGCAAGAGCAAACCCTTCTCCATTCCCCAGCTCGATGAGAGGTGAAGCCACGCAATCCATCGAAAAGCGAGAGTTTCCGGAATACAGCGAACTGATTCAATCCATAGACTTTTTAGAGCGCTTAAGGTGGCTCATAACAGTTTAGTCAGAATTAGACATGCCCGTTTTAGGTGTTCTATCGCAGCTATACCAATAGTTTTTAAGAAATTCTTTTAGTACAAACTTGTACAAGTTTTAGCAATGAACAAATTGACGTCATTGTGACGTCAAAAATTGTTGCCATGGCAACGTCATATGAGGTACCCTATTCTTGACCTTTAGAGGCTAATAACTCAAAAACTACTCGGTGAAAGTTCTTGTTTCTGATATATTTTTATCCAACTGACAAAAGAAAAATTTTTGTAAATTTTTAAAAAAATCTGTAGGTAGGATTCAAAGCTACTAATTTAAGGTGGCTCTGAACCCTACCTACAGATTATTTTTAAACATTGTTAGATTGTTTGTTTTGCCCAGTAGGCAAACATGTATGAAAAACAAAAACTTTCACCGTCTAGTTTTTAAGTTATTAGCCTCAAACGGTAAAAAGTAAGGTATCTTTGACCTCATATGACGTTGCCATGGCAACGAATTTTGACGTCATAACAACTGCAATTTGTTCATTGGTAAAACCTTTACACAGGTGTACTAAAAGTTTAACCTCAACGTTATTGGTGTAGCTGCAATAGAATACCAAAGACGGGAATATCTAAACCCCTTCGAGCCACCTTAAAGACTACTTAAACAGCTGGTGAATTGCTGCTGTGAAGTCGGTTAAGGAGTGTTGTGATAACAGCACTAGAAATTAAATAAAGTAGGTTGGCAGAGCTACATCGGTCACTTACCAGCTAGTGTTATTTCACTGGGGATCCTTTGATATGGAAAACTGGATCCAGCTCATTAAGGTCATTCATCAGGAATGTTAAGAAAGATTTTAAATATTAGAGCGATTCCCTGTCCATGGAAACAGCAATTAGTACAATGTTGAAATAAAATGAAACTGGATCAAATTGGATCAGATTTTCGGTGTGTCTCTTTGTTAGAAATATACAGAGAACGAGAAAACAGCAACTCCAAAAATTGGAAAACCTTTAATTATCTTCTGCTGGAATTGGTAGTGATAAAGGACATCGATTTCTGTTTGTTTCGTGTTTTGTTTCGTTAAGTCCAAAATCTCCATTTGAAGTCAGCAGTCTGCTTTTGATTTTTCATGTCTTGTTTACCAGCCAGTTGACCCGATGAGGCTCTCTTCAGGACCTTCAGAAAATTCCAAAGTCAAAAGATTTTTGGGCGGTTGAGTTTCTTTTCGGGTATTCTCTTTCCATTCAGAGTTCCAGGAAAGTGTATTTTGATTGTAAACGGAGAAAGACACATTGAAGATTCTAACCTGCTCTTTAACAAGGAGAGAGAGAGCCTGGGAAAGAGATTGGAAGAACAATGCAACCCAAATATGGGGTTTACTTATACCCACATATGGAAAACGAAGGAGTTGAGATTTTTCTCCTATTCACGCGGCTCCATGATTCTCACGATGAGCAATTTTCGAAGGGAAAGAGACGTTTAGACGCCACGAAATGTAAGTTTTTATTTTCTCCGCTATATGACGCCACATATTCTTTTGATATGTTAATTTTCGTGCTTTCTGCCAGTTTCCTGTAGTCACACGCGTGGGCTCATAGCCATAACATCTTTTCTTTTTCCGCTTTCTCGCGAGCAGCTGCTGAACTCTTTTAAGTATCGTTCAGAGAAATATGAAAAATACAAAGTCTTAGCTTAGACGGTAGATAGGAAAAGTGCATGCATGTATCGACAAGAGAATCAATCGCACATGGAAACTCAGGAAGTACATCCGTTGGGTCCATTCGATGTTACATTACTTGCTAAAGGTGGAAAAGACTTCAAGGCTCACAGACATGTTTTGTCCGAAGCAAGTACTTTCTTTGAAAAGCTTCTTGAAAGTGACATGAAAGAGAAGAAAGAAGGAATTGTTCGTTTGGAGGTGTTGAATGAATTACTCATGAAAGAAATTCTGGGGTTTATTTATACTGGTGATGTTGAGATTTTGAGCGAAGAAAATGCCGAAGAGTTGATTACGGCGGGCGATTATTTATGTCTTCCAAGCCTCAAGGCAGTTGCCGAGAGATTTCTAGAGCGAAGCATGACTACTTTAAATTGCGTTTCAACCTATTACTTTGCGGAAACATATCGGTGTGACGAACTTGCAGCCAAAGCCAAAACATTTATACAATCAAACTTTGCCATTGTGGCCAAATCGGAAGAGTTTTTGAATTTGACGAGTCATGAAGTCGAAGATTGGATTTCGAGTGACGAAATTACCATTAACGCGGAAGAAGATGTATTTAATATCATCGTTGGATGGATAGCAAGACATCGAGAGACGCGAAATGGAAAATTCAAAGAGCTCTTTCGTCACGTTCGACTGCATTTTGCGTCGCGTGACTTTTTACTGGAAGAGCTCGTGACCAACGATCTCGTGCAGCAAAATGAGTCATGTATGCATCGCGTGACGCAGGCCGTGAATTGGATTGATAGACCAACCTATTGTGATCCTCCATCGCCCAAATCACCAAGAAAAATATTTGAGTCAGATTTCTTAGTGGCATATACATGGCTTGATGAGAGCATAGCATGTTATGTCCTTGACGAAGATAACTGGTATCAGCTACCGGAAGCGAAGGAACGTAAAGAAGTGACTTGTTTTGATGGTAAACTGTATGCCATTACGGATAATCTAACTGGCGCAGAGCGCTATGAGCCTCTTTGCCACAAGTGGGAATCAATACAATGGGCTGATGGATCCGAATTCTTGAAGCTTCGTAAATACCTACACATCGATATTCCCTGCCAGTATAGCCTATCCAGTATTCTTTGGGCCAATGGCGAAGTTTTTGCTATGTATAGTGACATATATCTCGATAGCCAACCCAAATTTTTTAAGTACAACTTGGAATCACAGTCATGGACATTTCTTCCATTTTCTTTTTTGGTGGGGAAATTTGGAGTATGTGCCGTGGCCTGCAACAAACACATTTATGTTGTTGGTGGTCATGGAGGTACTTTCTTTCGGCAAGTTAAGCTGAATGATGCTGCGAGATTTGACACTGAAAGCAACACATGGGAAGAGATAGCTACGATCCAGGAGGCGAGAAGCTTTGCGTGTGGTTCAGCTACGAACGAAAAAGTTTACATCACTGGTGGCTTGGGACAAGGTGATAACATGCTAAAAAGCTGCGAAGTGTACGACAAAATGACAAACGAATGGTACTTTATAGCAAGTTTAACAGTTCCTCGTGTCCATGGTAGTATGGTGTGTGTTGATGGTACACTGTATGTACTAGGCGGATACACACGTGGCGTTAAAAACAATACAGTTGAATGCTATGACCATGAAAAAGGCAAATGGTGCGTGAAAACAACCATGCCTTCTAGTAAGGACGGTGAAGAATACTATGCTTGTTCTGTGAGACTCTGGAAAGGAGCCCTCTCTGGGAGAGAAGGGAAACGACAAGTCAAGGCTGTTGTTTCACGTGATCAAACGTGTCTGCAAGCTGCTTCAACGGACTAGACAGAAAAGACTCGTTCGAAATACATATAGGAGTTAAGAAAATAAAGCTGGAAATGTATGTTAAAATACATCTGAGCGAATGCGCAAAAACGTGGCCGCTAGGTTCTCGACGGAACTCGGGCTTCGCCCGAGTCCCGGCCAGGCTGGTGTCCTTAACTTGAGAGTTGTATCCGTCAACAGTACTCTGGTGACGTGGCCCGAGGTCTGGGAGGGGAGGTGGTTTCTTTCACTTGGACCAGGACCAGGCCATTTAGAGCATGCTTGTGTGAATTTTGAATGCCCTGTGCTGCCTGTGAATATTTTGATTGGCATTGCTTGAGGGTTTCTTGGTGAGAAGGGACCTGGCTGGTGTGGCAGGTGTCACGTGGGCTCGTGACGTGCCAGTCTCTAGCCAGGAGGCAGGGCAAGGTTCTTGTAACAGTCTGGAGTGTTATGGGCGACCAGGTTCTTGTAAAACCGCTCAGAAATATGTGTTGAATATTATTGTTAAAATCTATAAATAGTAGATTGTTATCTAATATTGTATAAACATGACCAATCGTAATATAAGATAATACGATTTAGTGAATGACCAAATAAACAAATTGAAGGGGCTACGTCACTGGGATTTTTGCAGATTTTTGGTCTAAGCTGTTCTGAAATTAGTGTTAGGCATCTTAACCCGTGAAAAACAATTTCTTTGAACATCTCAACGAAGGAAGACCTGACCTTTATTTGCAGATAGCAATCAAGCTTAAGCTATAAATATTTTTTTGACCGCACTCGGGAAAAACGTAAAAAGCTTAGCCTTAATTTTTTCAAGTTGCAATCTATTTCCATCCAAGCCGTCCGCAGCTAAAGATGCTTGTTAACAGTTTCAGCGCTCTAATATAACAATTGTTAATAAAAATGGCCCATTATTTTTAGGTTTCCTTCACCAGAAATATAAATTTTGACTGTTCGAAACTCTGTAAAATCCGTGACAAAGCCCCTTTTTAATAATGTGATTGTAGTGCAGTAATGTACAAGAAATAGAGCAAAAGACTATAGTTTACAAATATTACATTTGCATAACGAGACACTTGCTTTCCCGTCTGATGGCACGTTTAAACTTATGCAGAGAGTCAAGATACCAAAACTTCGTTGTAAGGTTGTTCCACATCCCAGCCCTAATATGAGTAAACTATCTATGGGACCATTTGTTCGTTGTTGATTGTATCGATCTGAGATTACCCCCTATAAGATTATACTCACTTTGTTGTATTTGGAAGAGATCAGTTATGTGCTTCGGACCACAAGTGGAAACTAAGGACTGATAAACCAAGGATAAGGATTGTCAGGCCCTTCAATGTTCGAAGGTCTGCACCTTAGCCACGTCAAGAGCATCTTTGCACGCACAGTTCCAGGGTAATTTAAAGATGGATCTCAGACAAAAACCGTTTGCCTTCTCAAGCTTATCACGAAAGTCATTAGTTATGCCAAGTAACAATGGGCTATACAGTACTCAAAATGCGGGAGTATAAAGGCTTTTCATAACTTACCAGCAGTAATAATAGATTCCTTATACAAATACTAATATTAATAAAAGAACAATATATGTAAGTGATATAAAAAATGGTATTAGAGATCTATGAAGTAAAATTACGACTGAAAATATATATAATAACTTAAAAGGGCATTATGTGCAGCATAGGATGCAGCCCTTGCATTTGTCGTCTATTAAGCGAGTTCTGTCCCTTTTGCGAATACAATTTATAAAAGCCTGCCGTGTCTTGTTATTGCATAAGAACCTAGGTTGTTTTTGTACAGGTACGACACAGCATGATTTAGCACGTGATGGAACAAGAATGTTATCAATAGAAAATAAGACTTTGACCAGTCCTTTTGCGAAGCAAAAACGATAAGACGAGATCGCGTTTGTTCCGAAGTTTTTTGTTGTATATAAGGACTTATTTCAAATTAAACGGGATCAATTTCAATACCAAAGTCGAAGTTTATTACAGCCGTAGACAGTTTGCCCAATAGTTTGAGTCCTACAGAACGAAGAACCGTGAATATGTAATCAAAGTTAAAGATTTTCTGGACCAACTTGGTTTCACAATTGATAACAATTTGTCTGAGTCTTCATATTAGAAATACTCCCAACAAAGTATACGCGAAGCTTTCAGCCATTTGTCGCCTAAAAATAGTTCCCAGTGTCCCCTAATTAGTATGAGGTATTATTTCCCAGGCTAAAAGGCTTTTGACACTTTAATAAAGTTCTCATCTCATCATTATCACCAACAAAGATACCCTTTGTCTCAGAAGGGTTGACAGACAAGTAGTTGCGTGCAAGCCCGTCATTAATTGAGATAAGGTCTTCATGATTTCCAAGGAGGCAAGATATGTGTCGCCAGCGTACAAAGTAATATCGTCGACACAAATCCTGAGGGAAGAAATGTTACAGAAGTAATTGATATCAATTATGAAGATATTGAAGAAAAGAAGGCCCAATAGGCTTTTTTGAGAGACACCAGTTTTAACAGTTGAGAAAATTCCATCGAATTGACTCGTTGCTGCCGGCGCTGAAGAGATGATCCAGTAAGTTTAGAAGAGTTCTCACCCAAGCCATAAGCAGGTCATAAGCATACAATTTGCAAAATGAGATCGAGTCCATGACAGATGGATTTAAAAGCCTCACAGAGATCAATAGTAATAGCTGCAACACAGTGTTTCTTATCAAGAGCAAAACGCCAATCTTTTGTCCTTATAATATAATAATAATAATAATAATAATAATAATAATAATAATAATAATAATAAAGACTTTGTTTAACGAGTGTAGCACATAACAGTCTCGCGACTGACAAACCTGTGGCCCTCGAATTCCCGATCGAATTGGAATTTGGAAGTGTTGGTTTTTGTGGAGGGAGGAAAACCGGAGAACCCGGAGAAAACCCCTCGGAGCAGGGACGAGAACCAACAACGAGCAATGAGCGCTTTACAACAGGAGTGTCCTTTGAAAAGGCCAGAGCGTGAGTAGCAGAGCTTATAATTTATCCACCCTTACAGCTGATCATAAGTAACACGTTCAGCGATCTTTGAAATTATTGGTAGTAGAGATATTGGCCGATAGTGTTTTCTGGCTGTTTTGCAATTTTTATTGTTTAATTTATTCTTACTTCACGACCCTGATAATTAGCAAAGGCAAACCCTTATCCATTCCAGAGCTCGACCAGAGGCGAAGCCACGCAATCGATCGAAAAGCGAGGGTTTCCCGAATGCAGCGAACGGATTCAAACCGTAGACGCCTTCAGCGCTTAAAGACTACTTTAACAGCTGGCAGATTGCTGCTGCGGAAGTCGGTTAAGGGGTGTTGTGTTAACAATACTAGAAATTAAATAAAGTAGGTTGGCAGAGTTACATCGGTCACTTACCAGCTAGTGTATTGATAACTGTTGCCGCTCGCTGTAGTAAGTACTGATGGTACAGATGCAGTTGTTAAAAGATATGAAATTGTAATTGTTTCACTGGGGACCCTTTGATCTGAAAAACTTGATTCAGCTCATTAAGGTCATTCATCAGCAATATTAAGAATGATTTCGAATATAATAGCGATATCCTGTCCATAGAAACAGCAATTAGTACACTATTGAAGTAAAATGAAACTTTCTGTTTGGAAATCTTCTTTCATCTGCTCATTTCTCATGAGGTCAAATTGGATCAGATTTTGTGTCTCTTCGTTGGAAATATACAATCAACCAAAATAAAAAAAAATAAAAAACAGTTACGCCACAAATGGAAAACTTTAACTCGTAGTGATATAGGACGTCGGTTTCAGTTTATTTTGTGCACATGACTCGTTGAAGCCAAATCACGTTTTCTATTTACAAAGTGCCGATAAGGTTCTTTTGTCTCCTAAGAACTTATGTACTTTTTGTAAACGTTATCAAAACTAAAAAGATCAGCGATGCCAGAACTGGCAGTGTACGTAAGAAATTGAAAGGACAAGTGGACACAAATCAGGGGGTCAAATCAAGATAGATATCAGCAGAGTGTCACTGGTAAACTTGTTAACTTTAATTGCTTCTCTATAGATAAACTAATTACGCGCCAATAATACTTTCCATCTGTAAAGAGAGTTGATTTGTTTCTTCATCTCAGCCCATTTCTAAATAGGGAATGTGTACTTAATGACGATATATAAAGATACATTTTCAAACAACGGTATTACCCATTTTCGACTTGAACTACACAACGGAAGATTGAACGCAAAAAAGAAAGGTAAGTGGGCTATTTATGCAACAGTAGCTTCGCGGGTATTAGTATCTGCCCATATTTTCTTGCTGCGAGATAGATTATTTTAATGGGTGCAATAGCGTTGTGAGTTGGTTATTTTAGTAGCTCAAAGATATTTTTACATTTATCATTTCAAGAAGAAACGTTGCTCCTTCGTTGGGTTATAACACATAACACTAGATGACGAACCAAAGTGCGATCAACTGTCAATTTTGCCATTTTATCGATGGGAATAACGTGACACGAATAGCGATTTTCTAAGGCACTTGCCAGCTTTCTTCAAAGCTGGACGCCATCTTGCAATGAACCGACCCGAGAGTACTGGACCTAGAATTGTATTGCCCAAAACACAATGACCCAGTTGCCTCATTATGTTTCTGATTATGTGAAACGAAACAGCGATTTTTGAGCTCGGTACCACTTGCAGTTCGCGCTGTCAAATTTTGCTGTTTGAGTAACCCAAAAATGTTATTGCATCTATTGGAAGACGAAAAATTGCTCTTTCGTTGGGACATATTTTATGGCACCGGCTTATGTACCAAGTTGAATTTTTTCGCTCTCAGATTTTTCCATTTTTTTGCCGTGCTCTTTCGTTGGGATTAGTAAGCTTTTATTTCATCAGGGTAACTCTTTCAGCTTTACAATTAAAAGTGATATCAACAGAGGCCCTGCTAAAACTAATACTAAAAGGAAAAATAGACCCGGCCCATGTACAAAGTTGAGTTTTTTCGCTCTCAAATTTTTCCATTCTTTTTTTTTTTTTTTTTTTTTTGCCGTGCTAAAAATTATGTTTTGAGTCAAATTGTTTATTTAACCATTTAAATTGTTAAGCGGTATGCCTTCTTTTGGATAATGTATTAATTGTCTGGCTGTGCTTTTTTGTTCATTTTCGGTAAATTTTTAAGTCATGTGTTGTATGAACCCATTGTAAGAGCTTTCAAACCGTCATCACCGTTCGCGTAAAAGAAAAATCTGATTGAACTTAAAGTTTTTCTTTTTTATATAAATAGTTCCACTAGACCTATATTGTGGCCAAGTTTGAGAATTTACGATTTTTTTCAAATTGCACTCCTCCAGAGCGACGATGTTTAAGTATTTTCAAAAAACTGTATTTTCCATTTTCGTTTATCGACAAGTGAAGATTGCACCCAATAAAGAGGGTAAATTGTCTGTAATCAGTTTAAAAACATCTGCGATACAAAACGGGTTTAATTAAAATGTCAAAAAATTATGACTGCCACAGCTTTTTCTTGATGTTGATAATGATTTTTTTTTTGCAGCTATATATTTGGTCCAGAGCAAATAAGAGATATGGCG
The DNA here is from genome assembly GCA_963693305.1 of Meandrina meandrites. Taxonomy (NCBI): domain Eukaryota; kingdom Metazoa; phylum Cnidaria; class Anthozoa; order Scleractinia; family Meandrinidae; genus Meandrina; species Meandrina meandrites. The sequence continues at coordinate 49,424,399 of OY855903.1, forward strand.
TCTTTACAGCGTTGTTTTTTAATTTCCGTCTCAATTCTTCTCTACAAATCTCCTATTCCTGTCCAAGGAAGAATTATAGACGCAAAACCGCCTTCAGGGAAGTTTGACGAGACAAAGGCTGATGCAGGTAAGCAGAAAAAATATTTCATGAAGGAGCAACCAAATTTTCTCTTTCTCCTGACCTTGAAATCTCAGTCTTTGTTCCCTTGGAGTGGAACTACTGAAAGCAAATTGATGTTTGGATCCTCAGGCAATCCAACCAAACGGACCGAGAACTTCAAGAAGTAAACAAAAAGTGGTCTTACCGCGAAAAAGCTGAAAAACACTAGAAGACTTAAATATTTACGGAGTGCTACCGTTGTCACTCTTCGCTGTCCGATGACCTCGCGTCAGACTCCGAAGATGAGAAGAAGATACGCAAAGCGAAGGCTGCCGCTGAGAAGAAGCGAACAGTAACAGCGGCAACACTCCGTAACGATTTAACTCTTCTAACTAGTGATTTTTAGCTTTTTCGCAGTAAGACCACTTTTATTTTTACTTTATGAAGTTCTCGATCCATTTGGTTGGACTGCCTGAGCATCCAACCATCAATTTGTGTAAATGTTTTTCTATGTATTTAACAGGAAAATAGTTTACGTTCGTTTGAGCGTAGTGAATTAGAACGTTAAGAATTGTACTGGTCACAAAAGTTCTTTAAAACTGATGTGGCTACGGACGGGTAGGAAAGAAGTGGTCTAAAACTTGAAAACGTCGGGCCGACTTTTTCAAGTGTGACTGTGTAACTTGGGAGAAAACTTGGAAGACCTCTCGTCATTGTTCCTTTAACAAGGCTCTTTTCTCAAAATCGTGCAACTGTTAAATACCGAGAGACCCTCAGATGGGTTTAAACAGGGTTCGAGTTCGCTGGATGCAAACACTGTATATATAACACACATTTCAACATGGCGGCCTATTGAAAGAACAACGTCCACCCCTTTTATTGCGCATGCTTGAAGCACCGCTGACAATACATGACAGTAACTTTTTTTACAATTTGGCAGCGATCAAAATTGCACCCAAGTGGATGCAAGGGATTCTGCGCTTGATTATTCTTCAAGTACTGTAGCCTGGAAATGGCCATTTTGGGGGAGTCTTCAAGTTCAACTTGTGACTGTTTGCGACAATATGTGCGTTCGTTTGACAAGTTTTTAGAGTACTGGCCATTATTAATTTCAACGCGTAAATGAAACCCATTCTTACTTTGTTCTACCCTAATGCTATCAATTACACATAGGAGTCCCTGCCTGCTTCAGTCATGTTGTTGGTGTTGCCAATGCGACTATAATCCCTGATAAACAGATGACGGCTTCTACTTACTACAGCTCCAACTTTCAACCCGCTTATGGCCGACTCAACTTTAACACAGTCAACGTATGGTGTACGAAGACCCCTAGCAAGGACGGTGAATGGCTCCAGGCTGACCTTGGAAAGTTTTTTAAAGTGTGCGGTGTTGCTACTCAGGGAGACAGTGTGTTCGACGAGGGGGTCCAAGCATTTGAGCTGAAGTACTCGCAGGATGGGAAAAACTGGGCAACTTATAGGGATGAATACGGCCTATACATGGTAGGATTTAATATAAGTTTGACCTGGTTTTATTGTGTAGTTTGATAGTTTGAAAGTGTTGGTGTAGAGCTTGAAAAAAGTGTTTGGGATATAGCATTAACTCCCTCTCCCCTCCACCCCCTCTTCCCTTGGTGTAGCCCCTCCCGCTATAACTTTTTGTTTTCAATTAGAGCGCAGATGAGTACGTTTTATCACAGGCGGCCCAGGCTCCTGATAAGATTACTCGAGAACGTGACTCGATCGAGCGTTACAACGGTTTGAATTTATAAAGGTTTGTATGGGAGAAAACGGTTTCGAAATTATTCGCAAATATATGTACATTTTGAAAATAAAATCGACTTACCTCAATGCCTTGTTGTCTTTCTTGTTGTCATCTCGCTTCTCAAACCGATCTGACGCCTTTTTGGCGAGTTTTAGCTTTTTTGGTTTTCTTCTTAGCGGTGGAAAACCAAAAAAGCTAAAACTCGCCAAAAAGGCGTCAGATCGGTTTGAGAAGCGAGATGACAACAAGAAAGACAACAAGGCATTGAGGTAAGTCGATTTTATTTTCAAAATGTACATATATTTGCGAATAATTTCGAAACCGTTTTCTCCCATACAAACCTTTATAAATTCAAACCGTTGTAACGCTCGATCGAGTCACGTTCTCGAGTAATCTTATCAGGAGCCTGGGCCGCCTGTGGTTTTATTAGATCGATTCTCTTAAAATATGTAGTTCAACACGGCCTCTAAGTCGTTCCTCTTCAGCTCATTTCAAACGGTTAGAAGCCCTTCGTATCGTAAGCTCCCTCGGTTATGAACCCAACACCCAATTTCCTCAAGTAGTTGTACAAACGCAGAGCTTAAATGGAATGTTATGGTATCCACTAAATACGAAAGCTGTGCAACGTGCTATGAAAACATTTTAATTTTATGCTTTTGAATTGCTTTTAATTTCTATTACCGATATTAACATTACTTTATTTTTAATGTCCTTTTTACAGCAATTTTACAGGAATGGCAAAAGCAGCACAGTTGAACAGCACAAGCTAAAACCTTTCTATGCAAGATACATTCGCTTTTATCCAATTCAGCAGAAAGGATGGAATTGTCTTAGAGTAGAGGTGTATGGAAAAAGTGAGTTTTTTAGTGTTTTCTGACAATTAGTTAAGTACAACTTTGCTACTTTGGAAGTATATTTCAATTTTTCCATGCGATTTTTCAGAAGAAATATTAGATTCTACAGCTTATCCATTTTAGTTTCTTTTTCTAGTCACATAGTTATACTGGCAAACGTTTTTACCTCAACCGTGCTAGACGCAAAACGCGCGTTCCTTTTCATTCCATTTTACCAGGCATTGCTTGCATTAGCGTTGACTTGCGTTCGCCCTTGCACGTTAGAGCAGATGTTTCATGGATTTTACCCAAATTAAGGCCTGAGGAAATGGACACCAAATTGAGTGAAATATTACAAAAATAACCGCATAAAGCATTAAAGGAACATATCAATAACACAGAAAATCCAAACGAAGTATTCATTGCTGTTTGATGGTAATCTGGGAACAATAAAAGGAGTTAGTGGCGCAATCCCAGCATTATTTAAAGAGAAAAATCATTTAATGAGAAAAAAATTGCTGACGAGTTTCGCAGTTTAGAGAAGATTTTTGTGCTGGAGAAAGTGGAGTTTTCGGACTGGCCTACGCCCATCGTCCCTGTGCTGAAACCTGATGGCCGTGTTCGCATCTGTGGCGATTACAACGACTAACCCGGTCTTGGATGTACCGGAGCACCCTATTCCTACTGCTGATGACCTGTTTACCCAGTTAAATTCAGGGAAAAGTTTACAAAGTTCGACTTGTCTTGGAGAGAGGTTCTGGAAAAGGCACGTCCATCTGTTCAGAAAACTAGCCAGTTCAAAGGTAGCTGATGTTGATCCCCGCCAGAATCTGCGAACTACCTGAGACCAATTTGCCTGAAGAACTACGTTACAGTGTGACTGTTTCAACACAAGATCCAGCACAACAGTCTGTACCTAATGAGGCGTCTCTCACGCCCTTAGTTGAAGTTCCACCACCAGTTCAGGGCCTTCCACAAGAACAACTAGAGGTCCCAGATAATTCCGTATCAACCTTTCCAGATCGAAGAACTGAGTTAATCGTCATTCAACTAGAATTAAATGAATTAGGCGTGGCAGTTACGCGTGTGTAACTTAATTTTAGTAAGTGTACATTAAACGTTCGGTCGGCCTTTTTTCAACGGAGTGGAGTGCTTGATCCACGGTTAGCTATAGTCACAAAAACAGCTTCTTTTTCTTTATCTTATGTTAAGCGACCACTGTAGATTTGAATATGGTCCTTCATTGATTTCAGTTCGTTAGGCGACTTCATGGGCCTCCGTTTTACGAGCTAGGAGTGGCCATCAGTATTGAACAACAGCGGCATAGCCGGTAACCAATCAGACAGCCGCCTTTAGCATTCGTAACGAATTGTCATGCTGTAAGAGGCTTAATTCCCAAGTACTTTTGTATGGGATTGAAGGCCTTTAATTTACTCAATATGAACAGACTCATATCATTCCTAACTCCATATTGATTGTTCAAGTTTATTTCTTGATGCCCAGTCCCATAAACGATTTAAACCCAGGCCAGCTTATTACCTTTCTCACACCTAGAAAATCTGTGTCTGTCATATGCTCACTCTGACCATTTCTTTCTAAAATCATCTTGATGAAGAGCAGTTGGTTAATTACTTCATTTATTATCTTCCAGATGTGGAGCTACATGATGTGTCACCCAGTGATTGCGGCAAGAAATTGTCCAAAAGAATCGTGGGTGGACAACACGCCAGCCCGGGAGAATGGCCCTGGCACGTGGAATTTACAGGCATTCTTCATTACGGATCGACAGTGTGTAGCGCCTCCCTTTTGACTCCACAGTGGGTGATTACCGCTGAACATTGTGTGCGAGATCTCGATGTTGCAGACATCAAATTAACGTGAGAAAACGTTTTTCTATTTCTTATGAGAGTTCTTTAAAGATGGCTTCTTATATTATGATGTCCTTTTGCTATGCAAAAACAGACTTGTCTCACTCTGAAAGGCCGGTTTTCTTTCTTCATATTAAAGATCAAACTTGAAATAGCCTGTGTCCACGACATATGCTAACTTGAAGAGCAGCTTTCATCTTCATCATTTTGAGTATCTTCATAGCCTTCGCCGTCTTCACCAACATTATTAGATGTTTATCAGTTCCCGTAAATTTAAGAAATTTTTGAGAGGTATTCGTGTTTGCTATGGAAACAATAATCATTAACATCAATATTCTCTATAGCTAACTATTTTTCCCCTCTATCAGACTTGGCCAACACACTCGTTCTAAAGTGAGTGGAAAGGAACAGATCCATTCAGTTAGTAAACTCGTCTTTCCTCCCGAAACCGGCAGACTTTGGAACGACATTGTATTGATGAAACTGACAAATCTCGCTACTATAAACGATCACGTGGCTACTATCTGCTTGCCCGAGTCCACTGAAAAACTGCCGGCTGGAACTGTCTGTTGGGAAACTGGCTGGGGTATATCTGACGACGGCTCCTTGTCAGACGTGTTAAAAGAGTTGGAGGTTGTCATTGCGCCTCGAGGCAATGCTACAAACTGGTCGAGGGTAGGTATCATGTAGTCATTCTAGATGCTTCCGTTACGCAGCATTTTGCCATCGAGACGAGTGAGTTATGAATAAAAAGAAATAATAGTTACCACCGAAAAGCTATAAATTGTAAGAGAAAGATAAAGCTGTGCCATCCGTGAGAGGCCCGTGTCAAACGTGTTAAAGAAGTTCGAGTTCATGATAGTGCCTCCGAACGGCATGCCATGCCATTTAATTGCCATCCAAATGGCATTAAGCCAAAATCAACACTGCCATTTTGTTATTGTAACAAGTGATTTGGCCTTATTTTTCCTCTTAGTTTGTAACTAATATATGTGAATACCAACCACCCCCCCTCCCCCCCAACACTACCGTCTTCGCGCGTTGTTCTCGAGTGCAATTTGCAATTGCAACATGATTAACTCTCATAGTTACTCTCTTCACTTAGGCGTATAAATGGGTACAGGTGACTCTATTGCCATTCAGCGAGTAGTAGAAATAATCCAGTCTCCAAATGCCACCAAAGCTGGGATAAGCTGTGACGTGATTCTGCACTTAGAGCCCGGCACAGACTATATACCTTCTCGCCGGCCATTTTATATAGATGCGTTGGCTTACCGCCGCTTAATGATAAAAAGATTTGAGTGTGCAGACAACTATTTCTTCTTCCTTTTAAGCTACCTTACAGAGCCTTCATTACCGCCACTAAACAAGAAGGACACGGAACTTGTCGGGGAGACTCGGGTGGACCCGTGGTGAATGAACGAAACGGCCGGTGGTATTTAGAGGGAGTCCACAGCTGGGGGCGTCCCAGCGGCTGCGGCAAAGCTGGCAAATACGATGGACAGGCTGACGTGCGAGCGGTTCTTCCTTGGATCGCTGATACCATAAAAAATAACTGATCAATATGTCACTTCTTAGAGTCAACACAAAATGATTTGAAAGTCTTGGATCATGAATTAAAGAAAGCAATACTCATCAAATAAATTGTAGCTTATTTAAATTGCAGTTTAAAGTGAAACTGATAATCACGGTATTCATTAATCGAGGAAGCAGCACTGGCTTTCTGTTTTTATCGAGGGGACGTGTGAGTTCAGCTGTATGTACAGTCGAATAGCCGTGTGTTTGAGTCGAAGTTGTTCGGTATGTGACATAGTAAGATGGTCCAGGGGTATAGTTCCGCTGGGAAAATTTAAATTTTCAGAAACCCTTAAACGCCGACTATTCATTTTGTCACTAAAGGCTTATCATATTGAGTGACCCCCCCCCCCCCCATTACGCGCCATATTTTCTTTTGCCGGCGCGCCTCCCTTTTAAAAAGACAATAAACTGCAAGGCTGACACTACGTAGAACTGAAAATAAACCTTAACGGGACAACGTTAACGACATGATAGAGTCCAAACTGAAAGTCAAAAATGCAACCTCTGGACAGCTGTTTCGACTTTGTATTTTATTTTTGGCTGATCAGAGCTGTCAGTAGCTCCTACGTACACCAGCAGCATTTCCGTCCGCGGTCCCTTGCTTTTCCCTTGCATTTTCTTTTAAACCATTTTTGTCATGCTCCCTTCTCTCAAATTCCATCAGTCCTGCCCACACCTCATAAAAAATAATGGTCATTAGCAGGAAATTACCAGTCCTCTCGCTTCTTTTTGCTTCTTGCTCGTCAAACAAAAGGAAAATAGCCGGGAATGCTTATAGACTATGACTTTTGCCGTTGTTTTGTAAGGAACAAATCCACTTAAACTCGTACATTCATCTCGTGAAGCAATACGCAAAGGTAATTAAGGAGGCGCGGCGTACCTTATCGAAAGAGGTCAAACCCGTGAACCTGGGAGTATAAACAAACGCGAAAAAACGTAATACTGTATACCTGGTGTCCATATCAGGATTTATACCGTATCTTGTAAATGATATTTTAATATTCGTTTGTTTGTCAGTGGGTTTTATTCCGACGGTTATTTTTTGAATTGAAATCTTATAATCTTTGGTCAGGTTAAATTGTTACGATTTTTCTTAGTTGTAATTCGTTCCCTGAAGAGGTCAGGCAGTGCCTGACTAAATACTGGAAATATAGCTACAGTTTAATCCCAGCCAGACCAACCAAAGGGTCAGCCTTTCTGTATTTGGTTGCTTGTTGTTTTGCAGCGTCGTGGGTTCCATGGCGTAGGCTAGGTTAACAAACCAGTCCTCGCTGATTGTTGTGTGTGGACGCCAACGATTATGGCTACTTAGGTTTGCTGGCGTTATTTTTGGTACTGAATTTGTCTTCAGTTTGATCTAAGTACAGGCGTTGTTTAATTCGCAATATTGTACTGGCCCTGAAGAAGACTAGCTCTGCTGGTTGAAATATCTGCCAATACATTTTGCCCTTCTGCCGTAGTACCAGCCTTGCGATCATTTAGTTTTATCTGCACTTTACGTGACGTCTGGTGCGAGCATAACAAGGTCTAACAAGAGATCCGGCAACAGACAAGCCAAGTAATTTTATTCTTCGTTGCGAGGTCCAAAGAATCCAAACATTTTTTCGACATGCATTGCTATAAGTATTTCATATTTTACTCTCCCTCTACGGGAAAGCAGTAAATTCTGCATGCATTTTTTCTCAATTTTGAAAAACGTATGTGAGATCGGAGTCGCCTTAAAAGTATTCTACTTTTGTCGTAAACCTTACCCTAGCTAGATACCAGTACGCAGGCTGCCATGGAATCCATGCACAGGATACCCAACGGACAACAGCCCACCAGCAGCAAGTTAGCCTCATCAGTCCTTCGTTGAAGTCAAATATCTATAAAAAAAATGATAAAAGTTGTGACTTAGAACGTTTTCCGGTGACATGATGCATAAGCCCTTTAAGAAAACACATACAACGGAAACAAAGCCATTCAAGTCATATGAAGGCCTTATTCACGTTTTGCTTACACTGTTGACCCATGTCACAGATGCAATATAACCAGAATGTAACTTTATATTATAAAGCTAAATTAAAATTGGCTTTCCCGATATCACGAGTGAAGAAGTGCTCTCACATGACAATATCCTCGGACTTGAAAACAAGATTCTCCACATGCCATTGGCAAATGAATTGTATGTAATTATGATTAGTTTGCACGGTAAGTAGTTATGGATAGTTAGCTGTGGTTAGTTTTGTTTAATTTATCAACCGGCAAAATAGCTTCACTGTGTTGAGCTCTTGTTACGACATCCAAGTTCCTTTAAAAATATCTGACTTCAAGGTTTTCTTCAGTAACAATGAAGTCGAGAATTCAGCCTTCGAAGCTCGGTAGCCAGAAAGTTAAATCGTTGGTAGTGCAAAAGTCGCCGTGTCACCCGGCATGTGCACTCGGAGCCAATTATTTTAAGATACAACTCTCTGTTAGTCCCAGGTTATTAAAATCCTTGTTAAAAGGTGCGAACTAAAAGTGTGTGATATTTTTGGTTTCTAAATTGATCCCACTAAAATGTGTTCGAATACGATAGTTGGAAAATTGCGGGGCGAAGACTGATTTTTGTTTTGAACGTGCGAAAAATTAATAAAGATACTTAAGAATCTTCTTTCGCTTGCATACAGATGTTTTGAACGAACACAATTTAGCGGTTCCCCAGGTTACCAAGTGTTTTGAAAATCGCAAGAAATATATTTTGACTTTAGAGTTAATGGGCAAAATTCCGGGTTGTTTGTTTTGGTTTTCCAAGTTGGCGCGATTTCTTCGCCGTTGATGGAAACTCGAGCGCATAACAAAAAAAATCCGAAAAAATAAAACACATTTTAATAATTTTTTACGCAAGGTTTTATCGATTTTTTTGCCGATCGTCTGGCTGCGTGCTTCACGGGGGTGGAAAGAAAGAAGAAAATTTGGTCTGTTTTTTTGTGGTAGCTAAAATTATTCTTGAATTATTTATCGGTCACAGCACAGTGTATTGGTATAAACTAGGCCGGTACCTTAAATAATTTATACTAAAAGCTTTATTTATTAACCATGCGCTTGGGTCTAAAAAACTAGCTTGCTTTACTCTCCAAATTAATTGAAGAACTGTGCACGGTGATTTAGAATTCCTTCGGTTGTTTTTCTGACACAGTTCAAATCTTTTAATTTCACTGTAATTTTAGTATCAATTTCATGACGCTATGAAAATGTGCGATTTTGTAACTTGGATTTCAACCGAAGGAAACCAGCGAAAGATGTGTAATAAATTGAAGTTATGTGAGTTTTACGTGCTCGCTTCACGTAATAGAGATAGTGAAGAGTCTTGTTCCCGATTGTTTCCTGTGTAAATGAACAGATAAACGTCATCGAAATGTTAAAAGTAATCAAATTTTTGTAGCGATGTTGTTACTTTGTTGTCAAGAGAAGAAGTTTCCGGTGATTTCCAGACGTTTTGACGTCATCACGAAATTACCCGCCAAAAGGGCGCTAATTTAAAAGGAGCCATCTGATTGGTTGATACTTTCGAAGCAGTCCCACAATGCACCATTCGTAAACGGATCCACTTGGCGGCCATTTTGTATTGGAAAGGCGAATTGCTAATATCTAATGAGATTCATATTCGAGTGAAATCGGTCAAGCAGCGAAGCGCATTTACCTGTCCTGTCCATTTCGCTGGTATTGAAAGCCTTTGACAATGGCTTCAACGCACTGAGTCAGTCAATCGACCAGCGGAAATATTAGCGTTTTATGGCTTGAAACGAGAAGATTGCGTTGCCACAAGCGAGATTTTCCGTCCACGCAATTTTCATAGAGACGTGATGACAGTTTTCCTCTAGCTTTCACCGGCGAGAAATTTATCGAATATGAATGAAGTAGTCTGTAGTGCATGGCTATTTAGCAAACCGGTTTTCATTCCTGGAAAATTTGAATTCGTTTTATAGCCCGACAACAACATGGAAGACGAAACGTCGGTTCGCGTTGCTTTGAGGTGAGGTTCATTTTGGTTGGCGAAAATTTCTCGCGATACATCGGTAGTTTACGAGTGGATCAAATGATTTAGACACCCTGCCAAGCGTTCTGTAGCGTGGTTGTTTATTCATTCGTGTCTTTTTGTACGTGTTATTTTTGTAGGATTCGTCCGCAAAGCGCTGCCGAGCGAATTGACATGTGCCGTGTATGTACTTGTTGTACCCCTGGGCATCCTCAAGTCGTTCTTGGAAAAGACAAGGCCTTCACGTTCGATCATGTATTTGATATGGAGAGCAAACAGTTTGTGATCTATGAGCAATGTCTCAGAGGACTCGTTGAAGGGTGAGTTTACTTAAATTTCGTTTTAGAATTTTTATTTTGTGGCCGCGTTTTATTCGTCTCTTCGATCCAACTGCGATTGTTATTGTACATTTCAAACCCCGGGCCGACATTCACTCAGAAGTGCCAAAAGTTATGGTCATCGTTTATAAATATGTTTTCGTGATAGCTGGAATCATTTAAGCCGCGTATTTTTTTCTGTTCATTGCAGATGTCTCGATGGATACAACGCTACAGTCTTGGCTTACGGGCAGGTACGGTTTTAATTTAAAATCGCTTACACTTTTGTTCAGGGAATGGAAATTTGCATGTGTGCTGTAATGAACATAACCCCGGTTCCATGCTGTTGCCTGGGATTTCAATACAAAGCTTATTTTAAAAGAAAATGGTTTCCGGTACGTAGTAAGTTTAAAATAATCCAAAGTGTTTACTTGATGCAAAAATTTCCCCGGTTGACTAAGCCTATTTTTAACGTAACACGAACCATTTTTTTTCGTGAAAGACCGATATCTCGAGAGCTTCGGATGTGTATTAAAAACAGTGTTGCTGGGACAATATACCTAATGCTTTTTGTGCGCTAAAATCGTGCGCTGTTCAAGAAATTTAAGCTTACAATCTTGCAATCCGCCTGTATTTATTTTTGATGTTCGAGATTATTATTATTGTACATTATGTACGTATGAGGGGCTTAATCGACCAGCCATCCCTAACCCTGGCGATTTTTTATCTTTCGATAATGGACGAATAATATAAATTGTATTGAGCTCTGATGACTGCACATCAACTTGCTCGAGGGCCCAAACTTATAGTGATTATTCGCCACTCTCATTGCCGAAGAAATACCACTTTGCGCCGGGGTAATTTTTGTCCGTGAATTAGCAATTTAATTACAAAAGCGAAGTAACTTAATGCAAACCGCAAGAATTCTGAACCAAGATGAAAGATCTCCAATCTTTGTGGAAAGGTTATTGAGTTGTATTAAGCTTATATTACACATTTGATATTTCTGCTGACAGTTCGTTCCATGGATTGCTTTCTCTTGCTGAGAATGTCTGATTATGGAAATTTCTGTTTTAGTTTGGCCGGGAATTTTGCCTTTTCTGTTTTGTTATTATTTACAATTTTAATTGTTGCTTCCCTAACTAATCTGTTGTTACGATGGACTTTCTTAAAAATAACACTATCAAATGCTTTTTTTGGATAGTAAAGTGTACCCTAAACTGCATATTATCAATGATAGTGACTTTTTTTTTGCTTTAATATTAAAACCACAAATGTTGCCCGGGAAGTCGTTAAAATAGCTATTTGCATATTGTTAAAGCCCTGCTTTAAGTTTTTTTTACTTTCATAACATAAAAACAATAATTCCTCCATTCACTTAAAACTTCCAACTCAGTTGCAGTACATTGATATTCCAGTGCATTTCAGGGGCTAATATCTACAGGAAATCCTTTCTCACTTTTAAATTTCTCATATGATTGTTTATGTAGCTATTTTTAGGAAGGTATTGTTTACATTTTCATGAATGAAAAATGTGTAGCATTAATTGTTTATTTTTTTCCATACTGTTTTTTTCTGGAGCTTAATTTTAGCACCAGTGATGCAGGTGTGGATTTGAAAATAATGTTGAACTTTTGTAACTATTTTACTTGTGGATTTTTGAATTCAATCATCTTTACACTGGTTTTACTTGGTTTAAATTGTGTTACAAAAACTGTATTTGCATAATAATAAATGATCTGATGGCAAGAATTGCAATACGAAAATTGGTGCCATATAATATTGGTTGTTTTGATAGGAACGATAGGAACTGAATTAGTTCATCTTACTCATATTCCATCAGCAAAAGTTTGGATAAAAATTAGGAATTCATAATTTTAATGTAAAATGGAAATTTGTTTAGTTTTGTGTTGACCAAAGTTAATTGACTGTGCAAAATTAATATATGTATGGATATGCATGTAGTTTAAACTAATTTTACATGTGTTCATCCAAGCCAAAGATGTTAAAAAAATTTGTCAGTTACTACTGTGTGCTGCTACAAGAAGTTAACCTCTTCAAGTGTAAAATGTAATAATAAAGAATTTTGAGATTTTGTAATAATAAAATGAATGGCCCATATAATATGTATGTTTCACGAACCTAATGGAGGAACACTCATGGCATGCATGTAGTGATGAATAACAATTATTGGTCAATGAAAGCTGACTTAAATACCGTTTTTCCCAATTTTTCATAAATTCTTTTTTTTGTGGAGGGAGGAATTGAAGAACAAATAAAAACAAAAATAAAATATGTATTTTATTAGAATTATTACACTTGAGGATTTCACCCATGGGGAAAAAATGTTCTAGTTTAATCCCTCCCCCTCCAATCTTGGTTTTAGCTATCCATGGATATCCACCGCATGCATGTATACCACCAAAACTTTCTTTTTCCTTCATTCCTTGCCCATGCTTCTTGCAGCTCAGGGGCCTTTGCCACTCGCTGGTTCCTGCTAAATGCTCGAGACGCTTGCTACTCACTTGCATTCGTGTTGACGTCGCATGCTAGTAAAAGAAAGAGACTGGTCGCAGTCTAAAATTTTACAACATTAATCTTGTAGACGGGATCGGGCAAGACCTATACCATGGGGACTGGCTTTGATGTCGCCATATCACCCGAGGAGGAGGGAATCATTCCACGAGCCGTTGCACATTTATTTGAGGGAATTGACAAAAGGAAACATGATGCCAAACAGAGAAATGAACCTCAGCCTGATTTCAAAGTCACGGTACAGTTTATGGAGGTATGTACCAAATGATAACTACATGTACAGTATTTGTAAATGGACCTGAGTTGCTCTGGATTTGTTGGAAAATTCTTTGAATTTCAATTTGCTGTTCAGTTCTTGGCCAAGTACAGTTATTATCTTGGGCATTGTTCAGTAGCTGTACAATGGGGCAAGTGAACATGGTTAAAGGAGCTACGTCACAGTAAATTTTGCAAATTTTCAGTCTAAACTCAGTATTCTGAAATTTGTGGTAGGCAACTTCACCCATGAAGAACATTATTTTTGAACATCTAAAGGAAGATATAACCTTACCCTGCAACACAAATATGTATTTTGGCTGTTTAAAAATCTGTTACAAAGCCCCAGTTGTTAAACAATTTCTGGTTCATGAAGTTATAGTCATTAATGGTCCTCCCATGGTGTTACACTGTACAATTTACACATGATGTAAACACCCAAAGAGTTGTAAAAGGCTCCGTCCTATTTTACAAAGTGACTCTAATCGTGATCTGATTTTTTTTCATTTCGCTATTTTTCAGCTTTACAATGAAGAACTCATAGATCTGTTTGATTTGGATAATAACAGGGTAAGATACAATAACGTTTAACCATTATTTTTGTACATGCCGCATAGCTACTTGAGGCACAGGTTTGTAGTGGTTTGTTCTTCTGGGTGGAGACCAATTTTGAAAATCTCATCACTAGTCTTTATATTAGGTTTTTTTCCCCAGTAGTGATGAGTTTCAAAATTCTCATTATCTCTCATTGTTAAAATAATAACTTATGAGGTACAATCAGTAACATCATCATTCTTAGGATGTGAAGTGTCTCTTCCTATTTTCAACTTTGCTCATTCCATACTTTAGTGAGAGTACATACTATAATGATCACACAATTCTTACAAATATGCGAGGTGGTGAGGTGTGCAAGGCATGCAGCAAGGCAGCAATGCATTTGAGGCATGTGAGGCAGAAATCCCTACAATAAAAAAGCTAACTGCAAGCCTCCTACGCTAACTGTATACTAACCAACGTGCTATTTGGGCTAACCGGAGTGCCATGTAGGCTGACCGAAGTGCAATGTACATGTAGGCTAACCGGAATGGCTTGCATGCCTCATTGCCTTGCACTTTGTAATGACCCTGATCACACCATCATATACAGCCATACTAACAGAAAACAATACTACATTGTCAGACAGTATGACATGACATGTGTACACAATATAGGGCTGGATGGCTTGATGTGGGCGAGTCTGAGAAAAGACATCTCATCTGTGAAAATATTTTTGCCCTTGGTCTTTAATTTGTCAGACCTCTGTACGTCACTCCTGACTGATGCCATGACCTTGACCTAATACTTGCCTGTCCTGCCCTCCCATTCAATAATCATCAGTCAATAACCTCCAGGCTATTGAATAATTATTATGTACCATGTTACAAAAATATACGTGGTGTCAAGGGCAGCCTGACACGCAGTGACAACATGTAATCACAGGGAAGCAGTGTTAGTAATACACATCGTACAAAACTAGTCACTTTCATTGATGACTATCAGTGTTGGAGCTACTGTGTTTTGTGTTTTTAATATAACGCTCGTGAATATTATTTTTGTGTGTGTTGTAGGGTCGGAAGAGCAACGTCAAAATTCATGAAGATGCAAATGGCAATATATATACCATGGGTGTTACAATGAAGCCAGTGAACTCTGCACAAGATGTAAGGAGATAAAAAATATTCAGTTTATTTTTGTATAAACCTGGGACAGTGTTTTGGTGATTTAAACTAGACTCATCTTTTAACTGAGCTTTCAATGAGTTCTTCAACAATGGTAAAGGTTTTTTCAAATTCATCCTGCCCGCAAAGAGATGGCTGCTTACCACATGTTGTTGTGGTTAAGACACATGTCAAATATACAGAAATTTCCAGTGTTCTGTTCAAGCTGAAAAAAAAAATTGTTTGTAGGTATTTGGGAGTTCCCAACATGAATCAAAAGAAACTTTCTCAGAATCAATACCAATAAAAATAATGTGCCTGATGAACTGTTCAGCTTTACATAATTATGCATCAAAGTAAGTGTGCATGCACTCTCTTTTTTGTAATAAATTATGGCCATTTTTTTTTTTATTTTTAGTATTGCAAATACATTTAATGTACACTATATTAAAATAATTTAATGCAATAATTATATCTATCTCCACCACACATAATTATATTACAAGAATAAAATCACAAGCTTTCTTATTCCTCTCTATAAATTAGTACAATCTGAGTTTTCATTCATTTCAGCTTTCATTGATATAAACATATAAACCTGTATTACCAGAAAATTCCCTCTGGGCATGTGAATATTAATGTCATAACACCCTGCAGTTTGTGTTTATAATATACCGCCACCTCTGGTGGGAACTGATGATATTTGTTATTCCCATGAATTGGCTGTCTGCTAGACAGTGTTATCGATTTTGTTGTATATAAAAGAAACCAGATGTTGAATCAATAACAATTACAGGTCTAAAGAGCTGAAAAAAGGTTACTGTTCAATAATTGTTATTTTAATGGCTGAGTGAATATCTTCTGCTCATAGAAACTGAGGGCTTGATTTGGAGCACGTTTCTATTTTTAATCACTGAAAATTAATTATTAATGGTGTTTGGTGTTTATATAATTTTTTAAGTGTATGCCATGGTTGTTTTTTGTTTTAAGGAATTTTAATTAAAAGTCAAATCCATTTTAATTTAACATGCACAGTAGGTGCCACGCATCCAGTTTTACATATTATTATAATTTATACTAAACAGCTACAGATATAGCGTCAAGCCCTGAGTGGCATGTGGTTTGTGCGACCGGTCATGATTCAATTTCATGGATTTCATATGCAACTTGAAAATGTTGTGCTGATTCTGGGCTTAGTGATGATCGAGCAGTTGGTACATGTACATACACTGCTTTGCCTTAGTTAGCAATTTGACGAAATTTTGCTAAAATTAATCATCACAACCTGGGAAATAGAAACTTTGTAAATAAAAATACACAAACATGGTACGGCAGTGATATTAGGATTTCTGAAAACTTCTTATTATGCTAATAAATTTATTTCTTTGAGATGCACGTTAACAATTAATAGACCAAAATTTTTTTAATGTGATCCAATAAAGATTTAATATTATAAATGGTAACTTAATTCAATGAAATATTCGGCTTAAAAAATACAAGATATTATTATTATTATTATACCATCTGCTACAGCTGTGGAGCTATTTTTTAAGGCAGCTGTTATCAATGATTTATTAATTTATTGAAATGTCAAACCATAGCTACACTGTATACACATGTTGCAGCTTGTGGATTTTGATTATTTATACCTTTTTGACAACAAAGGCTTGGCTTTAAGTTGTAAATTAGTAATAAAGTTTTATTCTTATATCTTACTATCTGTACATCGTGTAGTATGTGTAGGCATGGTTTGGATAGAACTTTTATTAAGATAAAAATCAACCTTGCTGTAAAATTTTTATAAACCAGCTCTATTTTATGTGATGGGTCACATTTACAATCTTGTGCATGATAGTCAAGATTTTGTTTAAAAAGCTGCTGTTGTATAATATGTGTTATTTTTAACTTTGTTTTCAAATAATACTCTTCTCCTAGAATTGCAATACAATTTCATATCGGTCCAGCTTCTCTTTGAAGTTTGAAGCCACTTTATTTGTACCTGTCCACAACCATATCACTTTATAACAATTTTCAAGAATAGTACAATGTGTTTTAGTACTGTGAGGCCACTATTAGTGAATTTCCAATTAACACCAACATCTTTGGATTTTCAAGTAGCTCTAAATCTTGGTGACACTGCCACTTTAACATAAAATTCATAAAATGTTACTTTTTTTCCAGACATTGAATTGCTTGCAGCAAGGAGCTCTCTCCCGGACCACTGCCAGCACCAACATGAATGCACAGTCTTCAAGATCTCATGCTATATTCGCCATTCATGTCAAGCAGCAGCGTGTTGTGAAGGTAAAATTTGCATTACCAGATGTTTATTCAAACCTCCGATGTACATGGCAACTCGTACCCGGAACATGGTGTAGGAGTGGGGAGGGGGGGGGGGGGGGGGCGGTTAAAGGACCCCCCCTAAGGTTTTTGCTCTATTAATGCACCACAGTGAAATTATTTGTTGCTGTGGAAATGCCATTAATTCATTGTAGTTTTCTCTTGTTTGCTTTTAATATTTCTTAAAATAGGGTCCTATCCATTTTTCCATTTTCTTACCTTGCAAAATTTTTTCTTATTTCTGCTTTCAAGATATACTGGAATGTGATTAATATAATAATACAATGAAATCATTTCGTCTTTTCGTGCAGCTTACTGATGATGACGATGAGAAACGATCCTCTGACAACATCAATAACTATGAATATGAGATGCTTACAGCCAAATTCAACTTTGTGGATCTTGCTGGTTCTGAGCGACTTAAGAGGACTGGTGCCACTGGTGACCGTGCAAAAGAGGGCATTTCTATCAACTGTGGTTTGGTAGGTAGAAGAATATTAGTTTTAAAGAAATTAAAATTATAACCATGTAAAAAAAATAATGCTTCGTACATCATGTATTGAATTTTGTGCTGGAAATATTTTTATAATTTAATTTGTATTTAAAAATAGTTGAAATTTTTAGCAAAGGAGCCAAATGAAATGACTATTTAAATTCTTGAAAAGTATGCTTGGTGGAATTGACACACCAGGATTCCGTTGGACTGAAAAAAACCTGATGCTTGTCAGCCAAAATTGACATAACTTTCCTGCGATTTTAATTAGTCAAGTACGAGGAAGAATAATTTTAGCGAGCGACACAAGCTATCTTTCTAGTTCTTAGGAGGTTGTTAGGGACCTTAAGATCAAATCTGGTGCGTATGCATTGGATTGTCACATTTTCATCAATCTCGTACCGATAGTCTTCTTCGCAACTGGTCAGCAACAGGGAGGAGCGTGGGCTCTGGGAACATAACTGGATTGAAATTCAAAAGTTGTACTCATACTCCGATCTGAAGGTCCCTATTTTCTTTCCTGAGTAGCTTTTATCACTGACTAAATTTCCAATCCCCCTTCATGGGGTGAGTATGGATATTTCTTGAAATCAAACATTGACATTTCTTTTATGTCTTGCCTGACTAGCTGGCCCTGGGGAACGTTATCAGTGCTCTTGGTGATTCAACGAAGAAGGGAAGCCACGTGCCTTACAGAGATTCCAAACTCACCAGATTATTACAGGATTCTCTCGGAGGGAACAGGTGATTGTCAGTTAATTCAAAGGAAATTTATTATAAATCAGTTGATTCAGATGCTTTTAAGTCCCAAAGTAGGCATCTGCCAGACAACGTCCTATGATGTAGCACTCTGCCAAGGCTGTTGCTGGTTTTTCCCATGTCCCATTTTGGGAGGGTCTCAATGGTGGCAGTTTGTTACCAAGTTTAAAGGCCATCCCCTCCAACGTCCTTCAACATTGATTGATGTCATCTGATTTTGGATCAGTGGGTTGGTCCTATACTGAAAAACAGAACAAGAAACGAGTTTGGTTTTGCTTTCTTTTAGCCGCACCCTCATGATAGCATGTGTGTCGCCATCTGATCGAGACTTCATGGAAACCCTGAACACACTCAAGTATGCAAACCGTGCCAGAAATATCAAAAACAAGGTGACCTTAGTAATTATGTCTTTTGTAATGTTCTCTTTAAGATTTTCTATGATTAGTGTAGTATCATTTCAAAGAGGGTCGTACATGGGTATTCTTTTGATTAGCTGAACTTATTATTTTTCTGTGAAACATGAATTAAATGAATTATTATTTGTGATCTTTGACCTAAAAGTTTTGCGTGACCCATGAAGAACTTGAATTAATAATTGCCATATCCCTGATTTGATCACTCTATTTTACGTAATTTTGAGTCATGAAACCTAAGGAGGATTTTTGAAGACTATGAAAACATGAAAAGGTTAAAGATGGCAATAAAGGTATGCAATTGGCAAAATGCAGCCTTTCTTTTGACTTTCTGTATTTTGCTTTTTTCCCACGATCCTTCTTCGCTACTTTTCTTTGCACAAGAGCAGGATGTAATTATGTTACTTGCTTATGCAGGCTCTTCAAGGGGTACAGTCTTAGAAAGGGATTGTTGATTTAGTGACTACTTCAAACTTAATTTTGACTTGACACTCTCTGCCTGTGTATTCTTACTATTAAAGGTGGTTGTGAATCAAGATAAAACTAGCAAACAGATGGCTTCACTGAGACTTGAAATACAGAAACTTTCCCTGGAGCTAATGGAATTTAAACAGGTATATTTTTTACTGTTGTTAGTGTTGCTATTCGATTTTTATTAACACTTTAATACACAGGACGAAATTCTAAGAATCCGTAAACGGAAACGTCACAGAAACATGTGAAACCGATCCGGAAACACGACGGATAACCTGTGTTTCCGTTAGCGTTTTCGTGACGTTTACTCGCGTCTCCGTTGCTGCGGTCACACCGGAACCGTACCACTTTTTGGCATTTCCGTTCCGGAAACGTGACGGAATCACGTAGACTTGAATTTGCACGTTTCCGCAAGACCGAAACGTAACGGAAACATGGAGTTGCATGTTTCCGTCATGTTTCAGAAATACGGAAACATGTGGTTTCGTCCTGTGATAGCCGTTTCCCCTAATTATGACAACTGGGAAAAGCAGCCCTGATGTACACGTAGTTTAGAGCCTGCTACTGGCTAATTTCATGATCTGAAAGAGAGCTTATATATCGGGCGTTTCCAGAAATTAATATCCATACCAGATGGCGTTCTGGAATCCTGAGGGCAAGGGGGGTTCTTTGAACTGCCGGGAATTCCAAAGGCAAGTGATTTTGTGGACTTTTCTTCTTATTAAGTCTTCTAAAGCTGCTTTCCAATTCTCCACAATTGGAAAGGTTCATTTGCAATTGGTATCTTCATTTTTTTAAGCCTATTGCTTAAGTTATAGACAGAATGCCCTAGGCTTGTGTACATGTACATTTGTTGCCATTAAATCTCACCGACCTGTTAATTTATTATTATTGCACCATTGCGATTCCCATCACAAGTGACTACA
Source organism: Meandrina meandrites (assembly GCA_963693305.1). Lineage (NCBI taxonomy): Eukaryota > Metazoa > Cnidaria > Anthozoa > Scleractinia > Meandrinidae > Meandrina > Meandrina meandrites. The sequence goes on from OY855903.1 coordinate 49,444,748, forward strand.
TTGTGAAACAAACGATAACACTTTGTTATCATTGCACCTTACCATGATGAACAACAACAACCATTTTTGATAATTTTCTGGTCATAATGACTGTGTTTTTAATATTACCCGACAGGGAAAACGAGTATCTGGAGTGGATGGAGATCAAGTCAGTGATGTTTGCCATGAAAATGTTATGCTTAAAACTGAAAATGACAAGTAAGTAACTGTGCATTTCAATGTTAAGGAAGGAAGCACAAAATTTTTGTTCATGGTGATGTTAATAACTTTTCCTCAACAGGCAGAACTAATCTGTCCCCTGCTCCTTGACCATATACCGTTACACTTATCTTTTTTTGTGTGTACTTTGTTACCGTGTTAGCCTAAATGTGTGGTTCCAGAAAATATCCATACCCCACCACGGAGGGAATTGGAAATTCCAGAGGGGTGGGGGGTCAAAGGCCCAGGAAATTCCGGAGAGGAGGGAGGGTTGTTGGTGATTTACATTTCCAGATGGTTAAGTTCGATGCCATGCAAATTTGTTTCAAAATCGTTTCTTACCTATTCTGAAAATCTTTTACATAGAAAAAATAGCAGCCTAGGTTTTCGATACATGACCATATTACATTTTAAACAGGTTTTCTTCTTCCTGAAAGCACAGTGAAAGCTAACAAGTTTGCAGAAATCCTCCATGTTGTTCCACAAACAATTCCACGAACGCGACTGCCATTACTTGTTACCAGTCCACAAAAAATTGTCACGTGGTTTGACCGAAATGCACTGGTGACTAGAGTTGTTTGTTTCTCACGTTCGATCGAAAGAAAGTCGTCCTTGTTTGCGAACATTTGTCTGTTTATTGATGATGAAAATAGTGTAACAATTTCAGAAACCCAAGAATATCTTGTTCTTGTTATTTCTGGTTATTTGTTTGCAATTTTCCGGGTCAATTATGCTTTCTCTGCGAGTGTGTTTGCGATTTTGTGATCACGTTTACGGTGAATGTTCAGTGTCAACAGTTTTCAATCCATGTTCTAATACATTTAGCGGTTTTCTTTTGGATTGGAATGAAAGGGGATGGATTGTTATACATCAAGGTAATCTTACAAGTGACTACCAGATATTTTTTCTGCTTACATTTGAAGAAATTACTGACTTATTTTTTGTCTTCAACAGTATGTATCGTTAAGATGGTTCGATCGATCGGTTGAACACTATAGCGATGTTTACAATGGAAGGCGGCCTAATGTTTAGAACATTTGCACAATTTCTTTTCAAATTGCTTTTTCCAGAGGGACAGGGGGGTATGAAAGAAACTTTTGGAAATTCCGGAGGGGAGGGGAGGGGAGGGGGGGGTTTATTTTCCTTCACAAAAATGGAAATTCCGGAGAGGTGGGGGGTCTTAGCTGGAATTCCCTCCGTGGTGGGGGTATGGATATTTTCTGGAACTACACAATCACGTTATGTAGTATATACATGTACACGCTAATTGCAGTGGCTGTGCATGTCACAGAGTATAGAACAGTGACATAAGTATTATGTTTCTTCTCGTCAGACTTCGTGTACGCATCAAGGCTTTACAGCAAACAATCGATACACAGTCAGTCAGAATAACAGATCTTATTTCCTCCCAAGTGCTGGCACAAATGAATGGTATGGCAAATATTTAACATTTCTGTCGTTTAGTTATTATAGATACAGAAATGCACGTCTTATTACAATAATTGTGTGTACGCGTTGTGAAATTTTTCTTGCTACATGTTGCTGCGATGCATCTCTTGTCGCTTTGTGTGTGGGTGCCTTAAGGGACACCATCAATGGTGATGCTTGAAATTTGATCCCATGGGCAAGATTTGATCATCTTTCTGCTCCTGGGCAAATTTATTGCCGTATTATAATTATTTCTTCACTTAATGTAGCGTTGTCTACTTCTTTGTTTTTAAGGTGATGTTGATGGAGGAGTAGAAGATCTCATCCAAAAATATTTAAAAGAAATTGAGGAGCTCAGGTGAAGATTTTGTTGAACTTGGCCAGGTTCTAAACGAGCAGGGGACTGGGTACGAACATATCTTTTCTTGGTACGAGCATTCAATATCGATTGAATTGAAAATAGGGCACGTCATCTGAAAGAGCATCCAAAAATGAGTAAATTCGCCAAATTTGATGGTTATTGGTTTAAACGCGAAGGCATGGTACACTTTCAAAATAAGAGAGCTTAGTATGGATTGGAGGACGCCTGTCCCTCCAATCCATACTAAGTGTACCATGCCTTTGGGTTTAAACAATAACCGTCGAATTTGGTGAATTTACTAATTTTTGGATGCTCTTTCAGATGACGTGCCCCATTTTTCAATTCAATTGATATTGAATGTTTGTACCGAAGAGAAAATATGTTCGTACCCAGTCCCCTGCTCGTTTAGAACATGGCTAATTGTTAACAATAATTATTTGCCAAAGTCAAAGTGGACATGTTTAAGATAATAAAACAAATTAAGTGAACTCCACCCTGGATGTGTTGCTGGCACATCACAGGTTATCTGCCAGCATTTTGCCAGATTGCTCTAATGATCTGATGCACTGGTAACCATTTACTTTATATGGATGGAGACAAAGAAAAAAAATGTGTCTTGCCGAAGAACACAACACAACTTTTTGGACCTTTTGATCCATAGTCCATTGCACCCCATCTGCCACCCCTTCCTTCCTAACACTCAGACCCACAACATATCCATAGCTACCCCGTGGAAAGTCATCGGCAATTCCAATCAGTGTGTGGGTCCAAACTGATTTTCTGGGTGGGTCAGGTGGTTAAAGAAAAAAACAACCATGGGAGGAGTATGATGTTTCTGGCACAACAAATTAGAAGTAAAATATAACATTTTTCTTTATCACCTGCAGGAACAAATTGACAGAAAGCGAAGCCATGGCAATGGCCATTACACGCCACGCAACTCTGAAGTCTCGCATGACGTCACCCTCCTCCCACGACAACCCTACCTCCGTACTGGAGATGGCTAAGATGGATGTGGCAAAACAGCGGCAAAAAGCACAGGTGGTATTACGCAATCCTTCTCTGTCCAAAGTCAAATGTGTTAGGCCTGTTAAGCCTCGTGGAGGCAGCCTTCATTCAGCTATGAATGCAGTAAAACCTTCTTCTAACTTACCTGTTAACTCTACTCGACCTCAGACTAAGTCTTTCCTTCAAACAAATGGTGGCAGACTTAAGGTTGTAACACCTCGGCTTCCGTGGAATACTGGCAATGTTCAATCTAGAACAGATTCCGGGCTTTATAGTAGGTCGTCCCAGCGTGCCAGTACTATTGTTGTTAGAGAACCTTGCCCTAGGCCTCGAAAACCCAGCAATTATTTAACTCCAGCAGACCGTGACAAACCGTTGAATAACTTGACGTCTAACCTTAAGAACTCTGTGACAGCTAATGTAGTGTTGCGAAGACCCAAACCGAAATCTGCTAATTCTGAAGTAACTGCGGTTAAGAGAAGATCTCGCAGTCTAGAATCTCTAATGGGAAATGGTGATTCAGCAGACAGATATGTCACACCGACACAGTGCTTCAAATGTAAGAAAGATTTGAGTCGCGTGTTTGACTCGAGTGCTTCAAGTAGGTGTTCGGATGCCTTCAGCTCTACAAGTGATCTGAATTGCTCATTACCAGAACTTCATTATGATGCGAATAACAACATTGTTCAACCTCTAGCAAATTCAAAGCTGTCGATTTCAAGAACAGAAGTGCTGAAAGCAGAGAAATTAGTTCAGCACCCTCCGCCGGTAGATATTGTGTCGGACACTGAGTGTTATAAATACCACTTTGAAAGTGACAGCCAGGCTGAAAGCGATTACGGTGCAGCTGTTGCCTCCGATAGCGAAGTCTACAAGTACAAGTCTAAAATCAAAGATAGAAGGAACTTGCATTTAGATTCCCCTATTCCACATCTCCTGCGGGAGCACAGAACTTCGTCAGCCGGCAGTATAAGGGAACGTAAGATTCAACTTGAAGAAGACCTAGACTCGCTTCTTGATTCGATGGCGTTTGCATTAGGAAATATGGAGCCTGAAGGTAAAGGCACTGAATCATCCGGTTTGAATGGCAGTTGTCCTCCAGATGCCTTGTACTCGCCTCCTGCTTTCTTCAGGCCAATATTCGAGGTCAAGATTTAAAGTTGTAGATGGATAATACTTAACCCTAAATTCAGTTCCATGTTACTACAAAAATGTCTTATGAAGTGGGTTATTAGAGTTTGCTTATGCATAAGAGATCATCCTCTAGCTGATGACTAAATTTACTCTGAGAACTTAAGGTGGCGGTGAATGGTAAATTCAAGATTTTGCAAGGTATTGGCGCATAATATCTATGCTAGAATTCTGTGTGATGTTTAGTTTCTGAAGGACCATTCACCACCATCAAAATTCAATATTTATGAATCAAGATTGGGAATTTATCTAAGGCTTTAAATTAGCTCATCTATGTTACATGCATGCATGTATTTCTAATTAACATGAATCTGAAAATAAAAATTTTCACGTACATGTACATGTATATGCAGGAAGAAAGAAAGCGTTGTACAGTATACACAGAGCAAAAAAAAAAAAAACAGTTAAAATACAGTGTTTTCCATAAATTGTACAGTAAAAGAAATTGAATTTGTGCCTCAGAGCCAAGAAAATTTAAATTGGAATTTGGAAAATGGAAATGAATGTGAAAAAGAGAGTTTTTTAATGCGATACTGACACATTCCCTGGTGGAATTACAGTAAATTTATTTTCCTTGTAAAAGGATTATCTTTTTATTTTTATTTATTTAATAGGAGATGTTACAAAATTGAAGGTCTAAGACTCATGTTAAGACTTAAACATGTAAATAAATTCAATAGGAATGAACTTGAATATATTGAAATGAATTATTTAAAGTGAAATCAAGGAATTAACTTTAAATACATTATTTTTAACTAATACAACAAAACAAAAACTTTGGCAATCATTTGTTTGGTGTGTAAACAGAAGAGTTGTTATGACTGCCTTGAAGGACAATAATTTATTTAATATCTAAAATTCAGGACTCTATTAAAAGTATAAATACTTATTATAAACCTTTATTTCAATATTTCAACTAGTGATCTGACTACTAAAAAATTTAATACAGTCAAGATTTTATGCTGTTAGTAATCTTTTACTGTAATTCATAATTATTTCTAGAACTGATCAACTTGATAGATTCTGACTAACAAGTGGTCAAATATAATTATAATAGTATAAAAAATATGAAGCCTAACTGTTTTTGTAATTTACTATTACATTTTAAGATTGATCTTTATCTCTCTTGTGTACATTGCAGGAGTAAAAATGTACAACATTAAGACTCTATGGACTAAAATTAATAATAGGCTCTATGAACTGCATAAAGACTCTTGTCTTTTAACAACTTTTATATATAAAAAAAATAAAATATGGTTAAAACTAAATCTTTTGTGTCCAAACTTTATGTCATGTAGATTTTGATTCGTGCCTAAAGTTGTTACTTCATTTGCTGCTGTTTGAGTTGCATCGTGCTGTTTTTATTTCTGCTACACTGCCACCTATTTTGTTGTTTTCTGCGCCTGCATGTCATTCACAATTGATTTCATTTCTTTTCCACTTTTTGTTTTTAACATTCTTGCCTTCCATTTTATATTCTTTTTATGTTCTTTTCAACGTTTCTATCATTATTTTTATTGTGTACCTGTTTTTGGTTGTTTTCTTTTCTTTTTGTGTTTAGCTATTTTGTTTTGGTGTACATATATGCAAGGGGTCCACAGTATTCTAGCCATTTCTGAGGTCGAAGTATACAGGGATTATCCTATTATTTTATTGCCAGTGGCTGGCCACCGGTAATGGATGGAAACTGTGTTTGCACATGGCACACAGGGTTCCCATTCATCACCAGAGGCTGACAACACTGAGTTCCAACTCCATGTCAATCCCTAGCTATGCAGGGTCCCCATTCATCACAGGGGTGCCATTCATCATTAGTGCCTGGCTACACAGGGTTACCATTCATTACCTGCAGGGGCTAGCTACACAGTGTTCCCATCCATCACCAGTGGCTTGTTACATATTCATCCCCAGGGACTTGCTATGTATGCAGGACCCAATTCATCAGCAGTGGCTAGCTACACACTGTTCCCTGCCATTCATCACCACTGAGTAGTCAGCTACACATGAACACAGGGTACCCATTTCTTGTCCTTGGCAAGCTGCACATGGTTCCCATTCATCTCCAGCGGTTAACTTCATGGAGATCCCATTCCTTACCACCAGCTAGCTGGCTACACAGGGTCCCCATTCTTGTCAGTGGCTAGGTACACAAGGTTCCTATTCACCACCAGTGACTCACTACATGGGGCTCTCATTCCTTGCTACCAACTAGCTAGCAACACAGGGTTCCCATTCCTTACCACTGACTCACTAGCCACACAGGGTTCCCATCCCTTACCACTGACTAACTAGCCATACAAGGTTCCTATTCCTTACCACCGACTTACTAGCCCCACAGGGTTCCCATTCCTTAACACAGACTAGCCTACACGGCCCCCATTCTTTGTATCTGACTAGCTACACATGGCTATCATTCATTGCCAGTGGCTAGCGTTGTGTGTTATGTGAGTTAAGTTCAGCGAATTTTTGAGAACTTATGATTAAAGTCAGGTAAATTCTCAATTTGCACTCAAGTCAGTAAACCGACATTCAGCATTTTGGTAACCTATTGTTTGTAGGATCAGAAATGGTTCTTCATGAAACATACATAAATGTGTTATGAACTTGTCAAGCAACCTCAGACCACCTGAGGGCCAGGCTAATTATCAACTGACTTGGCCAGCTTGCTGGGTAAGAAAAACAGGTTTTGGAATTGGGTTGTTTAAGCCAAGTGCTGGTGAATTTAAAGAGGAATAGATCATTGAAAGCCTTACAAAAGAAAAGGTTGAAACATTAGGTACATTCCTGGCCCCTTAAAATTTATGTTTCTAGGTGCACTTTCAGGCTTAAATAAACAGGATTCTGTGGCACAGTCAAACTTCTAACAGGAGAAAAGGGAAGGGCAATTTAAGTGAGCATGTGATGTACATGTAAGGTGTGGTGTACATGTAAGATTGTATCAACTGGGTTTATAAATCAGGGGTAATTTGAGCAAGCATGAGCATGGATATGTGAGAGGAAATGGAGAGGTTATCCATAGTGTGATACTTGCGGGAAATGGATTGGTAGGGTGATGTATGTGTGTGATGTGGATGTATTTGTGATATGTGGTGTGTGGTGTGTCTTGAAGTTTTTGTAATGCATGCTATCTTGTTCAAATACATGTAGGAGATATATGTATTTGACCTTGTCTTCTATGGTAAAATACATGTAGATAGTTGATTTGTATATAAAGGGGTGTGGACACAGTTTACAACACTCAGTAACACATGTTGGCAGCAGGGGACATGCTGCCAACGTCCTGTCTTTGTCTGTCTGTCTGTCTGTCTGTAGATGTCTGCCTGACTGTTATAATGTCTGTCTGTCTGTCTACTTTTCTACCAGTCAATCATATTCATGCATCCTTCATTTGGTCATGTGGCAGTCACTGTATAACGCATGCATACTCCTTTGTCAGTCCATTCTTTATTTGGTGTCTTCTCCGGCACCATATCTCTGCTGTTATTAATGTCCAGTTCAATGTTTGTTCTCTGTTGATCCATTCACCAACTGTAAACTTAACTTATCCTTATAACAAATTAACCATAATGATACTTCAGTTTATCATTTCACGTGCCATGGAAATCAAAGTGGTGGTCGCATAGCTGATCCTTCTTTTCTTTCACTGCCACAATCTTCAGCATTCAAGTTCTGCTTGGTAAGGTCTCGCATGCTCTTGTCTGTCTTCTGTTAATCTATAATTAATGTATGATGTTAAGGGACTTAAAATCCTTTAGGTGGCTTTGTTTGAATCTCGTTGAAAAAACTACGACATTGTATGTTAAGTGTAAAATATCTTGATCACAGCTTGATTAGGTTGAATTGAATTATAGCATTGCTTGACCATTGCAGATGTTAATGTTGCAATTTAATGAGATAGGCATACAATTCCTGTGTACATTTAAACAGCTAATTAAATATCTTAATCTAGATTGTTTTGTTTTAAAATTATCCAACTAATTAACTTGCGGACTTCTTAGCGTAGAATACTTTTAAATGATTTAAAGATTGCTGAAATAGTGTATTTTAAAATAAGAAAACTAAAGTTTTGTTAATGTATCAGATTTTTTCCTCTAAATTTTTTTTATAAAAACTACCGACATTGTATGTTAAGTGTAAAATGTCTTGATTTCATCCTTGTCCTTACTTGAATACATTGATTTTTAGCTGGGTCTTGAAGTTCAACACATTTTAGATAGCCCAAGATGGTGACATCACACTTGGCTTGTTAGCACATTTGTAAAATCACTGTTCGTATAATATTGATTGATCTGTATCTTCTAAAATATTCTGTGTTGGGCAGTTCATTGCTACATGTTGGATGCCACCCTAAATTTCACTTTCACAGACAGTTATTATTGGCTTTTGAAATAAAATTTAGAATCTTTGTGTGTTGGTTTTTCGTGAATGAAAAAGCAAAAATCTGATTTTGTTGGCAGCCAATAGAATTGATATGCAAGAGTTCTTTAGGCCGAGCAATTCTTATGACATTTCTGATTCCTTTGTCTTGCCATCTCATGTTCTTGTAACTCGACATCACTTCAGCAATAGGTGGCTATACTTCATGTACGTTAGTTGGGGGGGGGGGGGGATGGGGGAAAGGAATGTCATTTTCTTTGATGTTATAGTATTGTAGAAAATATGTAATCATGACGTTTTTTTGCTGTCTATTAGAAAATGAACCATGAAGAGGAGGAAAAGGATCAGCCGTGGGGTGAACACAGCAGTGATGAGAGTAGCACTGAGGAAGAAGATGAAGTAAGAAGGGTATTACATTTTTTATAGAATGTGTCAGATGTTACATGCATTTTGATTGGTCAGTGGGTTGTCTAATCCACTGACATGCATTTTAATTGGTCAATGGTTGTCAATAATTATTGTTCCAGTAAACTGTAATTGTAAAGCTCATGCCAATTGGAGTTATTTCATGCGAGCAATGAGCCTTTTGTTGGAAACACTGATATGGTAGAAAATCTGCCATGCTAGATGGCAAGCTATGTATTTGGACAGTCAAAACAAATAAAAGCCAAGCTTGGCTGGTTGCAGTCGCTTTTTTAGGGGCTGCACATTAATTTGCCACCAGATTTTTGTACTGTGTTGCGTTTTGTTGCTGAAGGCCTTCTGTTGTATTGGCTCATTAAGCATACAAATAGTTAAAATATTACAAACCACTCACCCTTTTTGTCTTAAATCGCCGTAAATTATTGCACAACAAAACTGCAGCAGTGCTTTGTAGCACGGAATTTGCAATGCAAGAAATGGTGTTTCCAACAGTTACATGGCCTAAGTGAGTCTCCAGTGAGACTCGTGTGGTTTGGATTGCCATGTGAAATTGGCTGGACATCCCTGCTTCCTATTTGTGGGATGCAAAAGAACGGTTGGGGACATGCTAAAACCTATGTCCGAGACCACACTCGGTAAGATATCAGTTAAGGCTATTGCAGTCAAGCAGGTGATTAGACACTTGAATGACGCTGTTGATTCGGCGCTCATACTCACCTTGACAAATGTGGAAACTTTGAATTTGTGGGAGAACCACAGTCCAAGCTGTTGGCAGTTTTTCAGTAGTACTTGAAGGTTCGTGGGCCATCAAGATTCAAATGGTAAATAGTTAAAAATGTGAATGCTTCGCATATAAACCTCTCCCGTGTGTTATAGGAAACTGGTAGAAAACCATATTAGTGCCCAGACTGATCCAGATAGCGTATCAAATACAATTAAAAGTTACATAGTGGTAGAGTGTGAAAATTTAACATGAAATTGCAATGTAGTGCAACTTTTTTAGTAATATGCACTTGGAAAATTAAAATGGATGAAAAGCAGTTTAGCGGGCTTCTTACTTTGTAGAAAAATTGGATTTGTGTGAGCCTTGAAGTGCGTTCAAAATCACTTATGTTGCTATTCCAGGCAAAGATACGAATTTAGCAGTAGAATGATCAGTCGGCGTGTCATTGAAATAAAAGTGGACACTAGTAAGCTTTGGAAGGGAAGGCAGACAGGAAGACGCTACTACTAAGTTTAATTTCCAAGTAACCGAAGTGTCTTGAAAATATTCTCAGTGTGAGACAGTAATAAACACAATGGTGTTTTCTAGTTTCAAATATTGCATTTTACGAACCCCAGCAGTCAATCGGTAGTTCTAGCAGGGTTCTCAAACTAATTTCTAATCATAAGCTATTGCTTACTTCTGGCTTCATAAGATTGCTACAGGTTTTGATGAATAGGCTTAGTTTTTCGTGTCATTTCCCCTGCATGTGGGCTCTGGGCCACCTTCAAAAACCTGCCTGGAAGCCTGCTTGCTTGCAAGCCTGCATGTGGCGTGATACTTTTGTTATTCAAAAACTGTTTATTGATAATCGTATTTGCTACGGAATAGTCTAGAATCGTGTGATGTGTTTTCTAGACCTGGATAAAGTATAAAAAATAAAACTGAGCAAAGTTTCGATGCCATTATCTTTAAGTTCTTGTATTCGAAGAATGCCACAAGTGAGGGAAATCACAGCTGCCTTTTGTTGCAAATTGTCAGAGGAATAAATACTATACATAACGCGATAATCTCATTAGTTCTAAAAAAATAACATTTTTTTCAGGTTAGTTTTTTTAATTACATTTTAACAAAAAAATGCCATGAAATTGTCTGCTGTTTGTAACTTGTTTTATGCACCTCACTCAGGAAAATGACGAAGATAATGAAGATAATTCTGAAGGAAACGAGGGGCAAGGAGATGACATTGATGATGACGACGATGATGATTCACCTGAGGACGAAACTCTTCAAGGCAAGTTGGTTTTTCCATAGAGGGTCCTGTAGGACTGCTGAAAATTAATAAATCTAGGCACGTATCGCGTGCAGAAAGGGCTGGAGTCAAGCGGTCTCGAATGTCCACGAACATGGCCTGTCCGATGGGCAAGTGATAGCCACGGGCTATCCGACAGGGCTTTCTTTGCGTGCTGTTTAATATGTATGAATGTGTTTAGCTTTGTCAAGCGCGTTTGCTGAGAATGGAATAATGTTTTCTGTGTCAGTAAAGTTGATAAAAAACCTAGAAGCCCTGTCAAGAGGCCACCCCCGGGCAACTGGCCGCTTAATAGGGGTTCGTTAGAAATTAGCATAAGTCTTTCAGAAAGGTCACTTTTTTTTTCAATACAAAATAGCGTGAAAAGGAATCACGGAAACACGTGAAGACGACAATAATCCTGCGTTTGAATCAGTTTATCAGCCACCACTTTCTTTTTTTTTTTTGACCTTGTTAAAAAACAAAAGCCAAACATAGTATAGTGCATTCTTGCTGGCCGCTAAATAGGGGCAAAAACAATAGAAGAATGCTCATCGGGACGGCAGCAAGGTGGCCGCTGTCACTTAATAGGGGTGGCCGTTTAGAAGGGGATTTATTTACAGTATTATACTGATAACAGTTTCGGGACTACAATAATTGGCCGCTTAATAGGGGGTGGCCACTTAATGGGTGGCCGCTTAAAAGGGGTTTGACTGTATTGACTTCTGAACAAAGTCCTGTGTTGTGTCGGCGGACATTTTGCGCAAAACAAAGGCCTAAACGCGCGATACATTTTTTTTTTGTGTGTGGAGTAAGTATAGTCATTTTGTGAAGGTATAAACTCAGCTGGTTATTAAATCTCTTATCAGACTTGTCAGGGGACTTGGCAGACTTGTCAACGGAGATATCCATCAAAGAAAAACTCATAGATGAACTGGAGACGAGTCAGAAGAAAATTCAAACCCTGAAAACTCAGTACGAGGAGAAACTGTCCCTGCTTCACAACAAGATCAAGGAAACAGAGACAGAGAGAGACCATGTAGGTGTCATCGATTCGTTGTCTTTTAAGCAGCTTTTGATGTGTTTATAAGGAAAACGTTGTCATGGGTCACCCTATCTTCAAAGCGGGTGACCCGCCCCCCGAACCCCCTTCTTCGAGGAAACTTTACGATTTCTTATGTAAACGACTCGCTATTATTTACTGAATAAATGAATGAAAAGTTGTTTAGCCCGATATGGAGGGTGACCCCTTTACCAGGAACAAACTTTCTCCAAATGAACAGCCCCTAAGAAAAAAATTCTGTTGACGGCCCATTTTCATCCGCGAGGTGCATTTTAGATATTTGAAAAGTGTCAACTTCACAGAGAAACGTTATTAAACGTTGGCTTGAACGAAAAGTCGCTAATGCTATTGAACGTCTTTTAGAAATTCAAAATTCCGAGTCCATCCCTCGACACATACGCGTGTACACGTAGGTTATGTGTGGGGGCTTGTGCTTTCGGTCTGTCGCGCAATCTTGGGGAAAAAATAAGGATTGAGTGATTAGCCAGTTGCATTTTCATAGAGTCACATCAAAGACGTGTAACGCTGTGTCTTCCTTTTTTTTTATCCTTTAATAAGGTTTTACAAAGTATCAAAAACCAAGACTCTAAGTCGGAGGAGAAGGTTCGACATATACGCGACGAATACGAGAAGAAAATCACCCGCCTGCAAGGAGAGCTAAAAAAGATGCAAGCCGCCAAGAAAGAACACGCGAGGCTACTCAGGCAGAAGGCGCAAAACGAACAGCAACTGAGGACATTCCAGGGAGAACTGAGCGAGTTAAAGAAAACAAAAGTCCGCCTCATGAAACAGATGAAAGAAGAAGCGACGAAGAGCAAACAGCAAGAGGCACAGCGGAATAAAGAGATCGCACAGCTGAAGAAAGAGTCTCGACTGAGACAGATGACCATTAAGAATCTTGAAACGGAAAAACGACAGCGGGAGGTTGTACTCAAGAGGAAACAGGAAGAGGTACAAAGCTGGAATTCTGCTCCGTTCCTCCCTTCCCACCCCTTTTAAAAGCAGTTTCTTCTAACACGTCTCTCCCCCCCCCCCCCCCCCCCCCCCACTTTTAGAGGTTGGCATTTATAACTACCTTCCTCCTAGAAAAGGGACGTAGTTCTAAACGGTTTACTACTTTTTATAAGTATCCGCAGTGTGTCCACAGTGTATTCTACGTCACGGATGCTGTCTCTTGGAAAAATTGGACGTTTTCTTTCAAGTTTTCGTAATCCGTCTAAACTTTCCTTAACTATTTGTGTCCATAATTATTTCAAGACTGACGCTTTTTAAAAACAAAACATTTCTTTCTGCCTATACTATTTAACAACTAGACGGCGAAGTCGAGATTTTTTATTTGTTGAAAGTTGGAGAGTGGCGAAGCCCCGAGTTAACTATCAATAGCCGATAAAACCCGAGAGCAAGCTGTCTTATTGTTTTAGCATAACCCAGAGACCGATCTATTTAACGTGAAAGCAAGCGAGTATGAACCTTCATACTCTCTTGGTTGAAAGCGTATAGTTTCGGCTTGTGACTTCGGCAATTTAAGTTGCGCGCGCTCCCACGGTAGTTAGTAATTAGATTCAGCTGAAAACCGTGTTCCTTTACCTATATAGGCGCTGTGCAGTTTTTAGCCATATTGTGATCCTATTAGCGAAAATTAGATCGCCCTTGTGAAGCCAATTCTTATGCTGTTCAAGCAAATGAACGGTTTTTGTAACTAACCAACCAATACATTAACAGGTTAAGGCCCTAAGGCGTCAACAGAAACCCGTGTCGGGTCAGCTCGGGACACAACGAAACCAAGTTACAGCTTTGAGCGTCCGGGTAGTAAACGGCGTGGAAGAAAGTTCACAATCATCCAACGTTAGCAGTTCATATTCGTCTTACTCGCGCTCGGCAGTGTCTGCGAGCGCTTCAGCATCGTACTCGAGGCTTTCTGGAGCAGCTGGGAGACCGACCGGACTGCCAGTCAAGTCGCCGAGAAGGAAGAGCTCCGTGGAACAGGCCTCGCGGAGTGCTAAGAAAAAATGGGATCTCATTGATAAAAAGGTAGAGTCTGAGAATCAGTAGTGTAATCACGTTACGTTGTGGCCATTTATGATCGCACTTAAAGGGGCACTGTCACGGACATTTTTTGACTTTTTTTAGTAAAATGGCACCAAAATTACGACTAAGTACTTTCAACCATGCAGGAAATGCTCCTAGAACTGAAAGGTAAGGATATCTAGCAAATCGTTTAAAGAAGAAGGTGACCGTAAATCGCTTTTATCAATTTTTCCAAACCACAAGGACAGAACTTGAAAAAGTCAGGGTGACTTTTTCAAGTGGAGATCAAAAGCTCCCGATGGTATCACAGTTGTATCACTCTATATTTAGCTTCAGTACACTGATATAGCAATTTTAAGAATACTTGACCACTATTAATAGGTTTCCAATGGTGTCAACATGTTTTGGGGCTGTTGCATTTTTGGAGTTATGTTCGTGACAGTGTCCCTTTAAAGGAGTAACGTCACGGACCACGCATCTTGAAAAAACTGAATCGGTCTTAATCTTCGTCAGTTGAAACCATCCTTGGTTATTTTCGCGTTTTTATAATTCCGTTGGTGTTTTTCTATGTTAGAAAGCTATTATTTTAAGGTTTCCTTCAATTTTAAAGTAATCAGAAAAATGTATAAAACACCGTGACACTGCTCGCAGGCTAAATAAGAAAGAGGACCGCGACAACAGGAACTCAGTACACACCTCTTTCCCACGCTTCAGAGGAGCTTTTGCGTAACGTCTTTTTGGTTTTGTTTTCTGGCGCATGATAAATAAGTTTCCCTCTAGTTCTAAGTTCAACAAAACCATCTTCTTACTTTTTTGCCAGATTTCGTCACTGATCATCAAAAGACAGACGATCGCCAATATGGAATCGGACATGGATCGCTGGATACAGGACCGGGATCGACTCAGTAAACAGTTAGAGAAATGTCAGATTAAATACGACAATGCCACCGTGTTGCAGAAGGTACGTGCTGTCCGACACGAGTCAGTTTTAATTCGGCTTGGAAGCTCTTTGTTTTTGTAAGGAAAAAGGTTATGACTATCTTCCCCGTGAAAAAGTTTTCACAAACTGGATATCCTGAATTTAGAAAAGTAAGTTTTATTTCTTTTTTTCAGGAGGAAGGAAATGTTCAAGAAGTTAAGGAGCAACTGGAAGCACTGACAGCTCATGTGGATTACGTTCAGGAGAACATTACCGACTGCCAAACAAGCATCATGGAAATGGAGGTACATTTGTTTGGCTCAGTAAAATAGCATTTTTATTTCTTTAATTTGCTGCCGCTCAACTTGATTCTGAAGCAGTTTGGAAAACAATCGTGAAAATTTGCCAAACGTTACATGAAGATAAAACAATCGACTGGTAGAGATGTGACCCATGTGACCCCATCAGACGCTGTTCGGTTCGTCACGCAATTCCTTCTTCGGTTGTAGCGTTGCGTGACCTAAGTAACGGTCACGAAGGAAACTACCCTCAGAATTATTAGTTTACCGTTCAGTAGCGTGACAAACTACATGATACGTGCACCGTGTAGTTAGCTCCCCTTTCCCTTCAATTGTTTGAGAAGGAATGCGTTGTGGTTGGGGCTAGCAGATTTTTAATTTATGACTGGGTTTCAATTCCAATACACCGGTCATTTACAGGTGTTTGATCCAAAACAGTGCCTTCTCGTCAATTGCTTTGAAACTCCGAGTGTAACAACGTTACCCTCATTGCTAATTAACTTATATTTTGTAGGAGCAAGGCGGAGACACCGCAGAGATTGGGGAATTTTTCGCTACCTGCACGCTTACAGAAGCGCGTATCTTGTTGGAGCACTTTCTGACTAAAGTTATATCTCTGGTAGGTTATGTGACCTTCAACAGTTACTTTTCTCCTGGCTGACTTAGCATGACTTACGGACCTGAAATAGAACGCAAATACATTAGAATCAGGTAGAACCAGGCACACCATAGCAGCGTGTTTAACTCAAAATTATCTTTATTTTTGAACGATGATTTAAACAGGATTCTGAGTAGCAAAACATTTCGTTTGTTTAGATGCAAATCTAACTCATTTTTGTACGCGCCTTTTTGTCAAAGGGAGGCAATGCTAATAGAAGAAGAGGTGGCTTTATAGACGTGGCGCTCATATGATATATATGGAGCAACGTATCTGAAAGGCCGAGGGCAAAAAGGGAAGGGGGAAATTAAAAGGGAGCTCGGGGAGTCCCAGGGGTAAATTGACGTAAGACTAGCACAGAGATAAATCAACAGTGAAAATATCTTGCAGGGGCACGAAGCGTCTTCTAAAGAAGCCTCGGCGAAGGAAGTTGAAGCGAGACTGAATGCCATGAAACAACACAACGAGCTTCAGCAGGAACTGCTGCAGCACGTGTTACAGTACCATGACTCATTCAGCAGCATAGAAAACCTCGCCGCTGCTGCCATGGGAACGGACTCGCCGGAACTCAGTGGATCTGAACTAAGAGACC
Source organism: Meandrina meandrites (assembly GCA_963693305.1). NCBI lineage: Eukaryota > Metazoa > Cnidaria > Anthozoa > Scleractinia > Meandrinidae > Meandrina > Meandrina meandrites. Next base: position 49,461,287 of record OY855903.1, read on the forward strand.
GATTAAAAGGATCTTTGGTATGAAATCGTCGCAGTTATTTTGTAGTAAAGATAGCACGTTACTATAGTTTTTAAGGGAACTAAGTCACTAGAGATGCCGCGTAACGAAAAATGTTAGCCTTGAGTTTTTAGGGTTCGTGTTTCGTAATCCGTCTCAATCCCTGCCCCTTTTTGGTTTCCTTTTACCTCTTTTTGTGTTTCCCTACCTTAATACTATTATCTTACGATTTCATTCAATTTTTAAGATAATTTTAGCCATCAAAAACTAATTATTTACATGTAACATAATGTGACATCGATTCCTTTACTTGATCGACAAGGTTAACCCACTTAACGAAACGCACAGGCACACCCTAACTTTGAATTTAAAAACGAAAAAATGAAAACAACGAAACTGTAATTGGTTCAAGTGTGAGTTTAAGACTCCATTGGTTTCCAGTAGCACCTATGAAGTAGCATGGTTATAATTTGAAAACAAAAGCAAAACTTAATACTTTGAGTCTGTTATTGTTGCTCGATATTTAGACCAGCCTGGATTCACTAAAGGATGAAGTTGGATCACTGTCCAGGTATTGTATAGTGTTGGATTTTCGTGTTTTCTGTTGCATTATCTGTGTATAATGTGTGAGACTCAGAGCCTGGTACAAGCTCTGATCGTGAAGCAAGAAAGCAGAAGAGAGAGAAAAAGTAAGACAAGAGACCTTTTGGAAAACTCAGATTTCATTTCCTAAGTAGCTTGCGTCACTGATATATGGTTATATCTCTCACCTTTTCCTTTCCCTTCACACATTCTTGCACACGTAATCCGACCACCAAGAAGGATGCGGTGTTTGTCACGTTTGAGCCCAGCTAAGTCTCCTGTAGCTCAGTTGTAGAGCCACGCACATCGGCGACATATGAGCAGAAGGCCATCCGACTTGGATATTTTTCTGCCAAGCTTGTGTCGCCAAACGATGCCTAGTAAAGTATTACTGGAGTTCCCTTTGGTTAGCCTGCGTTGCAGACGAAACTAAACCCCGGTATAGTCCCGGTATACCGGGGTTTAGTTTCGTCTGCAACGCAGGCTACCTTTGGTTTGAAAGTAACATTTTACGTTCCGAACACGTCTTCAGATTTTGTTGTGCATTCATCATAAATCACTTGTAATTGGCTTAGGTAACCATATTGTGTTGCGCATTGTAGAAGTTCCAGTGGCAGTACAGTAAAAGATTCTGGTGGAGAAGGACAGCAGCAGCCACCATCAAAACCCAAAGACAAGGTGATTGACTAGTTAGTTTGTAATCAGACATTTTGACATGGTAAACAGAAACAAACCTGCGCGCGCGTGTGAAACTGGCTGTTAATACTCGCGCGGAAACTCGTGCCCCCGCGCAGGTATTTGTTTTACTCTTCCGTTGCGCGTGGAAGATTCCCTTCTCGCTCAACGTTAAGCGGTAAAAAAGGAGGCTTTGTAGTCTGACACAAAACAGAGGTCGGGTTGTGTCAAATCTTCGTATGGAGAGAGTTTGTGAGCGCATACGCTGTTTTAGAGAGTAAGAGTCTGAAACTCTTCGCACGCTTTTGCGAGGATTCGTCCTAAAAGACTCTGCGACAAAAACGCAAAAGTGGATGGAAGCAGTCGTCTTTTAAGTTGTAAAATCATCTCAACTTCGAACAGTTTTGTTTCACTTTGCGGTTGAATCTACAAATTTTGAAAATCATGTGTGGGGTCTTGAATGTACTGTTTCATGTTTCTGCAGGCGCGTCGCCGAACTGGAACCCAGGAAGAGTTCTTGTACCCGGACAGAATCAAAACGAGACGTGATCCTCGGCTCGACCCAGTCGGGGACGATGAGGAGGCTGCTGTCTCGGTACCAAGCCTCTCTCTAGTGCCCGCACTTCCCTGTCCGGGGGAACCCAAGGGAACACGTCAAATATCCCCTGAACTAATGCAAAAGTTACTGGAGCTAGAAAAGTCACGCAAAGTTCAGAACAGTGAACCTATGATGCCGCCCCCTCCTGCCTCCCAAGGCAGCCAGAGTCAGGGTCAGGGGGGCCCTGTCAAGACATCCCGGTCCAATTCACTCAACGGTAATGGCACGGCACAAATTCCTGCCTCGTTAGTACGTGGTAATATAAAGTCCAAATCGGCGAGGAGTTTTCCTGTCAGCAAGTTTGCAAGTTCGGGGTCTGGTGTTCCAATTCAGCCTAGGTCCCAGCCTTCTTCTCCTGCCATGCAGAGGAAATCGCTGCCGGATAGGCCTGGGGCTGGGTAAGTTTGAACGTCAACTAAAACAGAACTTCCTCTTCCGTCGATTAGCTCTCTTTACGGACACTCTCGTGAGCACACAGCTCTGTTTACAACCTCTTTGTCGAAACCCAGTATGAATTCTGAAAGCGTTTTTCGCCTAAGTATTGAAAGTAGTTCGCGTTTTGGTTTTGCATCACTACGCTTAGTGATAATTCGCGCCACTGTTTCAGCCAATCAGAAGCAAAACCAATACCACGCGTGATTCACGCACACACGTTTTCCCGCGCTTTGTGACGGTTACCTGTATTTTCTTCGAGTTTTGATTGGTTCACTGGATTGTCTGTGTCCTTTGTGATTGGCCAGAGTGATTACTTTGGTTTTGGTTTTACGACACTCAATCGAATGCAAACTCTGAATTTACATATTCCTGCAAGTGAGTATTAAGTTCGCGGCCGCGAATACTTTCAACAAGTGCAAGTTGGATTTTTTTCGTCTTCCGACAGCAGCAACAGTAAAGAATGCATGACACAAAGCCCTTGATGTTGAGACAAGTTCTTTGAATAATGATTTGTTTTTCAGCAAGTAATCGTGAGTTTTCTCTCTCTTTTTGTGACAGCGTCGACGACAGCGTTATACAACAGAAGACCTCGGATGACGTGTTTGCTCGCTTAACAAGCAGCCTCGCTCAGGAGTCCGACCCTGACATGTAAGTCACGCTTTTGTCACGCCACTTGCCGTGTCAATTCCTAACACAACACCACTAACCGTTACCTTCAAACCGGAGAAGCCCGCTGTGTGAACGTGTTTGTTTTAATGATCGTTTTTGCGTTTCTGTCATTTACAAACAATCATTTTATGATACGTTACTTTGATTTAAAAATGTTTGTTCGTTTTATTCTCTGCAGCGGTCGAATGCTGCCCCTCCGTCCCCCTGCGGGGAAGCCAGCTCCGTTGGTTTGTACATATGCGGCCACAGGGCACAATAGCGCTGTGCTATCTCTTGATGTAACTGAAGACTTGATGTTCACTGGTTCTAAAGGTGAGTTTGCTATTTTTTTGTTTTAGACTGTTCACAGTCCCCTATTTTTCCGTGAAGTCCTTGAGGTCGATCGTTGAGTTCGACCGGCCGCCATCTTGTTTTCTTTGTGCGAGCGAAACCTGGGGAGAGTACAAAATGCCCGTGGGTAGGGGGCGGTATTAACCACCAGCGCCCCTACCCACGGGCATTTTGTACTCTCGCCAGGTTTCGCTCGCACAAAGAAAACAAGATGGCGGCCGCTCGAACTCAACGATCGATCTCTGCGACTTCACGGAAAAATAGGGGACTGTGAACAGTCTATTTTTTTTTTTTTTTTGCTTAGTTGTTCGCAGATAAGTGGACTTGGATAATAACATAAGCTTTTCGGGAAGCCAAAAAGCAAAGGAAAAATGACCACATGTCTGTAATGTAAATGATAAATTCCGCAACTTTTCATCTTCTAATAGTGTAACAATGCACTCTCACAAAAAGCCACAAAACGGATCTTCAGGACACAACGCTACCCTGAGGGAAACGACGCTTCTTGAACAAACTGGGTGGGGCACCCATTTTTTGCCTTCATGTGGAAATTATCTTCATTCAATAGTTTCAACACTTTCTACCTCTGTTTATTTTCAGACCGCACAGTTAAAGTATGGGACCTGAATACAGGCGAAGAAACGCTGTCTTGCGCTGGTCACAAGAGGGACGTGGTAGCCGTGCGATACTGTCCTAAAACACAGCGGATCTTTGGCGCGTCACAGAATATTGTCAAGGTACAGATGCATTTTTGCGAGAAAATGACGTAGTTTCGAGTAGTTTGTACGGCGTGCACGTGCAACGATGGCGTGCACTTGCAATGAGAATGTACAGCCTTCGGTCGCGGTCGTAATTGGTTTGTGAGGGCCCTTTATTTTGGCGGACTATTAAAAGAAATATAGAAGAAACAGGCGAATTTTTGTCATCATGAGCCCGAAGGAGGTGTTTGTCGATAGTGACGCTTCAAAAGGCAGTCAAGACGAACGAACTATTTAGGCAAATAAACCAATTTTAACCGGAAGGCAAGCGGTTCTCGCCCGATTTGCGAGCGAGCCAATGAAGAGCTGCGAACGACAAATGTTTCAACGCGATTGGCTACTGGTTCACGGAAAAGCCGTTTTAAATATAGCGTACTCACGAAAGACATATCTCAAGGCCCATTACCGGAAATGTGGACGTCTAGCTCATGAACTTCTGTTACTACTTAAAACTGTCAATAATGGGGGCGGGTCACATCAATTTATCCAGTTTCTCAACTGGTTCCTTTTGGTCCCTTCAGGTGTGGGACATCAGAGATGGCAAATGCATAAGGACCCTTACACCGCCGGGTTCCTCTTTGGGTTCATTTTTGTCCAGTATGACGTCGGAGACTCAAATTAACGACTTGAAACTATCAGCCAATGGTTCTCTTCTCTTTTCTGCAATGGGCACCACGGTCAGGATCTGGGACCTAGATAGGTGAGTCATGCGTCATATTACACAAGCACAACTAAAACGGGTCGACATGACTTTTGTTTTGTTTAAAGTGCTTTTTTTATTCTCACTTCAAATTTCATTCGAGACTTGAAAGCGTTCTTCACTGTGCGTTCCAATGTTACTTTTGTTCCGGCGACGCGACACCAGAATTCTGCAATTAGAAATCGTTCTTCCTTAAACACTGGCATCGCCGCTAGATTTGCTAACAGGTGATCGGATCATATGTTTCTGTTCTGTTGTTTTGATTTCAGCTATTCCATGACGGGCAAACTTGGCGGTCACGCAGGACCCGTTATGACAGTGTTACTCCGGGAAACTAAAAACGAATCTCTTGTGTTTACTGGGTCACGCGATCATTACGTCAAGGTGAGCATGCGCATTAAACCTAGTTGTTCGCGGCATTCGCACAATTCTTAGTCGAGATTAAAAGAGTTAATTTCGCAATCAAAGAGGTTTCTATAAGAGACTAGAGGACTTGAGTGAAAGGGGATTGTATCTTAATTCTTTCGACGTCTTTCAAAAGCAGACGCACTGATTTTCAATTTCAAAGTATCCTCAATACTGTATTGTGATTTATTTATTTATCAGATTTAAACCCAACGTGTATCTTTTTTCTTTCTTTCGCAGATCTTCGAAGTAAACGGTTCTAATGTTGGTGTACAGGTAATTTTCTTGAAATATGAAACTTCTTTCAATTCTAGTGCATACCTCAACTTTTTCCAACTCGACATAATGTTGTCAAGCTTTCTTCGACGAACGATTTCTTTGTCAAAACCATGTAGTGGTGTTTTATTTTTAAGCTTTCGTGTTGTACCGAGTGATATACCCAAGCCCCATGTTCACTTTAGTGCGTTCTTATCAAGGAATAACGACGTGGCTTGTATTTACTCACAGTCTGCTAGAAGCAAGCTGGAGCCGCCTCATTACGATGGTGTACAGTCATTGGCTCTTAAGGGAAAATATCTGTTCAGTGGATCACGTGACAACAGCATCAAGAAGTGGAACATTGAAACTCAGCAGCTTGTACAGGTTTGTTTAATGTAAAACCTTGATGTTGCTATAGTTACCGCGCCAGGGCTGTTGCTTGAGTTTCAGTGAAGAAAAAAAAACATTTCAGGGGGTCGCAGTTGTGCCTCCGACTGAGCTCCCGATGCTAAGCAACACAACGTTGTTGTGCGCGGTCGAGTGAACTAAAGCTTTGTCAGTTGGTATTTTCCCGTCTTAGAGAATATATCCAGTCCGCGGTTTTCAATTTTCATTTTTTTCCTAAAGTTTTTGCTGGATGTACTGCTCGTATGTTGGGAGGCGTGATGGCCTAACGGTTAGCGCGCTGGACTGCAGATCGAACGGTCCGGGTTCGAGCGGTGGCCGGGGTCATTGTGTTGTGTTCTTGGGCAAGAGACAGTTTCACTCTCATAGTGCCTCTCTTCACCCAGGTGTATAAATGGGTGCTGGCGAATTTACTGCTGGGAGGTAACCCTGCGATGGACTAGCATCCCATCCAGGGGGGAGTAGAATACGCCTAGTTGCTAAATGCCACAGAAACCGGGATAAGCTCCGGCTGCATGGACCACTAGGCTCGTATGTATTTTGAGTTAACCTGCCCAAGATTAGAAAAAGTTGATTTAAAAATACTCGATGTAAAAAGTTTGACAATGCGTGCAGTAAAGTGGCAGGGCAGTTGATGTTGGTCATAATTTGATTCTTGTTTCTCAGCATATGACTGGGGCTCATAAGGACTGGGTCTGCGCGTTGGATTTCTTACGGCCGCAAAACGTGCTACTCAGCGGGTGCCGTGGTGGTATACTGAAGCTCTGGCAAGTGGAGAATGGGGCTCTTGTGTGTAAGTAAACTTTGAGCTTTCTTCAGAATCATAGGCTTCTCGTTAATCGAGATTTAAGCCAGATTTTTAATTCAATACCTCAAGATGTAGTTCTCTTTTATTCCCTTTCTCGTTCCCAAGTTCTCTCGCCTGTCCAGATTCTCCTAGAATTCTCCTAATTTCTACTAGAATTAAGGAGATAGTATGGAGAGCTTGTGTTTTGACAAACGTTTTTACTTGTTTGTATTTCAGGCGAAATCAAAGCTCACAGACATCCCATCAATGCTATTTGTACAAATTCGTCTTGTGTGTTTACAGCGTCCAGGTTGGTGCTTCTAAAAGGCTGTTGTTGAACGTTTAGCAAAAACCAGGCTTAGCTTTTTCTTCTGATTATAAACTACCTACTGTTATGCCTGTTAGTTCGTTACTGTGTGTTCGGACCCATTTGATATTTATTTGACTTCTGAAGAGCTACATTTTCAATAAAGTCCTTCGTCTTTATTTCGTTAGGCCGCTTCGCTCGCTCGTGAGGTCGACTTGTAGCAAGTCTTCTGAAGAGCTCGTTTTGGGATTTCCCCCTTTGCCCCACTTTTATCCCGCCTCTCCCGGAGACTGAGCCCACTTTTCTTTTCTTTTCCTTTTTTATTTCTCGACGACATACTTTCGTTTTTTTTTTTTTCTTTCTATAAACGTGTAGTTGTTGGCTCTGTGATTGGATAAGAAATTTGGAAGGCCAACAGAAAGACGTCAAAACCTCCTGTAACATAATATATATGTATGGGCATATATGATAATGAATACAAAGCAAGGGAAAATAGCCTACCTGATGAGCTGATTGTTCCAAGGGTAAAACTGACCTACAATAATCAATAAGCTTAGGATAAACTTTGGTGTTAACATGAATTTTTTTGGTTTCTGTTTTAGTGACCGGTTGGTTCGCCTGTGGCGCGTAACTGGAACGCTAGATGAACAATTGAATGAATTGGATCGCTCGGTGGAAGTTTAGTAGTTTTTTTCTAGAGTGAATTTATATTTGTGAATAATATGAAAAAGACAAAAAATGTTTCGCTTATTTTCAACAGAACAGTGCAATTTGTAAATAATATATATATTTGTCACACCAAACTAAAATATATCTGGTTTCAACGGCTGTCTTTTTGTGTGGTTTATTTTCGCAGTAGTTTATCTCTATAGCGCGAAACTTTTTCAAGTGTTTTTTTTTTTTTCTTGATTTAAGCATGAGGCGTTTTGTTTCTTTCCTGAGGACGAATTTTGTACTTTTACACATAAAAGTACAATTTGTCAATAGACTAATGCAAAGAAATAATGGAGTAAAATTTGCTAGTCATTGTTTCGCAAAAGAAAAAGAACCCATTTTAAACACTCCTGTGTTACGTAAATAAACTACGTACTTTGTATGGTCTTCGGTTCGTCCTGGGATGCAACCTCGTTCCCAGGGTCTCTCTCTCCCCGCCCCCAAGAGCGAGAGAAGAGAGACCCTGGTTGCGGCTGGTCACGTGATCTGGGTGACAAACCAAAACCGCAGGGAGGGTTGTTCCTCAACAAAATTTTTTCCACCGTACAACAAACAAATTTTTTTCGGCGTTTGCACTGTATTGCACTGCGACATGACCTTAATAAGGGGGGTGACTCTTAACTACCAATTTGTTTCTAAGGCAGGTTTTTAATTGCTATATTTTCGAAATCAGACCTCATACAGATAAGCCTTTTGCACGAGGTTGTTCTATTGAAGATTTCTCCAAGAGTTTCAAGTTGCGGCCATATTCAACGCGCCACGTGACCAGAACAGAATAAACCCTAAAACTCAAACGGCGGATAAATTTTTAAATTAAAATGAACGTCAATAGGAAAAGAACGTCCACGTGCTTAATGTGACGTATCGTTTTTGTGAAATTCGCATTATTATAAGAGTTATGGCGTAATAAACACTCGTATTTACAGACTTTCATCAGTAGCGTTTCCTTTTTTCGTGTTAACGGTAAAAGCATACGCCAGATTTTAAAGACGGCTACGTTATCTCTGATTCGTAAGAGAAATCAGAACTTTACCCTGTTTCCGTGGAGTTTTAGAGATTTTAAATTCTAACGCGCGGTTTGGGACTGGCACTAGTTTCGCACGCGCAATGATATATTTTTCAAAGCAGGTGTACCCCCAAATAAAATTCACCATTTAGCGAGTACAAAAAGCTTCAAAATCGCTTGCTTCAAAATACAGACTTCAGCCATTCCTTAGCAACTGCTCTGGATCTGTAGTTAAGAGTCTCCCACATTAATGCAACATACCGAAGCCACGTGAAAAAAGTGTTTATTTTGGTGGCAACACTTTACGCTCTCCTGTAGGCTAAGTATTGACAAAAGCAGTCTAGGCCGCCCTCCCTTCAACGAGTTTTTTGTCACCACCCAAATTCTGGGTGGCACGTGACCAGCCGCAACCAGGGTCTCTCTCTTCAGAGAGAGACCCTGGGAACGAGGTTGCTTGGGATGTTGCATTTTAAAGGCAATTGTACGAATTTTAACGAAAAATAATTTAAGAAAAAAAAAAAGAAAAATTTTAATGGTTTCACACAATGGCAGGAGTGCTGCAGAGCGAAATACGAATTTAAGAAACTCTTAGAAGAGAGTTGTTCGAGTTTCACGCACGAAGCGATCATTAGAGCGTGCCTTTAGCGGCGGTTGAAATAAAATTTATACTAAAGATAGAGCGATCCTGCTTGTTATTTCCCGCATAGAGTTTGTTTTCCTGCTTGCATTTGGTAATCAGTTTAGGTCTCTTGTTTAGGAGTGTAGATAGTTTGTAAACAAGGATCTTGAGATGAGGGTAGCAAAGGGTTTATGAGTGACGCGTGGTAAGGGAAAAATTAGACCGTGACGGGTGAAAAGAAGCGAAAAGAAGCGAGATTCGTGAATTTTTGTTGGAAGTGTACGTGACACGTGAATTTGGTTAAAAATTGTGCGTGAAACGGGATCACGACGACGCCCCCCTTCCCCCCTGCCCCCACCCCCCTCTTTGCCACCCTCTTTAGATGGGACCAAGGATGGATGGGACTTCCAGTTACGTTCCCAGAATCCTCACTGCTCCCCGTTGCTGACCCAAAGATTGATGTGAAATGTGATACAGCAAACTCTCTAAACCGAACATTGTCGGGACAGATATGTCAGTGTGGCGGGGACACGCATATCACTGTGACACCTGCTCCAACTGTCTGTCTTGTAGAGAGGTGTCCGTCTTATAGTAGGGAGTTTACAGTAAACTGACTGAAAAACAGCAGGGACCAACACCAGGTGTCTGTCTCAGAGGTGCCCGCTAAGAGAGACTTGACTATAATGGGAGCGAGGATGGCGCAGTGGTGAGAGCACTTGCCTCCTACCAATGTGGCCCGGGTTCGATTCCCGGACCCGGCGTCATCTGTGGGTTGAGTTTGTTGTTGGTTCTCGTCCTCGCTCCGAGGGTTTTTTCTACGGGTTCTCCGGTTTTCCTCCCTCCGCAAAAATCAACACTGCTAAATTCCAATTCGATCTGGAACTGTCCTACGTCTTATACATGAGCCTCTGGCTCGGACCTCGTCCCACGTATGGACATTAAAATTGTATTTACATTTTTTTTTTTTACATTTACAAAGCATAAGCACTATGTTTGAAAGGCTTACTTGCACCGGCTCAATCTCGCACTCTTAGCTTCTTCGATCTGAAAGTCTGCGATATCTCGGCCAGGGAAGGTGGTGTCGGTAATTTAAAAGCTTCACGGCAGTGCCAACATGAATTAACTTTTATAGCTGTACAATTATCTATGAACTTCACATCATCAAAGGAGTTTTCGTTTGCCGGAACAAAATTCCCCCAGTTTACTCTGTAGACGAACAACTTTTGTTTCCTCTTAATTGTTCCGTGTGTTTTGACGACACATGGCCTCTCCCCCGCAAAATCATCCACTGAAACATATAGCATTATGTCTTGCGTGTGTACAAGAGCACATATCGTGATTTTTAAAGGCACGTTAACATTCGTGTCTGTTAATCAATCTAAAGCCCTTCATGCAAGACTTGCCAATCAAAGCCGAGAAGAAAACAATGAGAGATATTCAAGTCAGTAAATAACCACACATGCAACGTCAAATTTGTTTAATTGACACACAACCAGGAAATCGACGATCGCGCTGAGAGAGTAAACTACATGTAGTCGGCAAACAAGAGCCAGCAGTATCATTTTGTCCGGGCACTAAAATACGTCTGCGATATTGAGTTGCCCGGTTGTGCGATACCATGCCGTATTTCACGTTGAATAACCCAGTGCCGCTGAAAACGTAAGTAGTTGTTGAAATTGTTTGTGTCGTAAAAAGTAGTCTGACTTTCCAACGCCGTCAAACTGTTGAAGGTTATAAAAATAATTTCTAAATGACATGCGAAGTTCGATGAAAATTGAGCCCAATATTGTCTTTCGAGTCACCGTATGGTTGTTAAGGGCTTGTTAAGACACGGTGAAATTATCACGAGAAATATGGAATTTTATGTTTGTAATACTCAAAGGGGTGTATACGGTGTAATTCTGTTACTTTATCCATGGCTAATCGTTTATATCCAGCAGTTTTGTTACAATTTCTTGTCGCTGTTTTGAATTGTTTATTTGCGTGACTGAACGGGATGAGCGTCTTGGTGCGTTCAGCTGAATTAAAATTCGTCACAATTGCAACACAGTGTTTTTTCGTTAGTTCATTCGCAAGTCCTTATTTTTCGGCTATATTTTTACGAGGATTTATCTTAATATCAAGCGTTATATTTTGTAGCCTTATCGCATTAGTGTTTCAAGATTATTTTTCGTTTTTCGGCTAAACAACATACGACCAGTTATGACTCCGCGAAATTATTATTCACGAACGGTTCGTGATCACGCGAGAGTTGTTTAAATTGAACAGCAACTGTAAATAGTTCCCATTTTCTCTTAAAATAGTTTTAATATGGTGTAGTAAGTGAGAGATCGTGTCTTGTTCGCTAAAATAAGGCGATAACATTCGAGCTAAATGAAAGGAAATGGGCTTTGATAGCTTACAGCATTAATTTATGCGCATATTAATTTCGGAACGTGTCGTCAAATGCTTGAAGTTGAAATTTATGCAGGTCGACTCTTTTTTTTTTAGCAAAGTATTGTTTCACAGGGTCACATGGAGGTAAATTTGAGCGAAGTGTTTAATTACAGGTTGTTTGAACCATAAAATAACGACAAAACGCATTTGTCATACAATACAACAAAACAAGTTCTTTTTTCAGGCTAACCAAGTTGAACGGATTTACGCAGCGCTAGTTAAATTACTTTTGAAGTACGTAAATAAACTCGACTCAAACCGGTTTCCTTTAAAAATAACTATCGACAATAAACTGATATGCATGACCAAAGTCTTCGTGAAAAGGTTTTGTTGTCTTTACGGTATTTTCCCGGGAAATGACGTAATCACAACAGCGCTGTTAAAATACCGCTCGCTGATTGGCTATCGCCATGGCGGTGGAGAAATATACAAAGTTGAATTATGGGAAGCTCTCTTTGAAAGCGACTCCTCGATTTTTTTTGTTGTGTATCTGATAAATATCGCGTTTTTAATGGGCACAAAGCGCCTGTGTTCACGCTGATTTTCCACCAATGGATTCCAAACAAACGGCGGTTTGCTTTTATCGCCAGCGATCGGTGCAATGACGAAGGGAAGCCTTTCAGATGGCCATTGTACGCGTGTACACAGAACCAGAAATTACATGAGACACTACTACGATTGTACTTCAAGGCTCTTTTCCGATGGAAGGTGCATAGAATATCAGATCACTCTACGCGAATTTCCTGTTTCACAATTCACGTTTACTAGTTGTATCCTCTTGCAGTTTCCTCTTAATATCAGTTTTGCTTTGTGTTCTTAGGGCTGATGACTACCTGAACGAACTTTTCTTAAATGCAGCGAAGGTCAGTCCATGAATCATTTCGAATTCGTATACGGTAGCTTATTGTTTTGTCTGTGTATTCGTGTCAATGCGATTCTGACAAATTTTCACGACCTCTCTTCGCAGAATGGAGACTACGAGAGAGTACAGAACTTCCTCGCTCGCACGTCGAGAAATGCGGTAAGCGAGACGGCAAATGAACACAAAACCGATAACTTCAGCAATGATGTATAAATTACAACGTAGTTCCTTGATTGAAAAGAACCGCCGTAGTTGCATTGTAAGATTAAGCTTATATACATGTAGATCACCTGTTATGTTTTCTTATGCAAGCAGTGCTTTCTGTGATACTGCATATAAACGTGTGCTTCTGTCGAACTTGATTTTTATTAGTCTGTTAACGTGGATGCAAAAGACAAGGAAGGTGGTTACACGGCGGTCATGCTCGCGACACTGAACGAACATCAGAAGGTAAAACAAAGATCATTAGAAGCCAATATTAAATTTGCCATCAATTAACATTATTGATGAGTAGTAGTACTATTTTGAATCTTTCGAGATACTATAAATAAATCCTTATTTCTGTTTTAGAAATATTATAGAAACGAGAGGGTGATTTAATCTGCTGGAGGCGAAAATTGTTTACACAAGTACTTCACCAAACTTCCACAAGTGTTTCCCACCGTGCTACGGAAACATCAGGAGGCGTTTTTTGTTATTACAATTCCTCTTATAAAATAAACCCAACAACAATTATTTGTTATTGCCTGTCGATTTTTGTCATCAAATTGTAACAAGTTTTCAGTGGTGTGACATGAGATAAGCGAAAACTAATATACCTTCTGCTTAACCCTGTACTGACACCTACACTCGTGAAAGAAATTTAGACTCCAAAAAAGTGTCAGAACAAAAACAAATGAGACAGTGAGACCCAAGAAATTTCGCTTAAATTTTGTGATCTCAACCCAATATTATTCCCCTTATGGCTTAAGGTGATGGCAAGCGACTGGACACGTTGTGGCAGACACATATGTTGCTCATGATGTTTTCTTGAGCAAGCAAACAGGGAAACATTTGTTTCAGACACAGAATGTTTCTGAAAGAAATCAGAAACATTTTTGTGTCTCAGACACAAATTTTGTGTCCGCAACAAATGTTGAATGCGGGGGAAAACAGGGAAACAAAATTTGTGTCCGCCACAAAGTGGCCGCAACATTGTGTCCTCATTTACCACCACTTTTAGTTATGTGTACAGTGAACTTATTACAGTTAATAAAATTTGGACATCATGTTCTGTACACAGGTGGTGTCACTCTTGCTTAATTATGGAGCAGACATAACTTTGTGTAACAACAGAGGGCAGTCAGTTCTGGATTTTGCTTCAGACTCAATGAGGCCCCTACTTCTGGGTATGTAAGCAATTTACAATTCTGATGTCAATTTTACTTTTTAATAAAAAAAAGTAAGTAGGAGTACAGAATGGTAAATTCAAGACTTTACAAGACTGCAAGACCTTGTTTCAAAATTCAAGAGACCAAGACTAGTTAGCATTTCTGTTAGATCTGAGCCTGAGACACCACGATTCAAAAATCTGAACCAAAGACTTTACAATCTGCAGCTCTCTGTTTTGTAGTTAGGTTATTAACTTTTAGGCATTCAGTCTTTGTTTTGCTGTCGTTGTTGCCATTGTTTTGTCACGGTGCATACAGATTTTCATCTAGTTTGAAAACTTTTGCTTGGTTTGCGAGACTCCACTTGAGACTCAAATTTCAAAATTCAAGATTCTGAGACCAGCATTATTTTTTGTGAGCTCAAGATTCTGAAGCCTTAGTTTAGTTTATGATTCAGAGATTTTGTGACTCACCTAAAATTTGCCTGGACCCATAATTTTTCAAGGACCATTCTTTACCCTATAATTAGTGAGTAAAGTAATATTAATTAAATTTGAAAAAGTGAAGGACAACAAATTAACAAACCAACGGAGAAACAAAGATATTTACAACTCTTACAAGTAAATACCATAAAAAAGTTAAAGTTCTAAAAGAAATGATGTGTTAAGATTAAGCAGCCTTTCCCGATAAATAGCTAGTACCGTACAAAATTTATATAATTTAATTTATACATATGCATTTACCTTTTTTTGGTTGATTTTCAGGTTCTGTTGCAAGACAAGGTAAGTTCAGCTCAGTATTAATTAGATTAATTTGTAAAAATCACATTTTATTTTTTCTTCATTCATTTATTTTTTTATTTGTTCATAATTTGTTTAATTTGTTTTTTTTTATTTTGTGCACAGGGTATTCATCTCGCCATTTGCTACAGGCAGCCTGGCAAGGAAATGTTCAACTGGTGAAGAAGTTGTTGGTAAGGAGCTAATCTGTAATAACAAAATTCTGAAACATTTTTTTATGTTATTGATAATTGTTAACAACATGATCATGACCAGCAAAAGTTAAAGTCAGAAAAGATAATCTAATTTTGCTGAATTGGCTTTAAAAATCTCTTTCAGGCATCTAAGTCTATGCTGGATGTGAACTGTAAAAATGCAGATGGTTTCACACCTCTTCTTTTGGTCACAAGAGATTTAACCCTCTTTGAGAAAAGTAAGAGTAAATAAACATAAACTTTTATATGTTACACGTATGCCAAGTTTTAAAATAAAAATTATTTGGTTTTGGTTATATCGTTTTATCAAATAGTTTAATGAGCTTTCTTTTTCCTTGTTTATATTGCCTATTTTGATTTCTTTTTCCTTGTTTATATTGCCTATTTTGATTTTACTACATGTATGCAATTATCAGTGCACGTGATAATTAAAAGTTCTATGTGTTATATTAATTACTTATAATGACCATGAAAAATTTAATCTGATTGAATCACTGTAGTTGAAAGAGCTGTTATGGAGAGTGGCTACCACCCAGTGGAAGTTGTCAAGGAGCTGATAAGTCACAAAGCGTAAGTCACTATAATTTTAACAAAGGAGTTGCAGTCATACCCAAATTGTACATACTGTACAGTACTGCAGGTGCAGTGAACTCCGGATGTCTTGGACCTCCACAGAAAAATATTAAATATTAATTGGATTAAAAAATTTGGAAGGGAAAGGACTTTTGGTTTATGTTGTCAGGAGGTACAAAAACCTGGTATTCCAATTAGTATACATTGTATACTGATTGTGAAAAAAAAAAAAAGAAAAGAAATATTAAATAATTGTTGCAACTTCTGTTAGGCCTCTGGGGTGTGCCCTTAGGGTTGTATTCCATGCTGTACATGTAGTACTTGAAAATATGAAGAAAAGAAAAGCTGTATTTAAAATTGTAATTTACTTGCTTAGCTTGTGAGGGATTAACTCATTTTGTCATAAATTTATTAGTGATTGTGGTGCAAAGGACAGTGAAGGGAAAAGACCTCTTCACTTTGCAGCTCATGGAAAAGGAAGCTATGCCAGAGATGTTGTCGATGTCCTGATAGAGAACGGTGCAAGCGAAATCGGTAAGTCAACTACTGATGTGTAATGTAGCACCATACAGCATTCCTGTAGGTCTGCAATGTAAGCATACTTAGATTTACAGTGTGTTAATGAAAGAAAAGAACTCAATCAAGGATCTGCAATCCCTATCCCTGTCTGTCTGCCTGCTGCCTGCCTGTTTGTCTGTCTGTTTGTTGGTCTGCCTCTCTGTATATTGCAGTCCACTTAGTAAAAGTGACAAAGGGTGGTCCTGCCAACAGGATTGTCAGAAGTACATGTAGCTGGCTTCCATAAAAAGA
The DNA here is from genome assembly GCA_963693305.1 of Meandrina meandrites. Classification (NCBI taxonomy): domain Eukaryota; kingdom Metazoa; phylum Cnidaria; class Anthozoa; order Scleractinia; family Meandrinidae; genus Meandrina; species Meandrina meandrites. The sequence continues at coordinate 49,477,577 of OY855903.1, forward strand.
TAACTGCCTTCTTTGAACATCAGTTGGCTACTATGCATGGCAGTTGTTTACGAGAGATACCAGTGTTTTGTTTTTAAAAGAGCTCAGCCTACTTTACAAACTCAGCCATTTACATGTACACTTAAAGATGTTCTGACAACCCTGCCTCAACATGTTACACAAAGAAAAAAAATTTGACTTAACCATTGTTAAATCATGCTGGTTTTAAGCTGATAATGTATTGCCACCAGTGAAATAATTTGATTGGGTATTATGTAGTGTCCTAAATTTAATCATTTTTTTTTTTTCATTTTTGCTAACAGATGTGCCAGACAGATTTAGCAACTCCCCCCTACACTGGGCAACCAAAGAGGACAATCAGCCTATTCTTTTAGCTCTTATCAAGGGAGGAGCAAATGTCAATGCCAAAGGACATATTGGGAAGACTCCCCTCCACATAGCTGTAAGTATATTGCCGTTTGTCAAATGTTTGTTTGTTTTACATTTAAAGATGGCCGTACTTTTTATTAAAATACTTCAGGCTTCACATGGATTTGAAGGAGCATCTGACACTCTTCTTTATCACGGGGCTGATGTTACAATAACAGACGACAATGGTAGGTTCGCTTGATTATCCATTGGATTAAAAAAAAAATTTATACACCATTTTTACTGGTATATGCCATTTTCTCATGTAATTTGGAGTACAATTAAAACCAATTACTGTAATAAGTAAACATAACAAGCTAACTAGTGCATGTTTTCCAAGGTTTCATTTCAGCAGCATGCATTTGCCTCGAGTTTTAATTGGTTCACTGGATCAAGTCGGTGTCCAGCTTTGCGATTGGCCAGAGTGATTACTCAATTGACCAGTTTTGATTTTACAACATTCTTCTCAAAAAGATGATGGCAAAATTACCAGATACCAGCAATAGGCCATTTCCGAGTTGCCCTTTGCCTCAGTTTCAAAACGAGTCTACATGCGAAACCATTGAAATGAAAATGAGTTTGATTTGCATGAAAATGGACGTGAAGGTGAAACTCATTTTCATATGAATGGTTTCGCACGTAGACTCATTTTGAAACAGAGGCAAAGAGTAACTCGGAACTGGCCTATTAAGTTTACTTGTACTTGTTCTCTTGTGGTGACCTAAGCAAAGTTGCGGAGTGTACTGCATGAACTTCCAGTTTTCCACCTTGTTGATTCAGGTACACATGTAGTGATTGTCATCCCTATACATGTAAATGTTATTTGCCATGCAGGTCTGTCACCTGTTGATGTCGCAAAAGGCAGAAGAGTTCAAGTGGTGCTAAAAGGTAAGTACTGGGCTTTGTTTTATGTTTTGCTGTCGACGAGCATAAAATAATTTACTTTACCAGGGCATTCATTTTAGATTTGAAACCCGGCGAACTTCAAAGAAGCTATAAAATACACTGCTTTAGGAAATTATAGAAATACATGTATGGTGTGTACAAATAGACAAGTATTCAGCATAACAGTATATCCCAGTTGTAAGCACTCTACTATACAAAAATAGCATAAAAGAAACAAAAGCAATATGACACCAAAATGCGATTCTCACTGAGTCACATTTTTTAACCCTACATAAAAACAGGTTTAGAATAAACGTAAAACAAATTAAATAGATGCTCTATTTTCCTTAGCAGATAAATGGGAATAGAATTTAATTTGGTTTGATTAAAATAGCATGAAAATAGGTGTGATAGTAGCAAAATAGTCATAAACTAGAAATAAGATAGGGTTGTTTTTGTAAGGGTGAAAAGAATGGCTGGTTAGTAAGAGGTCTTCGGATTGCAATGCACGTTCAGCTTTTGCTTTCTGTTTTCTTTATAGATGCTTGGGCAGAACAAACCAAAAATAATAAACATCACTCCAAGAGGATCTTGTCCGGTAAAATCTCAATGACATTAATTTCACGAAATTTCTGTAATGCATGTAGGAAATTGAACGTTTAAACGAATCTAACCACGATTCAACTGTTCTACGGCCGTTTTCAAGTTTTTATGCTCGAAACGTCATTTTCAGCGTTCGTTTTTATTGCAGCTTTATTTAAAAAATCTTGTTGGTTCTCATGAAAACATTAACAGGAAAAAAGTGTTGTTGTTGATGACATTTCGTTTCAACTTTCAGTCCTCTAAAAGTTAGAAAGCATGAAGAAAAACAGCATAACCTAATCAACTGAGGATGTTGAAATTTAAGGTTACCGTATACCTTTGGGGGTGTCTCGCGTCTAAACGATATAGCGCAGTCGGAATAAATTGTAGACAGCTAAAACCCTATATCAAATTAAAGCTTATTGAGCTGGCTTTCAATCTATAAAAAACATTTTGTAGTAGAATGAAATGTCAATCTTTTAGGAACCTCGAAACACGAGCGCCTCAGTCGCCTTTTGAAGGCTACAAGTCAAAGCGAATTTTGTATTTCGCTAATTTGATTTGTTCTTTGGTTTCCGGACCCCAAGCGCTAAGAAAATGTGTCGGCGTTTTGTCATATTCAGTTGCAATAAAAAGATACAAGACATTTCGCAAATAGGGCTAAAACAAACGGGAGTGATCATACAAAAATCGCTTCAGTAGAAAAAGTATACAAAAATAAAAAAATCGCCGACACGTTTTTGTTATTAACATGTTAAACTAGCTGCTCGCCAAATTTGACGTAGAGGGGGCAAATTCCCTTGGAGTTGTAGCTCTTTAAAGTGTGACGTTCAAAGCGAAAAATTGATTTCAGAAAACAGCGCTTAAAAAATATCTTGCAATGTAAACAAACGCCGCCCACATGAAGCTTGCAACACCTTCTCGAATAACAAGGCCAATCAGAGCGCGAGAATGGCGGCTGTCGTGATACTTCCCGCGAAAACCGTCTCGGTTGAGTGCATACACGTCATATGAGTGTCACTCTAAAGAAGAATTTTTACTTCCGGTCAAAAACGAAATATGCTCATTTCTCCGCCGATATTCACTCTTTTTCAAAACTTTTTTTTTTTTAAATGAAAGATCACACGTGGACTATTGCTTGGATGTAAAAATCCGATTTCGTGAAAAATTGTCAATCTGAAGGTATACGGTAACCTTAAGTAAAGTCGCGAAGTCTGCAATTGTCGGCACAACCTCTTTAATTTATTAAAATATATTATTTCATAATTGTTGTAGCACCAGTTCCACCTCACGTTCAACAAGACTCGGTTCATGATCAAAGCCCAGAATTGACTGAACAGAAGACAGAGGCAGTACAGGTAAAACGCTGTCAGAAAATTGCCTTTCAGTTTGCAATTCTCTAAATTAAGTACTCGGCATCTGTACTTTACCATACTTTGCGTACCGTAATGATTTGATTTAGCGCCCGGGGCGCTTATTTACTTTTGGCACCTCAAGGGAGGGCGCTTATTCGAGACAGGGCGCTTATTCGGGACAGGGCGCTTATTTAATTTTTTGAGAAACAACCAGATGTTCAAAACAAAACTTTATAAAATATTAAAGTAACTAATAATGACAGAAACTGTAACAGTAACAAACTGTTGAAAGTTCAGTTACTTTTAAAAGAACTCTTCATTTTAGCAGTAGATATATACATATACGGTACGGTGAATGTTCATGAGTTTATCCACGGTACTTAACAATAACAAAAACTGTAAGAATGTGTGGCGCTTATTAGAATGGGGGCGCTTATTGGAATAGGGGCGCTTATTTACAAAAACACATTCGAATGGGGGCGCTTATTCGGAAGGGGGCGCTTATTGGAAGGAGGGCGCTAAATCGAATCATTACGGTAATTCTTACCTATATATGACTTCCTAGATACGTGAAGTGTGGCTGGCATTCACTGTTGCCATTTTACGTGTGTACAAATTTCAGAAAGTTATAAGTTGAAGAGAAAAGAGAAACATCAGTGTTTTAATTTTGCTGCGTTGTCATTATGTTGTAGGAGGAAACTGTTCGGATCAGTACTGCTCCGCCACAAGGAGTTGAAAGCAGTAAGTTAAAAAATAATGATTGAAAAAAAAACCCTCTGTGATTACAAGTTTGTATAAGTTTTTAAGCATTTTTCATGCACGCACTTGAAAATATGAGCTGAAAAATGTAATTCAAAGAAGAGCACTGAGTGATTGTTTTGGCTTTGTGTCACTTCAAAATAACTACAAACTTGTTCCTGTTCAAGTATTCACCCCAAACCACGTTTTTACAAGTTTCTCTGTCATTGTCTCGTTGGTAACAATGCTCGTCTTGTGTTCTGTAGGAAAGCTAAGGAAAAGGTCTCAGAGTACGTTGACTGAAAAAGATACGTCAGTACTTGATGAAAGGTAGGATAGAAAGTATCGTTGTTTCCATAAAATAACTAATTTCTCCGTGCAATAACATGTATATTTTCAGCATGCACAGTCACGTGAAAAGAGAATAAAGAAATTGTCAACAAGAAGGACGTTGTCTTGATGTCACTTTTTATTTATTTATTTTTTTCCAGAACCGGCGTTCCAGTTTCAAGGAAGATGTCCGATGTTCGCATGCCAAGAATTCCTTCAGCTCAGAAAAATGAGTTGTTGTCCCCAGGTTCCAAATCTAACTCTGTGTCTGCTGGTAGAGCGCAGTCTGGAAAACAAGATTTTACAGGTAAGTTCATTGAATAACCATATGACTATTTGCAGTGTATTTTTTCATCATGTTACTTTGTGGAAAGACTTGAAGGTATTCTCATTTTTATTTAGTTCCAGGAATAAAAGACATGCAAGCTTCAGTGGGCCTTCCAAGCTTGTCAGTTCTCAACATTGAGCTGAGGTACATTAGGTATATATGTTTCTTTTATTTCTTTAGTCAAAATTATCCTGATGATGAATACTTTATAAGAAATGCATTACGCTGATAAACGCAAAGGCTTCTTTGACCTTGGACGAGTTTGACCAGTAAAACCAAATGACAGCGAAGTTGTGACCATAAAACAATAATAAGGTCTATTTTAAAATTCAACAAAAAATGGTTTGAATTTGACCATTTGCGTAAAGCTGCAAAGTAGCATGTGCAATCAAGCTCATTTCTTATCTCTTCCACAGAAATCTTCGCGGCGAGAAACAGGAATTACATTCACGGAACAGGAAGACCTCATCCCAGCTGCCTTCGCCGCCTAACTTTCGCTTACGTCATCGACTCTCGAGCCCAGTCCTCACGTATCGACGAAAGATTTCTCCGCCAGGAACGCCTGACAAAGATGCGCGCCTGAGATCGTCTTCAACGAGTCAAGTCCGAAATTCAACGTGTAGGCTGGCATTACCTTCACGGGTACCCCCACTCAGTGGGAAAAGAGTCTTGACACCAGAGTTAAGATCGACAATAACACCAGAACTGGCGCAAGAGAATATCTCGTTTGTACCGGAAGTCGTAGATCTCGGTACGTATGAGCCAGGAATGATTTCTTGATTTAACATTATTAGATGACATTTAAAGCTATACTTTCTAATGGTTAGCGCGCTGGACTCCGGGCGGTCTGGGTTCGAGCCCTGGCCAGGGCACTGCGTTGTGTTCTCGGGCAAGACACTTTACTCTCATAGTGCCTCTCTCCACCCAGGTGTATAAATGGGTACCGGCGAAATTAACTGCTGGGGGTAACCCTACGATGGACTAGCATCCCATCCAGTGGGGAGTAGAAATACTCCTAGTCGCTTCATGCTACGGAAACCGGGATAAGTTCCGGCCTGATGGGCCACTAGGCTCGTATACAGACTTTACTTTATTTACCTTTTTCAGTGTGGAAAACTTTTACTCTCGAATGTAAACATCGATCTCTGCCCCTTGTTCAATTCAGTAGCATTGGCCATGTTGAATAATCGCAGAACAGAATTAACAGCTAAGAGTGTTTTGCTGTATCCCCAAACTTCGCTCGCCGTAATTTTACTAACTCTGGAGGCAGAATGTGAATGCGAAAATTCTCCCTTCTTACCTCCATGCAGGAATAATATGATGGCAGGTCAGCGTGTGACGGTCACCCTGTCAAACTTGTCACGTCTTCGATTTGAGCTCATAACAAGGTAACAAATTCATTCTCTTGCTTTCTAGATCTGCTCAGGAAGGAAGGACTCCCTAGTGGGGTACCATCATCAGTGTTCTTATCAGAAGTAGGAGAAGTCACGCCTCCTCCGCCATCCCCACGCGCGGAGTCACGCTCCTCGAAAAGAAGTCAAGAAGATGAACTCCTAGAACCGAGCCAGCCTCAAACGGCTGATGAAGCGGACATGACACGAACATTTACATCAATTCCACGCCCAACATTTTGGATACCGGTCGGTGAAAATGACAGTGAACAGAAAGAAATACCCGATGTTAAAAAAAATGGAGAATCGTCTTCAAATGGGACAAAATTTTACATCGATCTAAGCAACTTAGAGGCTCTGGCCTCGGGACAGTGTTCGTTATGCGGGACATCCCTTCCTGAGGGAACACCCGCGTCCAGGAGGGATTCGATTCCATCGACTCCCGACAAAGAACTATGCAAGTCTTGCAAACCGCGTCGTGGCTCAAACGAAGACGTTTTCTGGATTCCATTTACCGAGAAGAGGAAAGCGTCTGCGGTGAAAGGTCTTAACGGTGTGGAAAACGGTGGCGAGAGCGGAAAACCGAACAACAGGAGAAAATCGAATGATAAAATAACAGAAGACAAAACAAATGTTCAAGCACAGAATGAACCGGTTGCCTCAGCTTCTGTTGCGGAGAGTAGCAATAATAGAGCTCTTGTTTTGGCGAACGACACAATCAAACCCGCCATGCCTTCGTTTGCTGCAGACATGACGGGTTTTGATGTGTCTTGCGTTTGTGATAACAATTCCGGTGTCTGCTCTTGTACTATCGTAAAGAAGGATCTGCCTTCTCTGTCGCCTGTGATTAAACAACCAAGTTCAAACAGGACATTTGATACTGTGGATGTTGTGAAGACACTTGGCGAGGCGAGCTCTCCCGCCGAGCCTACTCTTGTCTCTCGACCGATGAATGACTACGCTTCTCCGACACGTGCAGTTACCCCTACGAAAAGCAAATCACCAGCGAAAAAGCAAAATGACATTATATTGAAATCTTTTTCAGAAATCGATATTCATCATCCTTCAACCACACTAAGAAATAATAAAGAAAACGAAGAAGAGTCAGGCGAGGCACGTCAGAGCGCACTTTCACAAGGTGCTTTAATGTCACCCACGCAAGAGGCCCTAAATGAGGCCAGTCATGATGGGCCTATTTCAAATACAACAGTAGAACCTAGTCCGCCAAAACAAGCATGGACGACACCCAGGTCAGAAGAGCCTGGCGCTAGTGCTGTGACAATTATTAACCCTTTTCCATCTCCTGTACCACCCGAGGATAAGTCCGCTGTACATCCTCCTATCGGACCCGCGGGCGACAGCAGAATCGTGAATAAAAAGTTAACAGGGGGGAAGAAAGTAAAGAAGGCAGGAACGAAATCAGCGAAAAACACAAAGCCAAGGACGAAAAGTAAAGCTACGGAACAAAATAGCAAAGGCAGTAAAAAGAAAGGAAAAGGGAAAAAGAAAGACGATATGAAAATGATCACGGTACAACAAAGGGAAGCCGGGGAAGAACTCGGGCTGAGGACAATATCCCAGGGAGGTTTGGATGTCGCTGAGGAGTCTATGGATTACCTTACCACGTTCCGTCCTTTCAACGCCCGGATGTTTAAGGGAAAGCACCCCATTTTAAGCCCGATACCGGAGTCCCCTCGGAGTACAGGAAATACCCCACGGGGTACGGAGACTACCCCACGGGTCGTTGACATACCCGAGAGTCAAAGAGAGAATAGTGCCGCGGTCCAAGGGGAGAAAGCTAAACATTTGTCCGAAATGCGACGTACGGGCGAAGGATATGCAGAGAATTCCGAGGGAGTGGAGATGGAAGGCGACTTTGATGTTGTTGACGGAGGGATGTTTAGTAGGGTAATTGGAATGTGTGTTCCTCGGCTAAAGTTGGGTAAATCTGACGTGGGGTCTGACTCGGAATCGGATGAAGAAAGGAAAGAACCGCTTCTTAAACACCCCCAGGGTGGTGGAATCGGGGAGCAACCGAGGGAGCTTACTAAAACAAGTGCAGTGAGAGACACTGGTGATGGATTGAGCGTTCATGAAGGGAGGGGTCACCCACAGGTCATACAAGATGAGGCTGATGACTTCATGGAAGACATTGTCAGACGCGAGCTTAGTTTGGAACAAAAAAGGGAAGGGAACGCCCAATTTGATAAACACTCCGACTCACGCAGTCAAATCGCCACGGACGATTCCTTAACAAATGTCACAAACCATACGACTTCGAGTTTATCACGAACGAGTGCTGGGGAAGAATCGATTTTAAGCTACCGATATTCTAGACACGTTCCGCCCGAGACTTTCGGCGAGTCACACTTCACGAATGAAGAACAACCGTCTTCCGACACAAGTTCGTACTCGGAACAGTATTCAGACACGGATTCGTCTTACAACAGTTGCGCTTCGACCTCACCGCGGCCTCTGTCGCCGGCTTCTTCGCTAAATAGCAGCGATACGTATTTCTCCTCGCCACGTGACTCGTCGTGCGCGGAAACGCCGACCCCGGACCGAGAAACGTATTCAGAAAACTCGGTCGAGATCGAGTACTACGAACGCATGGCGAGAGAAAAGTCGGGCGTCAGCAGCGCTAGCAGCAGCAGCAGCAGCTCTACGATTCGCACGCAGTCCAACGTGTCCTTTGGCAGTCTGGGTAATATTTCCCAGGGTTCTGTGGAGAGTTTCTCTGGCGCGGTGACCGAGAACGTGGTGCGGAGTCGACTCAGTGCCTCCGCTCGGAGCCAGTCCTCCGAGAGTTGTGAAGAGGAGATCGTTTGGAAGAAAGGGAATGTGCTTGGAAGAGGAGCGTTTGGAACGGTAAGTTATCTAAATGTCACGGATCAGGATCTCGTTAACCTCCTACGCAGACGTTCTTTTGGCTCGTCACGCAATGTTTTCTCCCAAAAGGGGAGGAAAGATTGCGTGACGAGCCAATAGATTGTCTGCGAAGGATGTTAGATCTCGTGAAAAAACTTGGTCTTGTTGTTTTCAATGCGGTAAAAACGCTTTAAAACAGCAAAGTAAACCAATTCGCGGGTTACCACAATATGGAACTATGGAGTAGAAGCAAATTAATTTGATGTTGCTACAAGCTGTGGACAAAAAATCAGACCAGTTATTTGTGTTAAAAGGAGTACGTGTAAGTGTTACGTCAAAAGAAGTAAAGCTGTTTCACGTAACGCACGTTGGACAAACGTTATTGGCTGCTTGAAGTGCGATCTCGACCACCATTTGCTAACCTACTTATGGGCTCCAGCGACTGATCGAGCAATTATTCGCAAATAATCTAGGCCGACTACGATCAAAGGATATTTTCTGCAACTGTCAAGTCATTAACACCCTGTTTCGTTTTTTCTGTATCAGGTTTGGTGCGGACTTACAAACACAGGGGAAATGATCGCAGTCAAACAGGTGGAACTGAATCACAGCAATTTAGACGAGGCTGAAGAGGTACTTCTTGCTTAAACTCAACTGTTTCTTAAAAGCAGTTGTGTTTACTATCTAATCAACCTATGAAGTTATGAGCTCAAAACTTCTATGAGGCGATAGTTCGTGATGCCGCAGGCCGAATCAACTCTCCCCTCATAGAAATTGAGAGCGAATGGTCTAAATTGTTCCAGTAGAATTCTCACTGAAGTACCTCCAGTTGAACGATTTTCTATTATTTCCGCAGTGATTACAAAGTAGAATTCTCACATATTCCGAGCTCGCGCGAACTCGCATACTAACGGGTGATAGTATGCGAGTAGCTCAACCTATCAGATTGTGACGTTTGCATTAGTAGACCAGTAGAATTCCGTCTTTAAATGCTGTTTAAGTTTTCTGACTTTGGGCTCTGTGGCAATCTTGTTCAACGTTTACCATCCAGTGCTTGCTGCAGCTCCGTGTGATTTCTCTTTCGTTCGCCATACCCTTTGAAACATCGATTTACTCACGGTTATTTTGCGTAATTTCTTTCACGTTAGCAATACGAAAAGCTCCAAGAGGAAGTATCACTGCTGAAGTCTTTGAAACACAAGAACATTGTCAAGTAAGTAGGCCAACAACGTTCCTGTTTAGATTGAACGAATAGCTTTTTAATTGAAAAAAAAAGTATTTGTAATATACCATTACCATTATTTTGCAACAATTTTCAAAAGAACTCGGTGTTTAGACTGGCGTTAATGTGTTTAACTACGTCTTTTGTGAATTCTAATGATTTTCTTACTGTCTCTCGAAGGTTCATCGGTACTTGTTTAGACGGGGGCGTAGTGAACATCTTCATGGAGTACGTACCAGGGGGCTCCATTGCCTCCATACTCGCACGGTAAGGTTCCTTATGTCGCTCTTTTTCCCGTTTTGCTTGTTTTTGTTTTGTCCATTTTTTGGCAGAATTATCATTAGGTTTACTTTCACGTATTTGTCGATTATAATGAATAGATGATAGATAAATTGTACGGAAAGGGTTAACATGGCATTTTTGTTTTTTTCGGCTTCCAGATTCGGATGTCTTGATGAACCCGTGTTCAGTCGTTACACGAAGCAACTGTTGTCAGGCGTGTCCTATCTCCATAGCAACAACGTCATTCATAGGTACGCAAGCCAATCAGGCTGTCCACTGAACTGTATGTAAAATGTGATTTCGTTGACGATATTTCGTTTCCGTTACAGTGGGTAACGTTTGGTAGTTCACATTTTATCTAATAAACGCTCTTTTTATCTTGCAGAGACATCAAAGGCGGTAATATCCTTATTATGCCGAGTGGTGTTCTTAAGCTGATTGACTTTGGATGCGCCAAGCGCCTTTACATGGTAAGCAGGGGACCCTGTGCACTTTGCAAGCATTTATGTTAAAGTTTCAATACTGGTTATATTGGTAGATCTGTTTTGTGTCGGCTCACTACCAGTCTCATGTGCAGCCGTTATTGGCTTGTTCTGCAATCCTCGGCTTTCCATTTCAGAACTTCATATCTTTCCTTTCGTTTTGATGCCAAACGTTTTGTTATCTGTGGGCAAAAGAGCCATGATGTACTTTTCGCAGAAGAGATGTCAGTTGGATAGCTTCAATTCTTGAACTGGGAAAGGAATGCAATTCAATAGTAATCTCGTCGCCGTTAGTGGGAGAGGATTTCATGTCGACTACCTAAAATAAAGGTTGCGAAGGAAACTATCTTTCTACAGTCCTAAAAAACTCGACCCGTTTACAAACAAAAGTGTAAGGTTATCTATCTAGCCTGTCTGGACACGTTGAAATAGCGCGCAATGTACCATGAAGAACCCTAATTAATATTTGATCATTTGCGCGTATGTTTTCGTTTCAGAATCTGAGCATGAGCAGAAGCAATATTCTTCGTTCCATGAAAGGCACGCCCTACTGGATGGCGCCCGAGGTCATTCGGGAGACTGGGCACGGCCGAAAGTCTGATATCTGGTAAGTGAGACTGTCATCCTTGACAAAGCTGTAAGAGTTTGTGAACTTAATTGCTTTGATACTCTTGCAACTAAATTTAAAAGTCTCAAACTGTTTAATCAGACTTTTAGTTGACACGAGCAACCAAAAAATGGCTGGAAAATCTCTATCATAGCCATATCATTAATTTTCAATTTTCATTGTGTTGACGTTTTCAAATGTGCGTTTTAATCAACAGGAGTGTAGGCTGTACAGTGTTTGAAATGGCAACTGGAAAACCTCCATGGTAAGTCAACGATTAATATAAGTTGAATAACTAAAAAAGACAGATTCAGTGAAAAGCGTTATTGGAAGAAATGTGGTCCAGTTCTGAACTTTTGGGAGAAGAAGGGCGAGAAGGTCATCATTAACAACCTCATTCCCCTAGATATGGAAGAAATCAAACGTTACAAAAGTAACAAGAAAAATTATCAAGTGGTTTACACAACCGGAGCCTTTCCGCTTTCAGCTGTAGTATGACGCGACTAGATGTATGGGTTGCCCAATGCAAATGCCCCACCCCCGCCCCCCCCCCCCCCCCCCCGCCCCGCCGACCCGGCCTAACAATGTTATGTCAGTCTTGTGTACCCCTGGGTGAAGGGAGGCATTCTTACCCTACTAACCCAGACTTCTCCGTAGTACAACTCACTAACCACAACTACACCGCGCCTCCCGCATAAGAACTGGTCTGATATCAAATAGTAATCAATGAGCTATTTTTCCTTTTCTAGGTCAGATATGCCCCCCATGGCTGCCATCTTCGCCATTGGAAGTGGGTCGTTAGCTGTGCCGCAACTCAGCGAAAATTTCTCGCCAGGTGCTCGGGACTTCGTCAACAAGTGTCTGACAAGGTGGGTACACTCACTGATTAATCAGTAAGTTATCTTTTCCTGGGTATCACGTGAGGTTTTAAGAGCCTCATCTACGGTACCGTTGACAACATAACTTCAATTTTCATAAACGTAATTCTTATTTCTTTTTTGTTTGTTGTTTCAAAAATATCAACTAATATTCTTCCTTTATTTCGTAGGGACCCAGATTTGCGACCCTCGGCCGATGACCTCCTTGAACACCACTTCCTTAAGGACCATTAATAAGAGGAAGCATAGACGGGCCCAGACCTCTCGCCACGTCGTACTTCGGATGACGAGTACTTCACTTAATGCGAGCGCGAAGTCATAGATAATTTCTAAGATAACAGCAGATAGTTTGAGAATTTGTGAATATATTGTATGCTAAAATAATATATGAATTAAATCATCAGACAATTTTTAAAATAACAAAATACAGTGAGAATTTGCGGATATGTTGCATGGCAAGGAAATAATTTTTGGAACCTAAAGTATATTCCTGCGCTTAACTATGACACGCTATCCACAGTAATTGTACAAAAATGCATAAGTTATTATTTTTTTGCTGCGCAATTTTTAATTCGTACCTAAATTATTATTATACGAATTATTTTGAATGCAGATTTCTTTCATTTTCGAAAGGATGTAAATTGTAATATATATTGTAGTGTGCATGTGTTTTGCCCTGCAAACAAGGGAAGTACGAATATTAACCTGAGGATAGTGTTCACACTTTCCTGAAAAAAAGTAAGTTATATCATTTGTGTAGGTACAAATGTAGTTCAAATGTATTTTTATAGTGAATAGGCAAATAAAATTGCCAAGGTGACGTGTGCGTTGTTCTTTACGGCCGTTTTAGATGTCGCTGCTCCCTTGTAGAATTACCCTCGAACGTTTGACAAAACCGCATATCCCTTAGCTTTCTGGACCTGATTTGAAGAGGTGGGGAAACAACACGAATCCTACAGTAGAGTTTTCTTAAAATTAACGCTCAAACCGTTTCCCAATCGCACTCTCTCTCCCCGAGGCTTTAGACTCGAAAATCGTCCCTTTCTAAAACGCTATTATAAATCACGAGAAACTTTAAAATGACGGAGCAGATAACTAACAAAGAACTTTATTAGGCGTTTAGTACACTTAGGAACAAAGGTAATATTTTCAATACATTCTTTTGCAAAGAGATAAAATTCACTGATTAACAACTATGTACAACATATGATTATTGTAGCCTTACAACACTACATTACCTCCCACCCCCCACATTACCTCAGAATACATGTGCTGGAAATAACTCTGATACCCTCACAGCTGCGTATCACTCATATATATTTACCTTGTTTGTACTTGGTATTTTCCGCTAGGCAGGTGTGAACATGGAATAACATGCTATCTAGACGTTTACCATGGGATTATATATGGAAAATGTTGACATAAACATTCCACGCAATGAAGTATTTTTTGAGCTTAATGTAAGGAAGTCGAAAACTACACCCATTTGTACGTGTTGAAAGAAGCATACTTAGGGCGCATTCTTTTGGGACTATTCTGGCTATTCTCATTCCGGTTTAGGAATAACAGAATACACGAGATATCAGTTCCCAAAAGAATGCATATTCTGAAAAGGGAATTCTGGTGGCAGAGGTAACCTGAAAACTACTGTACCTGCGCACGCGCCAGCTGCGAATATTAACTACCAGCTTTTTGGCTATTTCCTCTATTTTTCGATTAGAAGTATTTACTAGAGGCCTTGTAAGAGAAGTTTGCAAAGAATTGTTTGTGTTGCTGACTGCTTTGCGTAGTGCAGGACGTCGCCTAAAGCATGCTCGCATACAAGGGTTTGGCGAGGAAACTGTTCCCGGCACTTTATTCCACGAGTGACTTCAAAAGATGTATCAGAATATGCAGAGGAACATTTGAACAATTTTCCACTTTTTCGAGCATGGCGACCTGGGACGACCAGTCACGTATGATTTCCCGCCAAAACTATCCCAAAAGAACGCATATTCTGCCTATTCCGAGTAAACCGTATTCCGTTTATTCCGTTCATTCTGCTATCGGGAGCAGAATGAACGGAATAGCATTCCGTTCATTCCGAAAACGGAATAGGTCCCAAAAGAACGCGATCGCCGTCTATTCCAAGTATTCCTATTCCGGAATAGTCCCAAAAGAATGCACCCTTAGTCACGTGTAAGAGAACATGCATGGTCTTGTGAGAACAAAAAGAAAAAATCGACAGGAACCCTGGAGTTCTCCTTGTTCAGTCAAGAGCGAACCCTTGAGTTCTATTTCGATGACGACTATTTAGTGGGGACTGGTGTTGGCGGGGAGGGGGGAGGGGGCTTCAAAAACAAATGTTTCATTTGTCCAGGAATACTGCCTGTTTTAAAACGCAACAACAAAACATCATTATAAAGCTTCTTAAAGCTTCCCAGCGGGATTCTTTAGCATTGGAGCATGGTATAACTCACTGAAACAACGCTTTTTTAACTTCTTGCGCGCTTCTTTGGTTTAGGTTCAGCTGGGCACGGTTTCAAAACGTTTTCCTCCGCCAATGCCCAATCTATCGGCGGGAAATCTCTATTTGTCAAGAATTGATTTGCGCATTGAAAGTATCTGCCGCCAAAAAATGTATTAGTGCCAAGACCACCCAAGGCTGAGGGATGCCCTCCCGTGATTACGTAATGCCTATTGCTATTAATCAGCTTTTGGTAAGACTGGGCCTCCCGTCCCCAAAGCAACCAGACAGTTGGCCCGGCTCTATCACTAATGTATTGTATGAGGAATGGTGAAAACTCAGCCCACCACCTCATATGAGATCCGGCATTACCCCGCCGAACTGTTAATGCCTTATTTAGGAGAAGAACACCTTGATTCGCCCACTTAGTCAGATCGCCATTAAATATGTTAACGTTCCATCCTTCCAGGGCGACCTCTAGCAGTACGTTCAAGACTGTCCCAACGGACAAGGGGTCAGCAACGCTGAACGCCAAGCCTGTAGCCTTGCCTGCTTGTGGAGTTGGATCCTGTCCTAAAATTACCACTCTGACCTGGTCGGGACGTACCAGTTCCAAGGCCCTGAACATCATTGGCATAGGTGGTTCAATGCGATATTCTTTGCCGTCCTCTAGCATAATAGGGGTTAACGTGCTGACGACCTTTTGGACTCCAGGGAGTTGGAAAAATTCTCTCCAGGCTTCGGGGGCACAGTTTTCCACAAATTCGTCCAGTTTATCTGTACCATACGTGGCTGCTTTGCAGTTGTACGGCAGTTTTCCTACCGCTGTCAACGTGCAGTCTGAAACAGGAATGCGGTATTTTAACATGGGTGGCGTCGGAGCACGAAGTGTCCACGCTGATTTCAACGTTAATTTATGCACTTAAAACGTAATCGAGAAAAATGAAGAAACTTGGTGACATTGCCGAGAAAATATAGGGGTATGTTTTGATGTTTGGTCAAGTGACTTGTCGTTTCTATGACAACGTTTTAAATGATTGACTTACCGGGGTTTGTCGTGGCCTTGAGCTTAATTTTTTTTTTTTTAATATCAAAAAGATCTTCACAGTTTTGCGATGGACCGAGCTCAAAATTTACCATCTTCATTATTTATTACGCATACGACGCTTTCGACATTGTTGATCCTAGCAGTATGCAGGACACGTATTACATATGAACTTAACAAATGGCCAAGTTCACCAAGAGTCCCTCCGTAGCTCAATGGTGAGAGCGCCCAACCGGTATCTGGGAGGCCAAGGGTTTGATTCCCTCGCTCGCGGCATATGATCATTTCATTTTTATCACCATTCTCTATGTTAGCGACATCTACGAACGTCCGGGGGGGATACTCCCCTAAATTTCGGATAGGGGTGTGCCGCGAACGTTCTCAAACCCTGACCCTTTCTAAGGATAAAGAAAACGAAAATTGATACCCTTTCTAAGGCCCAAACCCGAAAATTGACATCCTATTCAAGGTGAGGAGAAGCATTGCGTGACGACTCAAATAACGGCTAACCGCGCACGGCAAAGCTCAAATCTTTCCAAATCGCTTTGTTAATACTTAATGACTGATAGTTCAGTTTAAACAGACAATTTTTTTTTTCGTTTAGCTGCGCGTTTATTTGAGCTGATAGAATTTAGCTACCCTATCTAAGGATCACACCGGGAACACAATGCCAAAAGGAACAAAACTGATATCCTACTTAAGGACCGCGAACCTCAAAAACCATACCCTATCCCGCGGCACATACCTATATAGCCCATATATGGGAGTACCCCCCCCCCCCCCGGGACGAACGTCTACAAAGAGCTTTCAAAAGTCACATCACTGGCTCACAAACCGTTCAATCCATTATGATCTTAACTATAACGCGTCAATTACAAAACTGACAAACTGAGGCCGAACAGAAAGAAAAACGAGGAACAATCTTCCCTCTTCAGAGTGCACAATGCAACAGAGAATATTTCGGTGGAACAACCTTCAGTTTAAGAGGGGCAAAGGAAACACTTCTAGCAGCGACAGCTATCCGTGAACCAATCTCCTTCAAAGGACATTTCTTTGATATATATTAACAAGGCCAAAATACTCGTCACAGAAAAATGGGAAGCACTTTTAAGCAACACGCGAAGGAAGCATCATATCCGATCGATTACAAAACCAGCCCCTGAATAGAGACTACAGGTTTGACCTGTCATGAATTTGATGACACCATCCTACATTGTGACCTGAATAAATTATATAACCTGTCTTTATATTTAAACTGATTTGTCCTGGCTTATACACTTAGTTTAACCGAACGAACGGAAATATTCCAGTTCGAGTTCTCATCATTTTTTGGTCATTTCGTTGTTATTGCTATGAGTCAAGCAATAGATTATATTTTATTAGTATCAAATATACTAATATTAAAACCTTAAAATACCTTTAAACAAATCACTCAAATACATCAATTCACATACCTATCTTCAAAGCCAACAATAGAACGGTGAGAAGGGCAGTTTCTTGAACCATAATGCTGATTCGAAGACCTTTTTTGCCCTATTAGAGTTAAATCAACAGTAACTAGAAAAGTTAAAATACGAAAATTGAGTAAATAAAGTATTGTTGATTGTAATGGATGTTATTCGTGGTAAGCAATAATTTATTTTTAATTCAATCTTGGCTGCAACAGAGTCAAGCAGGAACGATTCAAGACTTAGAATGAAACACTTGACATTTTTATTCAATGCCTTAAAACTTGCGTAGAGTTCGGAGATCATTGATCAAGTGCAGTTTGGATTTGTTACTGAGTAAATGTATTAAAAATGTCTAAACTTCTGTCGCGTAGCTAGATTAACCATTATGGATATCGGAGAATCAAACATATATCGGCAAATAACAAATCTTGCCAAGTTCGCGAAGCTTAAGTGAACTGAACTATTTAGTATAATTTTAGTTAAGAAAACCAGTTCATCTATTTACGAGATACCTGTTTGCTGCGAATTGAAGGAAGTCCGTCGAGAAAAGACTAACGGATTAGTTTGTCTTTCTCCTAATTTGACAAATTTGAAAACCGTTTCAGCTAGAGAACATGACGTCATTGTAGTATGATGGAATCACTTAAAATGCAACACACGTTAACGATTAGAAATATATGTTACTCGTTGGCCAGTTGTTTGAGAAGACGGAAAGGCTTAAAGACTGATCAAAAACAGATTAGCAAACCACATACTGTGATCGAAGTAATAACGGTTCCATATTCTCTCAAGAAAATCATTTTTAAGAAAAACTTCAGTTTATCTAATTAAATTTGCAAAACGAGAAAAGAAGCAATTAGTCCGTTTGCTTGTGGACGCATTTAGGTCAATTTAGAGACGATCTAAAAACCATTAGCAGCCTAAGTGAGCTGATCAAGACGATCGACGTAGCCGAAAGCTTTACCAACATCAGTTGAAATTATTTTGCTCTAGATTAAGCCTTTTAAACTAAAACCCTTAAAACCCTCTTTTTTCCTGACTAGTATTGAAAGAACGGAAAAAGAAAGAGCCATTAAATAATTATTATGACATTTGATGAGTTTTTACCATTCAACGTTGATCACGTGACTGTTAGCTGGTATACAGATATCGCGATACTAGTGACCAACCCTTGCTACATTCTATTCAAATATTCAACAACGGAACTAAAGCCCGCAGAAGCTTATACCTAGGAGCCTCCACTTGTCATTACAGTAGTTTGTGACGGACCATCACATTCGCGAGTAGGCTGTATTTGTCCTTCGAATACAGCCACCACCGTCTCTCGAAACGCCAAACCGGACGGGAGCGATGACGATGACGAGCGAGTAACGTACGGGAAGCATTCCATCAGATACCTGGGGCCAAAGCTCTGGAGTCACCTGACGACCGATGAAAGAAACTGGCAGTCTCTTAATACATTTAAGAAAACAATTCGGAAACGCGACTTCAATAACTTTCTAAACAATGAACGCTGCAACTGCCGCCTCTGTGAATTTGTATAGGTAATCACATGATTTCGAGTGCAATTTGGGATAAATCAGCGCGAGTAAATTTTTCAAAGGCTAACCAAATTGTAGTCTTTGAAAAATTTACGAGTGCTGATTTATCCCAAATTGCACGAGAAAAATCATGTGATTACTTGTTAATAATACACATACAAAAATTTCTCTGCAAGTGGATAACAAACAACAGCAAACAAGGTGTGTTCGGTCGCTTACCTTTCCGAATCGTTGTTAAAACATTACGGAGTTGCCAAGCTTTGTAAATCCAAATACTGCTACGGAATTTTAAATCTCTCTGTCATGCATTATCAGGTGCGTTTATCCTCATTCAGTTACGTGGGAATGAGCTGGAATGTGCGACTTCAATTCAGGCTTGTAATCTTCCGTCTTTACGAGCTGTCGCAAAAGAAAATCCTCGATTGGTAGCCTTCAATAGTTTCGTAGAGCCTCTTTTGTGCTGCACAAACGTCCAGTTGCTAGTTTATTAGTTTATACACTGATAATTTTCGTCAAGTCGGTCTAACTTTGCATTAATTGATAGTTTTGTTCTCTCCAAACCCTCCGACAGCGGCCGCCATTTTGTTTGGCGCGCTTTCGTGGCTTTCCTGTCAATCAACTTCAACTTTCTGCACTGTTTGGGATTAATTGACATGCTCTCAGCCAATGAGCTTGCTGAAATTTTTGCATGTGTATTATTATAATAATAATCATGTATATAGTATTTTTATCACATAAATTTTTATCATGTAAATAGCTCCCTTTTTTAACTTATATTAATTATTGTAATAGCTGTAATTATGTTTTAGCACTTCGCGAGGCCAAAGACCTGAGTTCATTTGAGGGAGTGATCAAAACCACATAAGCACCTTATCAAGTTCTAAATGTTTCAACAAAATAACACACCACTATTTTAATTGAGCCTTATATTTGCAGTGGCGATTCAGTAGTATTTGACATTCACAGTCCGCTATTTTCCCGTAAAGTCGTAGATGTTGATCGTTGAGTTCGATGGGTCACCATCTTTGTTTCTTTATGCGAGCGAAAACTGGGGATAGTACGAAATGAACGTGGGAGCGGGGGCGGGATGGAGGCCACCACCGGCGCCCTTACCCACGCCCCCTCCCACGGGCATTTTGTACTCTACCCACTTATAAATCAGAAGGGGATATTCACCGTATGAATAGGTTTTCACTTCGACGGAATTGGAGTAGGAGTTGCAATTTGAGTCGGAAAAGTCCTGACCAAACGGAGACGAAACGTTGCGTCTACTTGCGACTTTGTACGGGAAACCCCGCGTCTACTTACTTGCGTTCACTTTGGTCGAGATCAAATTTGCCAGCAAGTCAACGTAAGTTATTCACCGTTTTGCCATCCAACGCAAGTCAACTTAAGTCTTGTTGTTTTCTTACTGAATCGCCGGTGTCACAAGCAGTGACATTTTACATGTGGCTTTATTGACAGCTCGCGTGCACTTGCGGCTCGGCAGTAGACCTGCGAGTCCGTTTGGGCACCCAAACTCAAGTTCAACTTGCGACTACCTGCGTTACCGTTTGGCCAGGGCTTAAGAGCGCTTACAATTAAAATCGGACTCGTAAACGGAATCATAAGCTCGACGGCGTCGCTTATGATGCTGTTGACTTATTTACATGGTCCAGTGAAAACTAGACTGACAGAGTCGCAAGTAGAAAAAGGTCATTCAGAAAGCAAGGAACGTACAACATGTTTAGGCTTTACTATCCAGAAATTGGCTAGTTTACAACCGCTGAAATGTTCAAATGTTCAAACTCGGTCAATGCTTGAAAAAGTACGTCAACGTTTTTGAGGACAACAGCAACAAATTCCTTAAAAATCTACTTACACTATACCGTGGTTTCTAAATACATTCCAAGTCATACAATTGTTCCTGTTATGTATTTGGACCTTACGTTATTGCTATTTATCGTCTAAAATCTTTTAATGCTCTCGTTTAAACCAAGCATGAATTTTCACATCTATCGCTAACGTTGATAACTTCAAGTTTAGCTGAGACGAGCACGATTAGTTTAATCGTCGTGCAAAATCTTTGTCATAATCCTTCATGATCGTTTCCTTTTTTAAAATTCTGCTAACCTGACAATCCTCACAGGTCCTCACATAATTAATCTCCCGAAGCCTGGCACGAGCTCAATTACAACTGAAAAATATCTCAGAAACGGCTTTTCTGTAATCTCCGATTCTTGCGCAATAAATGATAAAATTAGTGAACGAATTACTGAACTGAAGAAGTTTGATTACGAAAATAACTACAACGTGTACGTTTCTACATGGCACACACATATGTTGCACAATTGTTAAAACATGGAAGGGCACCCATGTCAACACAAATGCTCCTGTTACCAAACACAGTGTCTTAGAGAGTTTGGTCTCCCTCCTGGCTCTAACGTCGTGTTGCAGTTGGAAAGCTTTCTTCCTCCAAATGACACTGTATGCGATGCACGTTATTAACAAAGGGGTCGATAAGCTGATGATGAGAACAATTAAGAACTGGGAATGTTTCATGACAGAAAAATCAAGTAACACTCGTGTTGACGACACGATAAGGGACAGGATCCATGGCGTTACTATGGCAATGACGTAGCTATGCGAGGATAGCTGTCGATGACGAAGTGGTCGAGCGACAGCATGGAGTCTTTCGAGAGACATAACAGCCAAGGTAAAAATCGAGCAAAGACCTGTAAACACATCCACACAATCAAGTACGAGTCGTGACACCAGTTTTTGCTCGGACATGACTGTAATCATGTAAATCGGTATTGCAAGTAAACCAACCAACAAATCAGCTATGGCCAAGTTGATCAACAGGTAATGGCAACGTCTGCGAAGTCTTCGCTTGAGAAGAATCAAAATGGACACGAAGTTACATATAATGATTGTAACTGCTGTGACTCCAAAACACACGTTCCAGAACCAGTTCCAGCTGCTGAAGTTTATGGTGAATGTGCAATAAGATATTTACTTGCAATTAAGAACATCACTTTTTTATTGATTTATTTACTTACGGTGTTTACAAACGAGGACACAAAGTTGCGGACACATTAGGGAGCTTAAGGTCCGAGACGCGACGGCTTTTGGAACGCGATGGCCGGTAACCGGCCTGGGACGAGAACGCCGTTCTGACCGAGGCAAAATTATCATTAAGATGCTTGACGCGAGAACAAGACAACGTAGATGATTCAAGACTCGTTTTAAACAAATAAATACATACTTTTCGTTTAAGAACTACAAAAATGGCGTGTATTGGAGTATTGTAAACTAACACATGCACAACGGAATCGGTAAACACTGCATACGATGCACTTGATTGAAATTTTGTAAATATTTTTATTTCAGAGCGTGAAAGTAAATTACCAGTCAATCATTTACATCTTTCTTGCTCCAAAGGAAAGCATTTTGCTTCTCTCGAAAGCTCTGAATGAGGAACTTTCTTGACGACTACAAAAATGGAAGAAGATTTGATTTCACCATGATTCCATCGGTCGGCTTGTTTACTTGAAACACTGTAGAAAAAAGTCGGAATAACATCTTCGTATTAGAAGAATAATTCTTGGCTAAATAAGTGTATTTTCAAATTACATGCATCAACAGAATCTTAAGCAACTGTTTGGAACCATTTACCGGTAAACAAAGCCGCCTACTTTGCAAATTGAAAGGGAAAATACTCACGTTTTCTTCGCAACGCCAAAACCTCAAACTTCACGTTCTCGACCAATCTCGTCCCCAGAGCCCGCGTCCCCTTGACCAGCGGTCGGGAAGCGCTCCTGGCGATTCCTGGCGATTCCTGGCGATTCCTGGCGCAGTCCAGAAGGATCGCGGACTCTGGGGACGAGATTGGTTCTCGACACGACGTGATGCCATCAGGACAACGGCTTGAGCATGCGTAACACGCCTTCTCTGTGAAAACTTACTTCCGGTCGCGTCTTAGAACCGTCGCGTCTCGGATCTTAAGCTCCCTATTGTTGCAGACCGCGCCCGCGCGTGCAACAATGTTGCGGTCACAAAATTTGTGGCCGAGATCCAAAAACTGTTTCTGATTTCTTTCAAAAACATTTTGTGTCGGCAACAAATGTTTCCAGGTTTGCGCAGGGTGGTGAGGTGGGTACGGCAACACGTAGGCAAGCAACAATGTGTCCTCGTTTGCCACCGCCTTTACATGGATGCTGTGTTCGATCGATTAATCGATCGATCGATCGTTCGCATGTTCGTTCGTTCGTTCGTTCGTTCGTTCGTTCGTTCGTTCGTTCGTTCGTTCGTTCGTTCGTTCGTTCGTTCGTTCGTTCGTTCGTTCGTTCGTTCGTTCGTTCGTTCGTTCGTTCGTTCGTTCGTTCGTTCGTTCGCTCGTTCGCTCTTTCTTTGGTTGGTTGGTTGGTTGGTTGCTTGCTTCCTTCCGTCCCAAACCGACCCCAGCTTCTTAAATACTAAAATACTATTTACTAAGCTCTGTAAATGGCATGAGGCAGCAAGTGTGCAATGGATTGAAATAAACGGGAGGCAAGCACGTTTCTTGCCAATAAAAAATCAATCGATGTTAATACAACATTTCGGTATCAATTTCATTCTGAATGGGCCCATGTTGTAATGACACCAAGTTGGATATAGACTCACTACCTCCCACCTCCCCCCCCCCCCCCCCCTCAAAAAAAAAAAGGAAAGGAAAACAAAAATGTTTCTTTCAAAATAATCCACGTAATCAACAACAACGATTTTCCCGAGCAGTAGTTTTACCGGGCTCTACTTTAATTTCTCTCTCATATGCAGATTTGATACTGTGTTGAGAATTAAAGCGTCGGCTAAAAGCACGCAACATTTCAACGCAACATATTGCAACATTGTCGCGTACCACATATTGGATGGTGTTGGATCAGGTTTGAAAATGGTCAAATTCTTCATGCAACATATTGCATCATTTTTGGATGTTGCATGGTGTTGTACGTTTGGCCATCTTCGTGCAACATTGTTTCGCCGCAGAATACGCTGTAGTTCAATTTGCTATTTTGGTGGCAAAACATGTGGAACACCTTGTCCATAGCAGTGTTGCGCTATGTTGCGTTAAAGTGTTGCGTGCGTTTGGCCACTTCCAGCACATCGTCTTACAACATGATCCAACAATGTTATAATATGTTGCATTGAAATGCTGCGTAGGTTTACCCGCGGCTAAGCTTCCAGTGATAAACGAAGCAATAAGCCAGCGAAAACAAACCGGTGACGTCAGAGTGCAATTATACGTAAATGAAGTACGCACATTTGACCGATCATAGCGTGCGCTTCGCAAAGGCAACGTTATAAACATCTTGAAATGTCTGGTTTGCATAGGATGTTTCATTGCACATCCTACCCTTATAATGTGAAATGTAGAAATTTTCTTCCTTTAAAAAGTGGAACTTCTTTTTTAACTGTAAAAAAGGGTTTTGGTGTATATTCGAATGGGACAGATGTTTACATCTTAAAGTATACTATAAAATAAACATTTCAAGGCTATTTAAATAGTAGAATTTTGAATTTTGGCTCTGGAATAATGCTGGCGAGGTAATTGGGCAGCGCGAGATATTTTCTTTATTCTGCTTATATGCAAAGAGTTGCACTAGTGGACCTTTTGCTAGAATCAACCTAGCTGAGAGACAGGGCGATCGTAACACTAGGGTCAAGCATGGTTTGAACAACCGCAATAAAAGATTAACTGCAGCCCGCCTTTCTGAATATTAAAAAAAATTGAACTGTAACCAGGGTGTGACATATTAAAAGAGTAAAAAGCGTTCTCTGGTTAAAAAGGTTTAAGAAAATATAAGCTTTCGGCTATTCTACTATAGCCTTTAACGAATATGAAGAATAGTGAGCGCGTGGTTGCAAATATATGCAGGGGAGGGTGTGAAAAGATTAAAAACTAAAAATACAATAGAAGTGTGAAAAGCTAAAACATGGACTAACGAACAAGTAAAGATTACAATAAAATAGAATAACAAGTAAAAATTACAATAAAATGGAATATTGTCTTGGTAATGGTTTAGAATTGTTATCGGCGCCTATTGTATTTTTAGTTTTTAATCTTTTCACACCCTCCCCTGCATATATTTGCAACCACGCGCTTACTATTCTTCATATTCGTTAAAGGCTATAGTAGAATAGCCGAAAGCTTATATTTTCTTAAACCTTTTTAACCAGAGAATGTTTTTTACTCTTTTGATATGTCACACCCTGGTTACAGTTCAATTTTTAATCGTATCCGCCGTGAGGCTGGGCTGGAAGCCCTCAAACTAGCGCGAACCATGGAGAAAACGACGTACAAACTTGTAGCTCACCACCGCCATCTACATTTCACGCACAAGGCAATTGAGAACCATTGGATTCCTAAATCCTTGAGGTTTAAACCTCCCGGCAACCACCCGGTCTTCAAACGCATTATGGAACGGGCTAGCAAACACTGTGTGAGAGCAAGAATCTCTATTTGTCACGATCGAATTCAAACTCTGAAAGGAACTCTTGATGAATCCAAACAACAGTTATCAAGTTTCGTCACCGAAGATACTTCATCTACGTTGCTTCAATTCTTGAAAATGAGGTCTCAATCTGTTCGTAACAACATCAAAGCGAGACACGAGAACAAGCTTTCAAATCTACGAATGGAAGTCGAAAATGATCGCCCGAATACCATCGGCAAGAAAAACTGGGTGATTAATTTATCACAAAAACCCCTAACCGTAGCAGAACGTTCTCTTCTTGAGAAAGGTCCCAAATTCGCTCCAACCCCACAAACCATCCCAGTTAAAGACATCGTTTCCGAAGTTGAAGCCGCCATCGTCCACCTCCCTGATGACACGAAGGACGCCGTACGAACCACCACCGCCTCCTTGCTCCACAGAGCCCGACTTCCACCACACAGCAACACCACCAAAGCTGAATTAAGAGCCCTAAAGAACCTAAAACACGACCACGAACGTGTTATTACGAAAGCTGATAAAGGGAACTGTTTTGTTGTTATGGACAGAACTGATTATGACTCCAAGATGGAAACTCTACTCAGCGACCGAGGCACTTACCAACCAGTCCTCAAGTCACCATTCGCCAAAATTGAAAGGGACCTGAACAGTAGACTCCTCGTTCTCAAACGACAAAACAAGATAAACGAAACAGTCTATCAAAAACTTCGTTCTACAGACGGTTCTCCGCCTGCCATCCGGGGTTCCATTAAGCACCATAAACCAGGATTCCCGCTTCGACCGATTGTATCGAGTATCGGGTCTGCCCTTTACAACACATCAAAGTTTCTTTCTGACATCCTATCGCCGATTCAGAACCTCAATGGCTATTCAGTTCTCAACTCTTCACAGTTTGCCAAAGAAGTAGCCAATATGGAAATTTCCGAGGACGAAGTTATGGTGTCATTTGACGTTGTGTCGCTTTTCACAGCTATCCCGGTCAATAAAGCGTGTGATTACATTCGCAACAAGTTGAACAATGATAGTACTTTACCGTCTAGAACAAGCCTTACTACCGACGACATCATTTCTTTATTGGACTTTACCCTCTCCAATAACTATTTTGTTTACAATAATTGTGTATATAAGCAGGTTCACGGTTGTGCTATGGGCAGCCCTGTAAGCCCTATTGTCGCTAATCTCTGCATGGAGGTTGTTGAAGAATTAGCCATCAATACTTCTACAGTTGCACCAAGGGTTTGGAAACGATATGTTGACGACAGCTTCGTCATCATTAAGAAAGACGCTGTCTCCTCCTTTCATGACACCTTAAACTCCATTGATTCCAAAATCGTTTTTACTATCGAAGAAGAAAACAATGGCCAAATCTCTTTCTTGGACACCCTGGTTTCCAGGAAAAATGGTGTTGCTGTCATCGACGTTTACCGGAAGCCGACACACACAGATAGATATCTGGATTTTTCCTCACATCACGAAACAAAACATAAAGTCAGTGCGGCCTCGACTCTCTTATTCCGAGCAGCCAACCTACCTAGCACCTGTGAAGGAAAAGCGCGCGAGACTAGTCACGTTACGGAAGCATTGACAGCCAATGGCTATCCATCAACAGTTATTTCTAACATTTTAAAAAAGAAGTCAGCTCCAACAACTCCTCCACCAGAAGAATTGGTGTCCATGTTCTTCAAATGGGCCGATCCATCAGACACATCCATGGGTTTCGCATGTCTTCCCTACATCCGCGGACTGTCTGAACCTCTTACCAGATTACTCCGCAAAAATGACATTCGTGTTGTAAGTAAACCAGCTAAAACCTTGCAACAAGAATTTCCTTCTCCTAAGTTCAGGCAGCCCCTGGATCTCCAATGCAATGTTGTCTACAAAATTCCGTGCGCTGACTGCAGTTGGTCTTATGTAGGAGAAACTGGCAGATGTTTTAAAACCCGAAGAAAGGAACATCAGCGAAATCTTAAAAACTATACGAGAGGCTCGAACATTGCCAACCATGCTTGGCATAACAATCATTCTATTGACTTTGAGGGCGCTACTGTGATAGACAAAGGCAATCACCGTGTTCGAAGAACTCTAGAATCTTGGCATACTGCCAAAACTGTCGGCGCCGATAACAATTCTAAACCATTACCAAGACAATATTCCATTTTATTGTAATTTTTACTTGTTATTCTATTTTATTGTAATCTTTACTTGTTCGTTAGTCCATTTTTTAGCTTTTCACACTTCTATTGTATTTTTAGTTTTTAATCTTTTCACACCCTCCCCTGCATATATTTGCAACCACGCGCTTACTATTCTTCATATTCGTTAAAGGCTATAGTAGAATAGCCGAAAGCTTATATTTTCTTAAACCTTTTTAACCAGAGAACGCTTTTTACTCTTTTAATTAAAAAAAAAGTTCACCGAAGAAAACTGACTATTCTATTTTGTTGGCTGCCGAAAAATGTACATAGTCCAAGAAATCATTTTCGTTATTCTGGAACTTTCTGTAGATTTTAAAATTCAGAAACATAAAGCCCGGCATTTGTGCTAAGAGTTATTTGTTTTCTTACGTCATGGCAAGTTGCCGTGATGCTTCCATGACGTAAACCTGTTTTGAAATGCACCTTGAAGAGTATGTACCTAAAGTTAAGAAACTATGATATTTAACAATCAGTCAGCAAAGTGAAGCGAAGCGGCTCGGTAAATATCCACCAGGTTGCGTATACCAAACCATTGAAATAGCCGGCCCGACAATTATAGTCTACCAAAGCCCGAGTGCTCGTGAGTACCTAGAACGTTCGCATTAAAATTTGAACCATACATTGTACTTAACAGTTACAGCGCCTGATCTGAAATTTACTAGTTGGGAGTAACCCAATTCAAACACAAAATTAAAAATCAATTCATCTTACTTTTATGTTCGTCCCTGCTATGATCAAAGGAAAACTTGAACTCTTGGAGTCAACAGACTGTCGTAAATAAAATGGGAGTTAATTTACACCATCCGGTATTTTAAAGCAACCGATTTAATCAAGTACCTATGCATGTCAATAATCTTATCTTTATTTATCATGCAAGCCATGGTTATATTTAACAATTATATTCAATAATGTTATATTTAATAATAGCGTGTTTTAATGTATGCCGCATCTCGTTGCCTGTTCTTTCATAGAACCCTCGGGCCTGTAGTCGTATTGCTAATTGAGAAATATTGCTAATCCATAAAAAAGAGCTGCGTAGTTTTAAACAGGTTCTTATTCATTGAAGTAGCTTGTGTCACTTACTAACAGACGTGTATTTGATTTCTCAATTCACATTTTGTTCCTTAGCTGGAAAAAAAGCCAAAATTAGTCGCGTTACGTGTCTGACCGCTTTGTGGTAAGGAGCTTAAAAGGTGCACCAAAGCAGCTGCTTATACTGGTTCGCGACATCAATATGCCAATCATGCTACCCGCTGCTTGCTTTCACACTGTGAAAACGCGCTTGGTTGTAGTATAAATTAAACCATTCAATCTATCCTTAGTTGTCAGACGATTTAGTCATTTACCAACAATAAGTTCACTGTCAAAGTGAGCATTGAATAAGCCACAAAACGCTACAATAGAATACTATTCGTCTTTTAAACGGTCACTGAAGAGATCGTACAACAGCGGCAGACATTGTGCATGACTCTAACTTGTAATTCGTAGCTCACTTATCTTAACAAAGAGAGGTAGGTGGCTCAAAATAGTTTAGATATTTCCGTATTTGCTTTGACCAGTAAGCAGAGTTTTAAAGTTCATTTTTAGCTGTCTTATCAGCCTTGCATTTATGGAAAATATTCCATTTTGACTTCTTTTGACGTTGGCACAGCAACGAATTTTGACTTTCAGAACTTCAGGTCGCGGTGACCGGGGTCAACTCAATTGATCGCCCATTTATTGAGTTTTTACTTTTTAAAAGTCGATGTAGATTAACTTTTTATGGTTATTAGTATCTTCCTGTGTTGTAAAACAACCATCTACTCGAGCTTGCCGGTTGTAAAATAATAGGCTGGATAATAGGGGGTGTGGGGGGGGGGGGGGGGGGGGGAGTGCGGTAATGAAGTTTATATATATATATATATATATATATATATATATATATATATATATATATATATATATATATATATATATATATATATATATATATATATATATATATATGGGAAGGTTCTGCCCGAAATTCTTGCCCTAACATACATACACTATTCTGACGTTTTTAAGCACGTTAAGGCCAGTTTTCCCTACCATTTTGGTAATACTGTCACCTCCAGCATGAAATGGATACCACTTAGAGCGGGAGCCCCCTCGAATAGTGTCCACTATAGAGAGATTTCTCCCCATGAAGCGCGGGAAAACGTTTACGAACGAATTCGATCAGTTTCGATTTTAGTTTTATTGGTCGAGAAAGTGGCGCGAGTTTTATACGCCAATTACTAATGTAAAACCAAAGCAAACGAAAACCACTATCGGCACTTAGTGAAGTCCACTATCTCTTTACGATGCATTTATGCTGTTTAACCCAATCAAAAGTAAAAGATATAAGGCTTTAGAACTGTGCGATGCATCTCAAGTCAATAATTTTTATTGCCTCAGAATATTTTAATATTTTTATAAGAATTCATTCGAACGAAAACCCATTGCAGAACTTGGGTTGATATGAGTGTTACAATAAAGGATTACAGCATTTCTGTTATAATGGATGCCAGTGTAAGTCGCTGATCAGCTGATGAGAGAATTTCTTTAGATACCGAGTTTAATGTTTTTCTTTGGGGGCAGAGATGATTTTTTGCTGGTAGGTTCAAGTGGACATGGGTATAAAGGGCTTCTTACCGCCAATCTCACATCATTTAGTTCTGCCAATCCCCAATCTATTTGGCCGCGACCCCGGTTGTTCAAAAATTGATTGGCACATTGAAAATAATTGCCACCAAAAAATGTATTGGTGCCAAGCCCACCCAACGGTGAAGGGTGGCCTCCCTTGATGACGTAGTGCTTTGTTTTGTCAATATACGTTTCGAAAGCTTGGGCCTGGTTTCCCCAGAGTAACCAAACGGATGGGTCAGCATTGCTGCTAATATATTTTATCAGCAATTCTGTAAATGGACGCCAAAGAATTAAGTGAGATCCCGCGCTGTTTTGTTTAACGGTCAATGCCGAATTCAAGAGGAGAACACCCTGGTCTGCCCACTTAGTCAGGCTGCCCTTTGTTATATCTATGCTCCATCCTTCCAAGGCAACCTCCAGTAATACGTTTAATACTGATCCAACAGTCCTGGGATCATTAACACTGAATGCCAAGCCTGTAGCTTCGCCTGGTTGTGGAGTTGGGTCCTGGCCTATAATAACCACCTTGATAGCGCCTGGAGTTACGTATTTCAGGGCCCTAAACGTCATTGGCATTGGAGGTTCAATAGATTTGCTTTTGAGAGAAAGGCTTATGGTTTGGACAGCTTTTTCGACTTCAAGGAGATTGAAAAATCATCCCCAGGCTGAAGGAGCACAGTTTTGCACAAACTCGTGAAATTTGTGCTCCATCGCAGTCATACTCTGGAATCATGCAATCTGCAAAGAAAATAAGACAGTACCTTTATAAATTTCCTTTAGTCTTTGCGGTTGAACAGCCTGGATTGTATTAACCTATATGTACACTGCGATTTTTTTCAGCGATAGCTCTGTTGTCAAAGAAGCTACGTAGCTATAACTTGGTCAAAGTATTTCTTCCAGCTTGCTCGATAATCTGATAATCTGGTTTTCTGACGTTTTTTTCATGCAACCAACAGTTTTTGTAAAGTTGATGACACTTAAAATTCGCATACCTACGTAGCTTTTAGTCAAAGCTAACAGTAGAACAGCAACAAGAAGAGCTATCTGAGCCATATAGAAGGATGGTGGGATTTCCTGGGTAGAAATAAGAAAAGATCGAAATTAATTACCAGGTTTCATTTACATTTATTTAACTTAAATTCAATGATTACCAAACATGCAAGTGCCTGAAGGTCTCAGAAATCAGAACTATTTCATTAAAACTCCATGGCCACGCTACGTAAACTGGATTATCTTCTTTTTCTGTCAAAGAAGCTCGAAGAGAATCCGGTTAGGCAACTCTTTTAGTACTCTGTATGTCTAATCAACAAAGAAAGGATTTTAAACGGCTAGAAATTAAATTCTCATTTAAAATGGAAGACACGATGGCTAACACATATTTCTTGCTTGTGGACTGATTTAGTTCAGTTCCAAAAATGGCAAAATCCATTAACAACATTAGTAAGTTGATATGCACGACCTAAAGCTCTTCCAATATCAATTAAAATAATTTTTGCTGGTTCTTTATTTCTAGATTGGACTATGTAAAACTGAGTTCTTCACATCAGGCCTTCATCACAACATTTATCATAAATTGCAGAATCTATATACCAAGAAAGGACGATGGCACATCAAGCCATATTTAATAAATTTCATAATCTATTTACCGAGACAAGGGCAATCAAAGCTATATAACGAGGGCAAAAAACTAACTTGAATTGACTTTCTTAAAGGGGCACTGTCACGGACATTTTTTGGCTTTTTTAGTAAAACGACACCAAAATTACGACTTAGTACTTTCAACCATGCAGGAAATGCTCCTAGAAAGTGAAGGGAAGGATATCTAGCAAATTGTTTAAAGAAGAGGGTGACCGTAAATAGTTTTCATCAATTTTTCCAAACCACAAGGACAGAACTTGAAAAAGTCAGGGTGACTTTTTCAAGTTGAGATCAAAAGCTCCCGATGGTATCACAGTGATATCACTCTATATTTAGCTTCAGGACACTGATATAGTAATTTTAAGAATACTTGACCACTGTTAATAGGTTTCCAATGGTGTCAACATGGTTTGGGGCTGTTGCATTTTTGAAGATATGCTCGTGACAGTGCCCCCTTAAACAGGAACGACAACAAAAAACGTGCAAAATGACCACATTATGAATATGTCATTGGCAATGGAAGACAGAATCACCAGTGATACACAATTTGGTCGTGGACACATTTAGTTCTGTACCCGAGAAATTAGGAGGATGACCTAAAACCCAAGGCTCTTTATTTTGATTGTCTAATGTTCTTCCCAATGTCAACCCGACATGTTATAACCTACTAGATAACCAAACAAATTACTCTGTTTGAGATTCGTAATTGTTGATTGTAATAGTTTTCTTAGCAATGGTCCGACCACCATGTTATGTTTTATGACAAAAGAACTAAAATAAGATACTAAATGGAAGTTGTGGTATAAATAAGACTACAAACGGGCAAGAACCTTTGAAGTCTTGAAAAGTTTTTTTTTTTGCTCATTGTTGCCTGTAAAACAACTTCGAAGATAGGCGACCAATTAAAAGTTGATGCTTCACAGAAAAATATTAACGAAAAACACATGATATCGACTTCTGTGAGTCATTCACTTACATTTGGCATTTTAAGATATTTTGGCCTAAAATGGTTCCCTCAGCCTCAGCTGGGAAAGGCAACCCGTACCTCTGGTTTGTTAAAACCTCGTAAAATAAACATGACCAGTTAATAGCCGTGGGCAAATAACTACAACTTTCAATTAGAACAGTAGCCTTATAACTCCTGTGTCAAAATATAACAGTAATAACAAAAATAAGCAAGTAAAAGGGGATTCGAAAAATTGAGAAGCCAACTAACATGAATAAAACGACATCGAGGCACACATTTATCGTTGCCAAGCCAAAATAAGCAGTTTTCAAGAACAAACGACCATCATTTCTGGTCGTATTTAACTCAAATTCACCAAGTACCAAACATGCAAGCGCCTGAAGGTCTCCGAAATCAAAACTACTTCTTCAGAATTCCGCGCTACGTAAACTGGGTTACCTTTTTCTGTCAATGAAGCTCGAGGAGAATTCGGTTTGGCAACTCGGTTACGTGTACTCAGTAAATAAGCGCTTTAAATTAAAACGGCTGCCGGGAATCATTTTATATTTCGGCGTCATTCTACTGCCAATCTGAACACTATTTGTGGAGTTGTCACCATAAATTTAACAATGATCAACAGTCATCTTTTTGCATCATCGTTCGAGAACTTTGCAAAAGCTTTCACGCTCTAATAAAATAAATAACACTGAAAGTTTTTTCCAGCCAGTAGTTTTTACAACCACGAATAGAGAGAGGGAAGCTAGGTTTAATAGTAAAGATTACCTGAAAACTTGTGGAAGAGCAGCAACTCGAAGACCTAGTTTGCTTCGCTGGACGTCAAGCGAGGAACAATCATTAACAAATGGCAGAGTCTTTGTTTTAGCAAGGTGAAATTCAAATCAGAAGAAAACTTGAAGAACCGTGATCAAATTCTCATTTAAAATGGAAGACACGATGGTTAACACAGATTTCTTGCTTGTGGACCCATTAAGTTCAGTTCCAGAAATGCGAAATCCATTAACAACATTAGTAAGTTGATACTCGAGACCTAAAGCTCTACCAATATCGATTGAAAGACTTGCTAAGGGTTCCTCTTTTCTAGATCGGATTATGTAAAAGTTCTACACATCAGGACTTCATCACAGCATTTATCATAAATAGCATAATCTATATACTAAGAAAGTCAAAGTCATGTTACGAGGGTATGAAAGTAACTTGAATTTAGGATCCTTAAAATTAAACAAAGACCCTCCACATTGTGCCATTAACAGTGGAAGGCAGAGTTGATAATAACGCTATATTTTAAGCTTTATCTCATTTTCTAGTTACCGAAATAGGAGCAAATCAGAAGAGCAAATAGAACGAGGACAACGAAAAAAAAAGATTAAAGCGATTATGTCATTAAAAATGGAAGACAGCAAGACCGGGTAGCGTGTGAACACAAGGTCTTCGGTCAAGCTATTCATCCAGTAAGTTCACTTCGGGGACTGATGTCTAAAAGTCATATAATTCAGGTTATAACTAAAAGTCTGTTTCTCTTATTGAGGTGTGATACATCAAATTCTTGAGTGACGAACTTTTTTATTGAACCTGTCTTCTCACTAGACTAAAATACCTTTAGTCAAAAGTGATTGAAAGTCGTTTGAAGAGATGGATCGTAGATGTCATAAACCCTCCACAACACGAAATAATTCATAAGTAATAACAAGTGCTAAAGTATACCAGCTAGAATATAGTTTTTTCATCTTCACCTTATTTTTTTCCAGTATTATCATTTTAAAGGAACTTAAAATTATCTCACTTAAAGCGAAAGACAATAAAGAACGAAAATTTTTATGCGCTGTGTCCCAGCTTAAAAGATGGGGTTGGTAGACTGATTGTAAAATCCACGAAAAACCCGAGTAAGTTGATATCAGGAATTAGCCATGTTCTAAACGAGCAGGGGACTGGGTACGAAATATTTTCTCTTCGGTACAAACATTCAATATCGATTGAATTGAAAAATGGGGCACGTCATCTGAAAGAGCATCCAAAAATAAGTAAATTCACCAAATTCAACGGTTATTGGTTTAAACCCAAAGGCATGGTACACTTAGTATGGATTGGAGGGACAGGCGTCCTCCAATCCATACTAACCTCTCTTATTTTAAAAGTGTACCGTGCCTTTGCGTTTAAACCAATAACCACCAAATTTGGTAAATTTACTAATTTTTGGATGCTCTTTCAGATGACTTGCCCTATTTTCAATTCAATCGGTATTGAATGCTCGTACCAAGGAAAAATATGTTCGTACGCAGTCCCCTGCTCGTTTAGAACATGGCCAATAAAGTCTTCGCCAAAATCTAGCAATAGTAAGCTCCGTTAGAAGTTTCTATTTAAGCAAGTTTGAACTGTCTCGTCAAAAGACAAAAATGTCACAAGGACAAACAATATACTGACTTTGCTTGTGACTCCGTTTATCTCAACCTGCTAAGTTAAATCTCGCGACTAGAAGCACTTAATTAAAAATTCTTTTGAAACTTGTTTATTGAGTGCAGAGCCGATTATCATTAAGGCCTTCATACCTCGCCATATTTCACGATTTCATTATGCTATAACAGCTACGATTATAATTATACTAATTTGAATCTATATCAGCCCTTCATCCGGGTTTTTTGCAAAT
This sequence comes from Meandrina meandrites, assembly GCA_963693305.1. Classification (NCBI taxonomy): domain Eukaryota; kingdom Metazoa; phylum Cnidaria; class Anthozoa; order Scleractinia; family Meandrinidae; genus Meandrina; species Meandrina meandrites. The sequence continues at coordinate 49,512,979 of OY855903.1, forward strand.
ATTAACATTTAAAGGAAAGTCAAATTTTCTCGTTTGAAATGCAGAACGTAAAGTTAAACAAAACTCTTTTGAATTTCCATCTTTTTGTTTTCGCATACGTGAGGAACGTCGTTTTTTTCGTTTTTTTTCCATGCTTTCGTAACAATGTAGCCTCTTAAGTGAGATCGTCAAGAACCGACAGAAACTGTAGCACATGATCCTTTCGTAATTATATAGCTGTCAGTAAATCCTACATTCTCAGCAAAACTATTATCCTTTAATTCCTGTCCAATTTAAGATTAAATTTGGATAGTTTCAGTTAGGAATTTCACAAGCTATATATTGCGACAACGGGTTTTTTGGCTCTGAACTCAAATAACAGGGAAACGGGCGAATAGAGGCCTTGCGGCTGAGAACTGGACGCAACTCGCGTGCTGCGGGAGAGGAACTCGTCACTGGTTCCAAAGTACGTACCGTCCGATCTGCTACAACTCTCGGTAGTTGGGGGCAAGAGAAAAAAGCGCGAGCGAGGAAAAAAACGAGCACAGGGAGTAGAGGAGCTGAATTTAACCTTTGCGAATATTAAAATGTTCGATCTATATCGGGCGCTGGTCTTACATTATCCGTTTACGAACGTAAGCCCACAGTCAGTCGGTCTGCGGCTACGCCAATAGCTACACGATACCGGCTTAACCGTCGCGTATAAACAAAACGTTCGGACAACGTAAGACAAGCGCCATGCACGATGTACACAGAAAATTTTATAATTCACAAAGGTCAAATTTGGCTCCTCTGCTCCCTGTGTTAATCATCGACTTTTTGGCCGAAGCTTCATATAATTACGCATATTTGCCATGACAATGTCAAAAGGGATGGACGCACACTCGACGTATCAAAATTTCCACAATGGATGATTGGAACTTTCAACACAATAGAGTAACTTCCCTCTTTCAAAATTGGGAAAAAACTTTGGAGGAGGCGGGGTGGCATCCAGTCCCCCCACACCCGTTGAACGTTCGGGAATCATGAATGATAATGGCATGCGTCACTGTTTGCTGTAGATGTGCTTTTATCTGCCTGACTGCTTAGGCAGCAAAAGAGCCAGGTTATGATGAATACAGGTAACACACCCCCAAAAAGTAAAATATATGGAGAGGATCCGCCCAAAAGGTGCACCTTTTTCAGGCAGGAGGTATTTTAAAGGCTAGGGCTTGAAAGGGTTGAAGTATAGAAAACGGAGAGTAGGAAAATCTTTCTTATAGGTATTTAAAAGTGCACTCCAAACAAAAGATAACATACCTAAGTAGAAAAGTCTGAATAAGGTTTAACTAATAACTAAAAATTGATCAAAAACATTTTGACTGTAAACTGAAAAATGGCGCCTTTTTAATTTAAGGCCGAGATCAGCAAAATTTATTAAAATTGACTGACAGCTGATTAATGTCCGAGAATTTAACTGTCAACTCAATTCCAGCACCCACTTCCTGGCACTCAAGTAGGTATTAGAGCGAGATAACAAGGTAAAAGTGGGTCAGTTGGCGTTGTCTAAGTAGACAGTGGTATTTAGTCCATTAATGTCATTCATGTTTATTGGTTGTGTTCATTGCCTATTGGCGTACACAGAAAAAAAAAATCGAACGACGCAAGCTACAGAGACGAAAGTAATCTCAGTTTAGTTCAACGGCAGCCACACCCTTCTACAATCATGTCTTGCAGGACCTCTTTCTTTTCAACTTTGTTCTCGTCACGGTAGAATATTGTCAACGGTCGCAGAGTGGTTGGCACACAACAGGCGGCTGGCACTGTATTGTTGTCAATCGAATGGACGATGGTCTGAATAATGGCATGGTTTGTGGTGTTCATGTGGGCGTCGAGGGGAAATGGACATTCACCTTGGCAGTGAAATGCATCAAAACCGACCGGTGCAATGACAAAATTGTTTTCTTTGCCATAAATTTCATCAAAACTGACATAGAAAGGATGCCTTTTACAGTAGGTAGTACTCGTTTTCCTCGAGGAGAGGTCTCCTGTTGTACAAAAAACAAAACAAAACAAACAAACAAACGATAAACGGGATTGATCCTTGTTGCCATGGTACTGGCTAGAGATAAACAGCGCCTGGTGGACAAGATTGGTATATGATTTAATGGGGATTACGTTGGAGCGTAAAGTACATCACTAGAATGCGAAACTCGATCAACGAGCGCAAAGTGTGAGACATACATATAAAGCTAAGTTTTTCTTCTTTTGTTTTGTTTTTCGTCCTTGCATAAAACCTTCACTTTGAAGTGCCCGAATACCATTACTCGATTTTTCTTTTCCTTACCTTTCCCCACCGATTCATCGACTTGCTTATTATATTCGTCGAGAATGAACTGCGGTACTTTTTCTTTAAATTCGTTTTTGAGTTTTGGGGGATTTTTCATGCCCAGCATTTTCAGGATGGCCTTTCCAAGTGCTTCATTCATTTCCCGCTTTTTATCGTCAGGCGATTCCTCTTTTACTGCCAAGCATATCGTTGCTCCGAATAACAAACACCACAGCGAAATGGTAAACATTTTAATGCCAAGTGCGAACTTCCTGAAAGAGGAAAAGCAAATATAAATGTTTATGAACGAATGGATAAAGGAAAGAAACGAATGAACGAATCGATCGATGAATGAAAGGCGAGACAACGATTAAAATCCTCTTGACTATTAATCAACATCTACGCTCCAAATGGTATGTCAAAGCATGCAGTTCTTCGAAACGATTATGAACAAGCTATCAAATTCCGTGAACGAAAACTTTATGATAGGTGGCGATTTAAACTGTTCTCTAACAGATTTAGACAAAATGGGAGAGAACCCTGCTGAAAATAGAAATGTGTCATCGACAAAACTTCAACCTTCGCACTCTCTATTCTTGGCCATAAGTGCGGCGCGACAAGAATGCTTTAATGCTTTAATGCTTTAATAAGATACTCCTAAAACAGTAAAAACTATACTAGGAGGGCTAAATTTACATCAGTGAAATATAATTCATAAAAGCTAATTCTTAAATAAAAATAAAATCTAATTAATATTGGAGTCCTGGAGAGACAAAGCATGCAGAGTCCATTGCAGATTTGATTATTTCTTTACATCTGAAAATCTCGCTTATCTCGCCAGCGACTGTGACATTAGCCATGCACCATGTTTTGGCCATGGTGCCGTTAAGCTATTCATTTAATCAGACTCTCTTAATAAAACGGCTGGGCCAGTTTTTCGGAAATTTAATTTAACGCTACTTGTGGATGAAGAATGCATTAAGGAATTCAAAGAAAACATCAAAAGCTACAGAAATAAATACCAATATCCAGAAGATAAAGGCCTTAGGTGGGATCTCATGAAAATGAAAGTTCGAGGCTTTACAATCACGTACGGCAAATGGAGGATAAAAAGTAGGTGGAATGAGGAAAAAAGCTACAAGCACAATTAAACGAGCTATTGTCACAGTCTGAACAATGGAACGAAAAGTAAAAGGTGCAAAGATACAAGTCAAATTAAGGAAGATGGGTCGAGTATGGGGAGAAAAATCAGCAGATATTAAAATTCCACTTCTGCCTTCGGCCGTTTGGCGTTCATGTAAGCGAAAATGCCGTAGTAGCTTTCTGTTTGTCGTAAACGTGTGATCTTACTATACATATTACAGCCTTCTTAGTGCAACCAATTGCAAAAGCAAATGGAAAATACAGTCAATACAAAGTCAGAGGCAAACACATTACCAAAACTGGTATGACACCGACGAAAATCTTTCCAATGATGCTCTGCGCAAGATAATTGTTGAAAATAAATTCTCAACACCGATCAATAAAAACCGAATCATCAGCTACGAATTGGACCAATCTTATCTGCACACAATATACAACTGTCCTTTTTCTATCACCAAGAACATAAAGTTAATGTTTCAATTCAAGATTAATCATAACATTCTGTATACGAACTACAAATTCAAAAAAAGCAAATCTAATATCTGTCGATTTAAGCCAGCTGTGTAAAAAAAGAATAACGACAAGCATATACAGTACAGAGCACACGTTTCTAAAATGCTTCCATGCGACCTTATTGTGGAACGAATTGTAGATAAAAAAGCATATGTTAAAACGAACATTAGTTAAACTTGTCAATACAAACAGATGCAAAGATGACAAAATGACAAAAGAATGACAAAAACTGACAAAATTACCCTTTTTTATCATTTGTGATAGGGTGCTTAGGTAGTTAATATTTTATGGCTACCAGTAATTACCCATTACCAAAGCGATGAAAACAAAACCAGCAGTGACTTTGCTCATTAACTTTGCAAGAATCAGTGTTAAGCGAACGCCCTTTTTTCAAGAGAAAATGAAATTGATTGCGTCGAAATTTTCGAACAAAGAACTCTCTTTATTGTTTATGTTTTAGACACTAAAACCAATCAGTTTACTTAAAAGATATGCACACAGACCGTTTTGTGTTTCGAACGATATACCTGTATTGATTATTGACAAGTGTAAACGACTATTATAAGCAAGTGGTATATTCATACATCACAGAACTTTAATTCAACAAAGATCATGAAATAAAATGGTTGACTTAGTCCATTAGACGAAGAAAAACTGTAATAAGCAATTCGTGAGATCAAGCACAGGTATTCGAAATAACCCGAGATAAGACGAACAAATAACGAACCAGATACATTTTAAAAATTCGCAGAGGAGAAAATATTTATTTATTTTTTTGCATTTTCATTTGTTATTTGTACCAAGATAACTGTTCTTTATAACAAAGCGAACAATTCGATAGACCTCTGTTGTTCATTTTTTTATTTAATGTCAGTCATCAGAAAGCGACCGCATGAAATGATACGATTGGCCTGGAGAAGTTGAGGAGAGAAAGTTTGACCTTTGACTCAAGGAATCGAAAATTGTTATTGATAATCCAAAAGGGAAGAGCTTGCATGGTTTACTGCGAAGGCGCTTTATACAAAAGTTATATATGCTTATTACATGATCACCTTAACCCTTTTTTTTACATTTTCGCGTACAATTGGACTGTTGGTACTCATATCGCCAAATTTCAATCCATGAAGAACATCAAAAATCATTTTATTTTAATTGTTTCAAGGCTTGGCTGCGAATGGGAGAATACAAAGTAATGTCAAAGTCTCAAACATACCTCACAGGTATGTTTGACGGTCTAAAACCACATCAAAACGGTACTAACACTTATTGGTAGTGCTTATTTTTTGCCAAAATTGGAGGAAAAATCCGAAAATGACACAACAGTAATTATAAACCTCTCCAGCTCTTAAACGTTTCTATATAAAATGATAAAGAAGAGAACAGAGAGAGTTAACACACACGTAATCTCAAACTAGAAATACTTACGTACGATTCCCAGCTTTTGTCTCTGAGGAAATTCTTACTCAAATGAACAAGTTGTGCGTTGTGATTTATACAGCGTCGCGGTAAATAGTTTTCTGACGTAATCAACAGAAGAGCAAATCAGTAGTGAGTTTGCTAATGGATTTTTCATGAATTGCTAATGGATTCAACCGGTACACCCGTGAAAACAGAAAGTTGACTCAAACAAAAATAAAAATGAAAAAAAGTTAAAGTCATTCGAAAAATGCTTTAACAATTTTATTTGATTCGTCTCTTTGTCCCGAAAGAAACCGCTACGACGGGAAAACCGCAATGCACACTGCCCTTTTGGACGGTATTTCACCATTGATAATTGATGAATTGCTGTTTCAGTTACTGGATCACTATGAACGGTACCTGATCTCACTCAATCTCAGTTGTTTAAAAATAAATTCATGGCTCGAGTGGATAATCTTGCTCTATTTGCCGTGCAAATCCAATTACCTAACCTGGTCTTCAACTTAACTAAAGCTTCTTTAAAGAGACTTCGGCGACGATTCAACTTTAGCCACGACTTGCCTTGAATTTCCATGTCAATGTTATTGAAATTATAGAGCAGATATTTTCCTTTACTGGTAACCGATGGCCTCTTTCGTCACTTCTTTCTTACGACCTATGCATCGGTGAACCGATACTGTCTTCTGTCTTTCTCTTCAATTCAGATACCTTGTTCTAAAATGATGCTCTTAAGCCTCAGCTGTCCAACGCAACCCTTATACCTTGTTTGATTCAACTTTGTAAAGCAAACATGGCCAGGTAATAGCCGTGGGCAAATAACTAGAACTTTTATTAGAAAATTAAGTTTATTACTCTTGCGTAAAAAAAAACAGTTAGCAAAAAGAAGCAGGATAAAAGGATATTCGAAAACCTCAGAAGCCTACCAACGAGAATTTAACTACATCGCATCACGCATTTATTGTTGCGAAGCAAAATTAAAAGTTTTCGAAGCAATTTTCAAGGATACAAACATCATAACTGGACTAATTTTCTCAGATTCATGCACTACTAAACATGCAGTTAAGTGCTTGAAAGTCTCAGAAATGAGAACTATTTCATGAAATCTCCACGCTCCGTAGATACAGCTTATTCGATGGTTTAACATACAATACGCGCAGATATTTTGCGAGTTGCATAGTATTTTTCCATGCCAAGTAAGGGCGAGAATAAATAAGAGCAATGAGCAAAATTTCCGCACGTATAATATGTTTAACCTTTTGAATAATGAATTTATTACTGCACCATTATTAGTCAAAGTTTGGGTCGTTTAGTCCGGACATTTTATTGCTCCGCTTTCCGTCCGTGTTATTGCCCTGTTCTACAGTGTAACAAAGTGTCGTATTTTGCGCGCTCTTTTTACCTAATATGATAAAATTGCGCAATGGTGGAATAATGAACTGGGTTCGACTTTTTTCTGTCGATGAAGTTCGGTTAAGGAACTCTAAATTATTCTGTACGTATAATCAATAAAGACTGGGGGAAACGCTTTAAACGGGATGAGAACTTTCTGTTTTATATTTTAGTGTCATTCTTATTTCCAGACTTAACATTATTTATGGATTCGTCACTACAAACTAGCGATGCAAACATCTCTTGTGGAGTCGTCACACACGCAAGCACTAAATGGTTTCCCTTGTATTAACGTTCGAGAACCTTGCAAGAGCTTTCGCGCTCAAAATTAATCATACTGAGATTCTTTAGCAAAAGCTTTTGCAACAACGAGAGGAAAATTGAGTTAAATCTTAAAGATTATCTGAAAACTTGTAAAAGAGCAGTAAAGAAACAGTTTGCCTCTGTGGAGGTAGAGAGACTACTAATTTTTGAAGAAATGGTCGATACTTCTTAGTTAAAATCAAAAAGTGAAATTAGCGACATAAAATTGAAGTATGGTGATCAAATTCTTATTTAAAATGGTAAACACCATGGCTAACAGAAATTTGCTGCTTGTGGACGGCAAAACCATGAACATCATCAGTAAGTTGATACTCGAGACCAAACGCCACTGTGCATCAATATCGATTGAAAATAGGATTCTTTTCTGCCATAGTTTATTATAAAAGAACCGAGATAAGATACTTAATCAAAGGTATGTTTAATATGAATGTAAGCGAGCAACGAACTTTGAAGTTCTGAAAAGTTCTTTCAAACATTAATATTGTTGTTGATACTTCACAGAAAAATATAAAGATATCACATTTAAAGATATTTTTGTCGCGTCTAAAATGGTGCTCTCAATGTTTAGGATAACTTTGAAAAGCCAAAAGACATTCTAATCACAAAAATGCTGGGATGGGAATGGCTGCAACTTGAAAACATCAGGCAGTCTTTCCTTTGTTTTGTGAAGAATCGCCCGTATCTGACTATGGTTTGTTCTTCCTTGAAGAAAATCAATAGATTTCCTTCTCTTGACTTTCTGGGAGTATTCTGTGTACGTGAAAAAGCATTTCATTTCATATTTAACACATTTTTACCCCACAATATAAAAATCCCCGCCACAGTGCCCCTTTAATAGCCGTGGGCAAATAACTGCAACTTTAATTAGAAGAGTACGTTTTCAACTCTTATGTCAAAAAATAACAGACAACACGAAGAATCCAGATAAAAGGAGATTCGAAAAACTCAAAAGCCCACCAACAAGAATTAAGCTTAGTTAGCTTCTATGAACAGAGCAGGATGTCTGTAGGGGAGAATCGATATCTTGACCGAGGTCGTGAGTACAAGTCTCTGCTCACGAGCGAGGTAAAAATTCTCCCATACAGACCAACTATGCCCGGTTAATAAAATGTTAGTTGTATGGCCAAACCAGAAAACGGTTCAGTTGGTTTGAAATTCTTTTCGGTTTGCCGTACTCGCTGACATGTTGCTAGTAAACGGCTATCGCGGAAAAAAAATTGAACACGAGAAGGTCGATATCATCAGCAGGTATGTTTTCACTTTCTGTAGCCTCCTATATTGACTGATAGAACATTCTTACAGGTATTTTAGACGCTTTTGATCGTAGTCCGTTCTTTGAACTCCTTGCCTTGCAATTACTTCGCAAGTTCGTCTCTAGCTTGTGTTTTGATTCTGAAAGAAAAAAATTGCCAAACTGAAGTTGGCTCGTTCTATTTACCTTTTTCGCGTCAAGCTTTTTTGGTTTTTCCTTTCTTCTATTTTTATATAAAAGCACAAAGGAGGTCAATGTCTTCGCTAGCCTCCTACGCAGAAAAGATTGCGTGGCGAGCCAAATGACGAACTTCTGTGTAGGAGGCTGCGTGTTTGCTTTTTTGTTTGTAAATTTCTTAGCGTAAGTATAGCGTGTCTCATTGTTACAGTCACGAATAGAGACAGGGAAGATAGCTTTAATCGCAGTTATAAAAATTAGTTGAAAACTTGTGAAAGAGCAGCAAGTCAAAGACCCAGTTTGCTTAGATGGACCTTAAGGGAGGACCAGTCATGAACAAATGGCAGAGCCTTTGTTATATCATTGTAAAAATTCAAATCAGCGAAATGAAATTGAAAAACGCTCATTTAAAATGGAAGACACGATGGTTAACGCAATGTTTTGCTTGTGGACCTATTTACCAAGTTCCAGAAATTTCAAAATCCATTAACAATATCAGTAAGTTGATACTCGAGACCTAAAGCTATACCAATATCGATTAAAGAAAATTTTGAGTGCTGTTTACTTCTAGATTGGATCTTTATGAAAAAGATCTTCAAGTGAGACCCTCAACACGGCAATTATTACAAATTGAACACCAAACAATATACGGCCTAGTGATAAGTCATATAAAACCTTTTTTGTGCCATGACGGAGGGGAATTCGATCTGGAATTCATAAATTGCGAGAAGTTATTGGCTTCCAAGAGAGTAAAAATGTTAAGTCTAAACTCTGAAAGGTGTTATATTCTTTTTGAAAGAAAGTTTTTAAATTCGCTTCTGTAAGGGCACAAAGAGTACGCCAAGTCCATTTTCGTCGCGGGAATATTAGCGAATATTAATCAGCTCCTGAAATTCTTCTTGCCGCTTCCGATGACCTTCGAGGTCGATCTTGTTTTCAACAACGTGCGCTATTCAGTACTGTATGGTACTTTGGATCTAATTATTATAATTCGCTGCGTACGTTCCAGCACACGGGACGCAAAGCTACGACCAATAACGTCTTATTACTAAAACAAAGAAAAGATAAAATAAATATTAAATCGTCGCAGTCCGTGCATACTCTTTAAATAAATACATATATATAAAATGGAAGCAAGGGCTGTACGCGCCCTAACCATTACACAAAGAATAAAATATTTCATTAACACTAGAAGACAGATCCAGAGTCGATAAGGACGCTATAGTTCACGCTATATTTCACTATCCAGTTACCAAAATAGAAAAAAAAAACACAAAAACACAAAAAATATAAAAGGAAATTTGTAGCGATTATGCAAATATGATTAGGGGGCGTCTAATTTGAGCTACGACCAGCCATTGCTATGGTAACTGAAATACGTTCCTTCACGGTTTGGGTCGAAAAAAATCGTTTGTCATAGCAAGTCGGATAGATAGATAGATAGATGCTTTATTAAAACTAAATTGCAACCCGAGGGTTGAATTATATAGTTTTTTACAAAAAAATTACAATGGTTAAAAAAGGTTAAAATTACTTATATGTACAAAAAAATATACAACTATGAAATGTCAAATATTTAACATTTGAGCGCATTGCTAAGAATGAATGAGTTCTTCAATCTATTTGTCTTAAAATTAGCATTAAATTTTCGTTTCTTCCTCAAGTCACATTTGCACAGTAGATTTGCACAGTAGATTCTAGTTGTGCCAAAAGTTTTTAAGTTATATTTCTTATTTTCTTGTGATTTACTCTTTTTTTCTGGAGATGATGGTTTTGCAAATATTATCATTTAAAGAAAAGGCAAATTTATTGGTTTTCCAAAACAAAACAGAGAATTAATCTTTCTGAACAAGACATTATTGTTGGTATCATAAGCAGTTTATACCCCTCACTCAACTATTTTATTATTATTATTGCGAAACTTTACTCATGGCTTTGTAGAAGGCTCAATACTCTTCCACCTGTAAGTACAAATAAACTACGAAACAGAGATCGATATTGTGCGGAAAAGTACTAGTGACAATATGAAGTCTATAACGACGAAGTGGGCAGTTTTGAATATCTGAAGTCTTTAAATCAAGTTAAATTTGTATCTTAATCCCCACACCACTTTTACATTTGGGAACCATGAATGATACTATAGCGTGCGCCATTATTTGCAAAGGCGGAAAGTCAAAGTGTTCATGCCTGAATGCTGGGGCCACAAAAGGATCAGTCAGGTACAAGAGCCAAGTTATGATTTTTAAGGCTGAGATCTAAAAGAATAATTGAAATTGACTCAATTAATTGTCAAGTGAGATTTCAGCACCCACTTCCAGGCACCCAAGTAGGTGTCATAGCGAGATTACAAGGAAAAAGTGAGTCAGCTGGTGTTGTCTAAAGAAAACAGTGGTGTTTTTTCTATTCACTTTATTGGTTTTGTTCATTGAATTCTCGTTTACACAGAAAGCGTCGAACGACACAAGCCATGGAAATTACAGAGAGGCAAAACATGTCAGTTACATAAAGTGTAGTTCAGCGGCAGCCACACCCTTCTACAATTATGTTTTGCAGACTCCCAATCTTGACAACGTTGTTCTCATCATAATGGAGAACATTCAATGGTCGCAGAGTTGTAGGCACACAGCAAGGAGCTGGCACTGTTTTGTTGTTAATTGTATGACTGGTGGACTGAATAATGGCATGCCTTGTGATGTTCATCTGGGAGGAGAGGGGAAATGAACATTTGCCCTGGCAGTGAAATGCACTAAAACTGATCGGTACAATTACAAAATTATCTTCTTTGCCAAAAATTTCTGCAAAACTGAGTGAGAAAGGATGCCTTTTACAGTGGGTGGTACTCGTTGTCCTCGCGGATAGGTCTCCTGTTGTAAAAAAAAGAAACAAACAAACAAACGGTAAACGAGAATGATCCTTGTTGTTATGGTACTGGCTATAGATAGTGCCTGGTGGACAGGATTGGTATACGATTTAAGCCTAAACCACATTACTAGAATGCGAAACTACGAACGCAATGTGCGAGACATATAAAGCTAAGTTTTTCTTCTTCTTTTTTCGTCCTGGGAGATGCCTGTAGAGTAAAGTCTGCATACGAGCCTAGGGGACCATCAGGCCGGAGCTTATCCCGGTTTCCGTAGCATGAAGCGACTAGTAGTATTGCTACTCCCCCTGGATGTGATGCTAGTCCATCGCAGGGTTACCCCCAACAGTAAATTCGCCGGTACCCATTTATACACCTGGGTGGAGAGAGGCACTATGAGAGTATCTTGCCCAAGAACACAACGCAGTGCCCTGGCCAGTGTTCGAACCTGGACCGCTCGATCCGGAGTCCAGCGCACTAACCATTAGGCCACCGCGCCTCCCTAAGTAGTACTCCGCTATAAAGGCGCTGACAAAGAAATGGACAAGTGGCAGGGACATGTAACAGAGACACAAGGACAGCATATCTTTTTAGAGGACCTCACATGTCGCTGTAACAACGTGTCCCACCACATTTTCGAGTGGATGTGCGTATTGCGGTTTTGTTCCTGCTATATGTCGTTGCTTTCCCTAAAACATGTCATATCTTGTGTCGTCACATTATTAAGCGCGCCTCGCTTTTCGCAGGTTTTATTAAAAATAATCTATTTCTGGTGTTCTTCCTGGTGTGATGTGCCACGATCCCGAAACCTTCACTTTGAAGTACCATTACTCAATTTTTCTTTTCCTTACCTTTCCCCGCCGATTCATCGACTTGCTTATTATATTCGTCGAGAATGAACTGCGGTACTTTTTCTTTCAATCCTTTTTTGAGTTTTGGGGGATTTTTCATGCCCAGCATTCTCAGGATGGCCTTTCCAAGTGCTTCATTCATTTTCTGCCGATTAGCATCAGTCAATTCATCTTTTACTGCCAAGCATATCGTTGCTCCGAATAACAAACACCACAGCGAAATAGTAAACATTTTTAATAAATGCCAAGTGCGAACTTCCTGAAAGAGAAAAAGCAAATAGAAATGTTCATGAACGAATGGATAAAGGAATGAACGAAGAAACTAATGGACGGCCTGATCGATTGATGAATAAAAGACGAGACAACGATAAATCACCGCTTGACTTAACAAAATAAGTCTAACGCTCGTTTCCAGAATTATTTCGTATATTCATGTTTACCTAGATAATTTGTTATAATCAGAATCAATTATCTCGAAGTTGTTATAAACTGCGTTTAGAATATGGTTTTTAAAACTAACACAGGGAGTTGGATGGTCATTAAGACAATCAGGTAGTCCATGAAATCTGACCAATTCAATAAAGCCGTTGCAATTAGCAAGATGGTGATACATAGGTTGTTCAGGCCTTGTGGCGTGATCACGGAGCCTGAAGCCCAAAGAGCGATCTGTTTTGCCTATATATTGTTGAGAAAAACTAGGACAAGAAAGTTTATAAATAACGCTGGATTTCTGCAATGTAGGAACTGGGTCGTTATTGAAAAAGAATGTGAAATTTTGGTGGTATCATAACGTATTATATATACTTAACCTTTTTACCAAGTAATCTGTTAAGTCTCTTGACACATATTTTGTTAACTAGACCTTCACCTGTTTTCCCAGCGTACGGTAATTTAAGCCAGATTGTTTTGGCATCGACAAAGATCATAAAATAAAATGGTTGGCTTGGTCCATTAGACGAAGGAAAACTGTAATATGCAACTCGTGGAATCGAGGACAGGTATACGAGATAACCCGAGATAAGACGAACAAATAACGAACCAGATTACCTTTTTAAATATTCGCAGAGGGGAAAATATTTCTTTTTTCTTTAATTTTGTCTTTATATGTGTACCAAGACAACTGTTTGGTTTTTATAACAAAGCGAATAAATCGCCCTTTTTTGCATGGATACATGATAAACCTCTGTTGTTCAGTTATTATTATAAACTGTTGATAATGCCAATCGTCAGAAAGCGACCGCATGAAATAAGATCGGCTTGGTTAAATTATGGAGAGAAAGTCTGACCTGTGACTCGAGGAATCGAAAATTGTTATTGATATCCCAAAAGGGAAGAGCTTCCGTGGTTTACTGCGAAGTCGCTTAACACGAAATTTATCCGCCCAGCGCTATCCTTGTTACAGGATTACCTTTAAAGTGCCATTATGATCAAATTTTCGATTTTGATTTATATTTAAAATTTCGTGTAGAGTTAGACTTTGTTACTCGTCTTGCCATATTTCAATCTCTTATGAACATCAGAAATCATTATATTTTAATTGTTCCAGAGCTTGGTGGCGAATGGGAAAAAGTGATGTCGAAGGCTCAACATACCTCACGGGTATGTTTGACGGTCAAAAACCACATCAAACGGTACTAACACTTATTGGCAGTGCTTATTTTTTAGCCAAAATTAGAGGACACATCTAAAACTGACACATACGCCACCAGCTTTTAAACGTTATATATAAAATGATAAACAAGAGAACAGGGAGCGTTGACACTCGTTATGTCAAACTACTAATACTTACGTACGATTCCCAGCTTTTGCCTCTGAGGAAATTCTTACTCAAATGAACAAGTTTATGTGCGTTGTGATTTATACAGCGTCGCGGCAAATAATTTTCTGACGTAATCAACAAAAGAGCAAACCAGTAGCGAGTTTGCTAATGGATTTTCAAGAGTTGCTAAATAATTCAGCCGTTTACACGCGTGAAAATAGCAAGTGAATTCGAACAAAAATAAAATTGAAAAAAAGTTGATGCATGTCATTCGAAAAATGTTTTAAAGATTTTACTTGGTTCGTCTCTTTGTCTCTTTAAATTTCAGACGTCCCGAAAAAACCTGTTGTGCTGGCAAAACCGCAAAGAAAACTGCCCCTTTGGACCATAAATCATGATCGATAATTGATGAGTTACTGTTTCAGTTAATGGATCATTATCAACGGTACCTGATCTCAGTCAATCTTAGTTGTAAAAATAAACTTTCTCAAGTGGATAATCTTGTTTTATATTTGCCGTGCAACCAATTGCCTAACCTAGCCTTTATCTTAACTAAAGCTTCTTTAACGAGACTTTTTGGGATTCAATTTGAATTTCCATATCGTGATTGAGATTATAGAGCACATTTCTTCCTTTGACCGATCGCCTCTTTTGTCCGTTCTTTCTTAAGACTCTTGCAACGCTAAACGTTTTCTTCTCTTCCTCTGGTGGACGTTTTTTATTGCCATCTGTACCTATCAATTAACCACTGATGTTGGCAAAGATTATTCAGTGTTTTTGCGTCAACGGCTAAACTTGAAAGAAGGAACAACTTCATAGCAATATTTTAGTTTGATTGTGACTCAGACGAGCGCGAGATCAAAGGAACCTTTTGACCAGGCCATCTAAATAATAGACACTGATATATCAACAAGGGAGGAAGGATGCCTGAAAATGTTTTTTTTTTTACACATTTTTAGGCGAATTATATTAATGGAAAAGAAAGCGTAGGTAACAAATTGAAAAAGGTCTGGAACAAAATTGTCCAATATTTTCCATTGTTTCGTCTCGTATTTATACCATTAAATGTTGGTGGGTAAAGCGGGTGAGTTTATTAAGAGCTGCCTGTTAGATAGTTTATTTTTAAATTTTTAGAGCACGAACCGTCCACATTAATGCTTTAAATCGTTCACAAAGCTAAGGAAGTTACCCATCCCACCAGCTTGAACTACATCTTAGAAGATTTTATTTCTTGGCTTAAAACTATCGTTAAAATTCTTTAGAACCCTTACTTCTCATCTCATTTTTCTTCTGATGTCTCAGAGCAGCAAGCGTTCATATGAATCTACTTTAGTCACAAAAAATCCGCAGTGGACAGTTGCTGCACCTATTCTGCTAGCGGCGTCTTTAAAGATTTGATTTCAAACGAAATACAACAGGTTACTGAACGAACCAATAGCAAGCTTAATGGTGATTTTGTTTCCCATTTCTTCACTAAGATCCATCCAATTTATTCATACATTCGTCAACAGTACTGTATCTTCAAAAAATGGCAGCAATCTATCCGCTTTCTCTATTCGTATCAAACGAGTCAAGCAATATGCAGATCTTGCATGTTAAATTCCCGCATCGTTCCTTTGCGTCTTCAGTGTCAATTGCCTTTTCTTGGGTTTTTCGACTACACCATCCACAGCTTTTACACAGTCCATTATCAAGCTACGGCAGATTGCATTTTGGCTGGGATTGACTGAGGTCAGCTACCGTTCGTAATGTTCCCTTAACCAGCAACTCATCAATTATCAATCGTCGTATATCGTCCAAAAGGGCAGTTTTCTTTGCAGTTTTGAAATCATAGCCCATTTTATTTTCGTGACAGCAAGAGATAACTCACATGTAATAACAAGCTCTAACATACATCAGCTAGAATATTATTTTTTTTAATTTTATCTTTACTTTACTTTTTGCAGTAAACATTTAGTTTAGAAACGTTTAGTTCACATGAGTGAAAGACAAACTAACGAAAAATTTACGCGTGGTCCCATTCAAAAACACAGTGTTAGTGCATTGATTCTAAAGCACATTAGCAACTAAGTAAATTGATATTCCGGAATAAAGTCTTCGCCAAAATCCAGTGAGCTACGTTTGCCGGTTTGGCAACTGATTACGATTGCTAGATAAATAAAAGCTTCAAAATAAAGCGGCTGAAAACGTTCTGTTGTATATCTAGGCGTCATTCTACTTCCAATCTAAGCATTATTACAAACAATGATGAATGATCTCCCTTGCTTCAACGCTCGAGGACTTTGTAAGAGCTTTCGAGCTTTAAATGAATTGACAACAGTGCGATTTTTCTTCAATAGTGTTTATAACTACGAATAGAGAGGGGGAGATAGATGGATATATTAAATCGTAAAGATTAGCTGAAAACTTGTAAAGGAGTAGCAACTCAAAGAACCAGTTTTCTCCGGTGAAGGTCACGCGACGACCAATCATGAACAAATGAACGAGTCTTTGCTAATCAAAGTAAAATTTTAATCAGCGATATTTAATTGAAGAACCGTTCATTTAAAATGGAAGACACGATGACTAACATAAATTTCTTCCTTGTGGACCCATTCAGTACAGTTCCAGAAATGACAAAATCCATTTACAACATCAGTAAGTTTATATTCGAGACCTAAAGCTCTACCAATATCGATTGAAAGACTTCTTGAGGGTACACTCTTTTTTTTTTATAAGAATATATTTTATAAGAATATCGAGGCTGAAATTTGCGAACTTTAAAGAATATTTTAAGAATAAACCGGAGGCTGAGATTTTGAAAAGAATATAATTTTGTGTGTTGAAAATCTGTAAATACAAAACATTTATATGTTTTTCCTTTCTCTAAACGGAAAAACTAGCCAGTAAAACGATAAAAACCTGCACTGGCCAATTGTTCGATATTAACGACAGTTGATGAACGGTACATGTAATACATGTGTATGATTTTCAGGTAATTGATATCCCAATATATTCTAAAACGGAGATATCATAAGTCATAATCTAAGAATATTTACAAGAATATTTTCAGCCTAAAATCGGCAGAAAATTAAGAATATTTAGCCTGGGCTGGAAAAACAACATTCTTATGAAAAAAAAGAGTGTACTTCATTTCTTAATTGGACTATGTAAAAGTTCTTCACATCACGTCTTCATCCAGTCACATTTAACACAAATTGCATAATCTATTCACCAAGATAGGAGCAACGAGGACAAGAAAGTAACTTAAATTTAGGTTCCTTAATATTAAACAAATACCACATTGTCATTAACAGTGGAAGACAGAGTCGATGATTAAAATGTTTTTCACACCACGCTATTTTGATTACCTAGTTACCGACATAAGAGCAAATCAAAATCATATAATGAGCACAATGGAGTAATTTCAGTTAAGGTTCCTCAACGAAAAACAAAACAAAACAAAACAAAACAAAGCTTAAAACGAAGGCCATATTATGACAATAATTAATAAAAGACAGCGTCAACGGATAAGCGTGCAATCTTGTCAATCGTAGCAGCATCAGATGACCCTGCCGATTTGGAAGCATTGACCCCCCCCCCCCCCCCCCCCCCCCCATGTAAAATACACCCGCATCGACTCGAGTCGTCTATAAGTACTGACGACTCGACTTTGTGGAAGTCTAGTCGCAAATCTTGCCGGAAGTGGAAATCCAAAGTTGAAACGCTTACCGGAAGTAAAACTGATGGATGTTGGAGGCAATAAAATGTTGACGACTCGTCACGACTCGACCGAGTCGTCACGACTCGTTCCAACACGTGTCGACTCGACTCAATGAAAGTCGATTCGTAAACAAAGCCCGTGGGAGGATAGCAAAATGTTCACCACTGGCCACAACTCAACAAGAGTCGCAAAAGAACTAGAAACACGAAGACCAAACAGGAAAAATACTTCATGAATGCGAAGCACAAAAACGGGTGAGCACACCCAGGCATGATACAAGCCATACTATGTATTACTCGTTCTATAAACGTGTGCAGGCAAATGATACTTTTTTGGCGAAACGCGGAATGAATGGAAAGCACAAAAACGGGTGAGCACACCCAGGCATGATACAAGCCATACTATGTACTACTCGTTCTATAAACGTGTGCAGACAAATGATACGTTTATGGCGACTCGTCACAACTCGACACGAGTCGCAAAAGAACTACAAACACCAAGATCAAACAGGAAAACCATGCATGAATATAATGTAAAGCACAAAAGTCGGCAAGCAAACCCAGGTATGATACAAGCCATACTATCTATTTTTCGTTCGTGAAACGTGTGCTGGCAAATGGTACTTTTTGGCGAAACGCGGACTGCTAGGTGATTCGGTCTGATGCTACAGATCGAAGCGCGGAATATTCGGTCTGATTCTTTGAACGAAACGCAAAATGTTAGGTGTAATACTTTAGAGCGAAGCGCGGAATATTCGGTCGGATTCTCTGAACGAAACGCGGAATATTCGGTCTGATACTTTAGAGCGAGGCGCGAAATATTCGCTTTGATTCTTTAGAGTGAAACGTGGAATATTCGTTTTCATTCTTTAGACTCACACTCAACGTATCAACCAAAACTATTACCGCTGAGAGGGAAAAACACGTTAACGCTTTAAACCATTTTTTCCTTCGATTGCACACTTCTTTCTTCGAAAGAAGTCATGTTTCTTCGCGGTATACCTTAGGGCGGCCATTCTCGTGTTCTTTGCGAAAATTGTCTGAACAGCTTCTTTTGTAAAAGAATCTTCTTCTCATCACTAATTCTTTATTCCAATTATTCCCCCTTTCCTTTCAACAAATTTTCGGCTTCTTTGTCATTTATAGCAGAATCCTTTGTCAAACTTTTTCATTGTTCAATAACCTATAGCTTTTGTTTGTTTATCTCATCTGAACAAAGGCAACAACCAGCCCGTAAGTTAATCTAAAATATTTTCCTAGTCTTTCGGCCAGTTACTGCGTTCCATCGCGTCGTTATCCTCACAGAAATGAACATTGTAAAGATAATAAATGAAATTAGAAGATCGAGATTAAAATTAATAGACTAAAAAGTGCCGCACACGCTCGCCGAGTGAATGTTTGTCTATCATTAATAGGTGAGATCTTTTCACAACTTTCTTTTGTTTGAACGCGTCGGTTTATTTACATGGAACTTCTATAAACGTTTCTTATTATTTGTTGCGGATGTTGACTTACTGTGTTTCTGAGAGAAAAAAAAAACATACTTACCACGCTCTCAGCATGAAATTTTGATTATTGTGGTTGCGTTTTCGGGAATTTAAGTTGTGACAGTTTTAGTGGCCAGATGATTGGGTGTGACATTTTTGCACATTACTATCATTAAGTGAGCGATTGAATGGAAAGTACACTCTTTTTTATAAGAATATATTATATAAGAATATCCCTTGTTCCTTAAAAATGACGCGCTAGCGCTTATCGGAAGAAAAAATCCCATGCAGCACAAATGGAATAGAAAAAAATTTCTTTGCACTGCTGCAAGAAATTTCTTGCACTGTTGCTAAGCTATTTCATCATTCCAGGGGGCCGTAACAAAATCCCAGAAAAACTGCAACCATTCTTCCCTTGCTCCCTTTAAACTCTGGATTTAGTGATGCTTTAGAATGTACAATGCATTGTTAGCTTAGGCTCCGGATAGTGACGATAATCTGCGAGCAAGCGAGCCACTTCGGTTAGCCTAAATTACACTCTGGTTAGCCTAAACAACACTCCGGTTAGCCTACGTTATTAGCTTAGGTAGACGTTAGGTAGCTTGCGGTTAGCCCTTATAATGGAATAAAGGATTTCTGGCTTGCACGGTTCACAAGGCTCGTGAGTCATAGGAATAATGCAAGCCATTACGGTTAGCCTAAATTACACATTGGCTAGACTAGTTAGCACTGCAGGTAGCCTACAGTTTCTTAGGTAGCTTGCGGCTAGCCTTTTTATTGGGATTAGGGATTTCTGGCCCACTCAGGCTCGTACTGAAGTTAAACTCGTTAGCTTATCACAAGCAGTAATGGAGGTAAATTTTTCTATTTATTTCAAGCAGCATTAACCATGTTTAGAAGTTCACTGAAAAAAGGCTGAGAATAATTGTAAGTGCTATTTTTCAAAAAAGACCATGATCAACTAATTTCAATTCTGCTTTCACATTTGTTTTGGAGATTCTAGTCCTCTTTTTAATGTTGGCTTATGATTCTAGCAGTAATTACCATGCTAGGAGCATTTCTGAACTGCTTTTTGCTATTTTGGGCTATTTAATTAAATAAGAAACTAACCATTTTCAAATCTACCTGTGGAGGATCACTTTATGATGTGAGAATATTATTATGTCGTAATATTAAGTGAGTCTAAAGAATGACTTTTCGAAAACATGTAGCTATACAAGAATAATTTTGTATAGCTTACAACATTTTAAGGCTTTGCAGCTCCATATTAGAACTATTACTGCAGCAATAACCACAGTGTAAATGTAAATATATTCTGTAAATGTAAACACATATATGACACTTTTTTGAGGAAAAAAACCTGCAGAAAAATGAGGAGGGAAAAAAAATATCCTGCAGAGCATTTAGAAGGGAAAAGGATATCCTGGCCACCAGGTTGCTAGAAAAAAAAAAGGTGCTGCCCAGACCACCCCCCCCCCCCCCTCCCCCCTTCAAGAGTTAAATGGTCGGCCCCTTAGAGCACTGAAACTGTTAGCAAACATAATTAGCTGCGGATGGCATAGATGGACATGAATTGCAACTTGAATAATTAAGGCTAAACTTTTCGAGTTGTTTCCAAGCGTCGTCATGCAAATAAATCAATATTTATAGCTTTAGTTTGATTTCTATCCGCAAATTGAGGTCGTGGCATCCTTTAGATGTTCAAAGATAATGTTTTTCATGGATCAAGTTGCCTACCACTTACTTCAGAACAATTTAGACCAAAAACCTGCGAAATCCCCGTGACGTAGCCCCTTTAAACTAAAATTGACGAGTGCAATTTATTGGGTTCCTCGCGTACGCACGTAGGCGCACACAACAAATCTTGGTAAAACTTTTTACAACGTTTACTGTACACTAATTAATACACCTCTATGAGTTCTTCAATGTAAAAAGGACCTTGATCTTGTTTTGATTTACTACAAAACAGTCAGGGCAAAAAAATAAAAATGATAATAATAATAATAAAAAAAAAACAGCTTAAGGCAAAAACAAAATAAAGAAGAACAAAAAAGGACTGGCTGCTATTAAAACACAGACAACAAAATGAACTCACGCCACGGCAAACTGATTCCGTGTTTTCACAAGAGAGGTTTACTAAGGTTTCTGCAACAAAAACAAAGTAAACACCTCTCGTGAAAACCCGGGGTGAGAAAATCACGGCGGCAAAACAAACTCTGCAAATTCGTGGTGCCAGACATTTTAAAGCGGTTTTTGTGTCAGAATTGTGACACTTTGTGATTTGGGAAGTGGTGCACGCTAACTTTTGAACCGTTCTCTTTTCGTTGCGGTTTGGTTGCACGATTAACTAATTCTGTTTTATCGTACGCATTTCTAAATACCTCAGCAGGGGCGTACCTACGGAAATCTAAAAAAGATATATTTATATACATTTTGGGGAAGCGAAAAGCGTCTTTTATAATTAAATCGGCTGGTTTGACAGAGTTTCTCTAATTACGTTGCTGCAATTTTTTGATACCATTTATGAAATACAGAATGAAAGCTTTGCGAATATTAAAAACGCTATTCAGGGCAATACGGAAGTTCAAAACCCTGTCATCACTACGGCAATTACAATAACAAAATGAATAAACAAAAACAAAATAGATCAAAATCTACCAATCGCAACACACAGACTTGACCTTTTTGAATCCCTTGGAGTGTTTTTCTGAAAGGTCATTCAGGCCCGGTTCAAACGTCGAACTTTTCATGACCCGAACTTAATACCTATTTGGGTCGACCCAAATAATTAAGTTCGGCTGGTTGATTCAAACGTCAAACTGTTCATGTGCCGAACTCATTCGGCGACCAGAGGAAAGCAATGACTTCTCCAGTTGCACACTTTTAATGCAAAGAATAAGAACACTGTTTTTGAAGTCCATGGACTACACAATTAGGCGATTTTTATACTGTGCCATGTACGTCGTGACATTTTCTACTGCGCCGGAATTTCCCCGTTGCGTGACACCGCTCTTTCTGTCGAATTCACATGTAAACTAGCGGAAATCATCAGTTCAGATCAGTTGATTTATGACTACGTTGAGTATCGTTAGGAGTGATAAGTTACCAGAAATTACCTCAAAAATACAGGCAGAACGCGTAAACTTTTAATTTATGGTGGCTACACGCAAAATTATTACATTCAAAATGAGCTTACAATGGTTTCCTCGCCAAAAGGCTAAAATGTCTACGAATAACAAAATATGGCACATTCAAAGAATCGATAAACCAATTTTGATCCTTATTCAACCCACTCTTTGCTGACAATTTGGAAGCAATATTGCCACTGTGTGAAATGAATTACAATGTTCACGCTTCTTTGTTTAGGATGTTTATCTTCATCGTACAATTCAAGCAATTTCCACTGTTTTTAACACAGCGACGTTCAGCCGCTGATTAAAACTCTGCTCCCCTGGATAATATGCCTGTAATACTCTTCATGTCATTTTCGGTATCATTTTATTTTTTGGCACACTTCAGCCATTTATTAACCTCAAGGAAGAAATGTTTCCTGCGATCACATGCGACGGCCATTTTTTTTTACCCGATACCACCTTTCGCGCTTGCTGATAAATTACCCGAGACGACCGTGCGCGCCTAGTTTTCTCAAATCGAGATCGCTTCGCCCATATTACAAACACATTTCTTACTTGAAGATGATCTTTCAACAATGACACGAGCATGGGACAAAGAAAAATTTTGAGTCCCCGACGGGAATCGAACCCATGGCCTCCCCAGAATACCGTTTGCACGCTCTAACCACCTGAGCTACGAGAGACTCGTGGTGAGCTAGGCTAAGTGACAAGTGGGATATTCCAAAGTATACCACGAGAAAGTGTTGTGTAACTATTTTATACCATGCCATAGAAAATACGCTGACTAAATTTCGTCGAGAATAAGACCGCAGCGCACGATGGGAAGGTTGGGTTGAATACCGTCGAATATACAACGGCTTTCCTGTATTCTGATTGGCTGTATTTTCTATGGTATGGTATAAAACTTCATATAATAGCGATGCAACTTTGCAGGCCTCTAAATTATTACAGAAAATGACTATAAAATTGACTATATAATTCATTGACAAGCTTAACGAAAACTTAAGCTACGGATCCCGTTAGCAATGAAATTTTAAATCTTGTTTCAGTAGCGGCTTTCGAAATCCCTCTAAATTTTTGCGTATTGTGGACAACCTGAACCACGACGGAAAATTTTTGGTTTTTATATTTGGAATAGAACGCTCAGCAATAGCTCAGCAATTAAATGTGACACAATTAAATGCGAGGTTTAAAACCAATTGCCGAATTTTTTTAATTCGAGTGTACTCGAATTAGTATTGTATTTGGCGCATGTAAACTGCGACGTTTAAACCAGGCCTAATTTACAAACAAGCAATAAAACTCGCTCTTGCGCTTTTTGTGAAAATCTTTCTATTTCAAGTTTACAACTTTTAACAAAGCCTATACTACAAACAAAACACTTCTTACGCTGTAAAAGTCGAGAAAATTGCTCTTTGTTTTATCGGCAAAGCGAAAGCTAGTTAGAGGGAGAGGAAATCTATTGTGTAAAGTTTTCAAAAACAAAAAGAAAACAATGTAATTAGAGTCCAGTAGTAATCTTATTGTCCTGTGTCTCTTCAGGTTTTGTAAATTCCCTCAATCGAACATTTATTCTAATAAACTAACTTGACCATTAGGGACTTATTAGCCGAACTTGTTTTATAAATTTGGTTCTGCACTTTAGGCTCGGGTCAAAAAATTACACTTGATTCTCGTTTGGAAAACGTTCCTTCGGGATGTTGACAAAAAAACAAATTTTGCATTGGACATGCATGCTGTTTTTGGTAAACATCGGGGCGTACCTTCTCTATTTCCTCTTTTCAATGTCCATGAAATATTCGTATTGACACAAATCATCTTTTGTTTTATTCGTTTACGTCTCCAGGAGTACGAAAGTAAAGTATGATCACTTTTGTTGGGGGGTCCGACCAAATTCGCGAACAGCACAATGAAGTGTTTGAGATTATGAAAACGTTGATCATAGAAAAAAGTATCAAACTCAAAGAAAATGTATTTGATGTAAGCTAATTCAAATGTTAACCAATTCTGTGTCCCGAAAACTGAAGCCGGCCAATTTGTTTTGTTAAAAAACACTTTCGGTACACCAGTGACTCTGGTTTTGTACGTGAGGCAATATAAGTGTCACACAAAACTAACGGCGTTACATGAACATATTGACATGCATATTGCAGGGAAATCGAGTCAGAAATGGTCAAGTTATTAGAGATTTTTGATAGGCACACAGCACGTTTTCTTTTTACGCTAAGTCTCTCGCGACTAGACTTCCAATTAGTCGAGTCGACTTTTACCCTGACGAGTCGTGACGACTCGAGTCGACTCGAGTCGAGTTGCCGACTTTTACTACCCTCCCACATAACCTTACTGTGTTTTACGCTAACTCTCTCGCGACTAGACTTCCAATAAGTCGAGTCGACTTTTACCCTGACGAGTCGTGACGACCCGAGTCGAGTTGCCGACTTTTACTACCCTCCCACATAACCTTACTGTGTTTTACGCTAACTCTCTCGCGACTAGACTTCCAATTAGTCGAGTCGACTTTTACCCTAAAGAGTCGTGACGACTCGAGTCGACTCGAGTCGAGTTGCCGACTTTTACTACCCTCCCACATAACCTTACTGTGTTTTACGCTAACTCTCTCGCGACTAGACTTCCAATAAGTCGAGTCGACTTTTACCCTGACGAGTCGTGACGACCCGAGTCGAGTTGCCGACTTTTACTACCCTCCCTTATAGCCTTACTGTGTTTTACGCTAAGTCTCTCGCGACTAGACTCGCAATAAGTCGAGTCGACTCTTACCGAAACGAGTCGTGACGACTCGAGTCGACTCGAGTCGAGTTGCCGACTTTTACTTACCCTCCCACATAACCTTACTGTGTTTAACGCTAAGTCTCTCGCGACTAGACTTCCAATAAGTCGAGTCGACTTTTACCCTGACGACTCGAGTCGACTCGAGTCGAGTTGCCGACTTTTACTACCCTCCCTCATAACCTTACTGTGTTTTACGCTAGGTCTCTCGCGACTAGACTTCCAATAAGTCGAGTCGACTTTTACCCTGACGAGTAGTGACGACCCGAGTCGACTCGAGTCGAGTTGCCGACTTTTACTACCCTCCCACATAACCTTACTGTGTTTTACGCTAAGCCTCTCGCGACTAGACTTCCAATAAGTCGAGTCGACTTTTACCCTGACGAGTCGTGACGACCCGAGTCGACTCGAGTCGAGTTGCCGACTTTTACTACCCTCCCACATAACCTTACTGTGTTTTACGCTAAGTCTCTCGCGACTAGACCTCCGGTAAGTCGAGTCGATACCTAGCTTAGACGACTCGACTCTATGCGGGTATATTGGACAACCCTCATCTACTTTCGTAGAAGAGGAACAGAGAACCAGCATTTACTGAAGAAATCGATGCTTCGCGTCGTATAAACAAAAGCGAGCCAGGAGCTGTGTTAACCAGTAAGAACCATACAGGAGGCCTCGACGGGTCAGAAGATCACTCTGACGGCGAGGGCAAAATTGTTCCTCTGGCCACTTCAAGGAGATGTCAGTTGACGTTCTGAAGCTGTATTTGAGCCATCTTAAACCAAAATCAGAAGCGCTTTTCCAAAGGCCAAAAGATCTCAACTCCGCAAAGTTCAATCCCATAACCGACAAAATCTGGTACGAACAGCGACCATTTGGGCACATCTCTCGCAGTTCCATCCACATCCACGGCTTCAGTTCCTGCAGGACAACACTCCTCAAGCGATCAAAGATTGCCGTTGGGACGACAGGAGGAGAATTTTCTGTTTTCGTCGACAGGTTTAAATCCTGGGCAATTCTCCCTTCTGGTAATTTCCATAATTGCTCATTATTATCAATATACGCGGCCAAATTGAAAATCGCCCTCTTGAAAACACGCGCTTTGCGGGCCGCAAATGACTACTAGCGGGCCGTTATTGCATTAACGGCCCTGCAGATGATTGGTTCTCGGTTCATCATCCGATGAATATCAACCAATCAGGTTTCGTTTAATGACGCGGGAAAACCATTCGGGTGCGAACAGCTTGCGTACAGTAGCGTACAGCAAGTTTTGAAGTAAAAAAAGTCTCGAACAGTTTCTCGATAAGCGAATAGTGTTCGGAAAGAAAAATCAAAGTCTATTTGTTATGAATGGGACAAAATGCAGCTAAAAAATTCGGATTTAGAAGCAAAAGCACAAGGCGAAGATACAAAGAGAGCAACTTCTTGTTTTCTTACGAGAAACGAAACAGAACAAAGCATCGGTTCACTTCATTTTGTGTTTCTCGGGTCGAGCTAAGCATTGCGGGGATTTTACGCCGAGGCTCAACTGGAAAATGTAAGTTCGTAAATTGTTATTATCCATTTATTTTCAGAGACACAGCAGCTCTTTTTAACTACACCGATACAATACATGCGCCTCAGTGTAGCATAGCACAAAATTTTCAACGCGAAGTACTTGTATTATTGAACATGCAAAGCTCATTAAATGTGTTAGTTTATATCTGGATGTTATTTGGCCTTGTATATTGATAATAATGATAATTAAATGACTTTTTTTCGGGAATATTGTTTATTTGCTCCCTTGTAGTGTCATTTGCGGCCCTTGCGCTTCGCGTTCGGGCCGCAAATGACACTACGCGGGCGCAAATAAACAATATTCCCTCAAAAAGTCATTTTATTGTCCTATTTACATTCAATATCGATGTAAACAAAGGCGTTTAGTTTACGGATTGAACTGGCTGGAATTGGCTTCTTTGTTAAAAAATTTAAGCCTTTCTTTTTAGATATTTAAAGACACTTCGCAAACTAACGCTGAACTTCATGTTGTTGAATATTATCCCCTCGACTTCGTCTCGGGGATTATTCAACAATAATCACTTCGCCTTCGGCGAATAATTGTTAAATATAGGGAGTTTTACCCGGAATAGATGATAATCAATTTTGTTTCCTCCGGCATTGAAATGATGATGAGGTGAAGCACGGCATTACTGAGCGTAGTAATGCAAAACCAAAGCAAACACTGGTCGCTCTTTTCTACTTTATGTTGTGTAACACAATCACAAGGAAAAGATATATTTTTTGGCGTGCAGAAGACGTTAGAACCGTGCAATGAATCTTTAGTCAATAAATTATATTGGCTCGGATTATTGAGAATTTATACAAACAAAAATAAACTCGTCTGACCCTATTGCGGCAAGTGGTTGCACAGGGAACCAAAGCGCTGTATTAGCTATAACATAGCTAACACATAGTACTAGCTATAACATAGCCAATAAAGCGTTTTGGCTCCCTTTCTGTTAGATGACAGAAATTCTTTAGTGCTGAATAACTGGCTGAACTCACCTATTGATTAAATCAACAAGTCAGAGAAACTGTTTCACGACTGAGTTTAGTTTAATTATTTCGTTTTGCCAAATAATCGCTATGAAACTTTTATCTACCATAGCTTCATTATTCATAAATAGATAATAAACAGAAGCATTTATTTATACACGATGGAGTTACAGCATAGCTGATATGGTCGTGTCTTTAACAAAAACTAAAACTATTTATATAATTAAAAATAAAAATAAAAAATAAGAATTTAAATAATAGGAACAAATATGTCTCCAGGACGTTTGAACAGTTACAAACAAACGAGATTAACTTTATCATCTGTTCAGCCTAACAGTTTTCCAAAGTACATATTCGTTTTAATTCTCTTCAATGTTTGTTCATCTGTACCTTCCTTTAAATTTGCTGTGTTATTTATATTACTGGCCGAGTTAAAATTTTTTTCTTCTTAGCTTTTTTATCATTTTTGTTTTAGGTGGTTCCTTTTTAATCTTTTTAATCTTTTTAATCTTTTTTATCTTTTTTATTATACCTGGTACCTTGATGGTCGGTTTTAGGGAATTAGTAGGAAAAGGTGGGCATGCATTCAAAGGGCTTTTTACTAGCAGTCTCGCATCATTTGGTACCGCCAATCCCCAATCTATTTGGCCACGGCCCTTGTTGGTCAAAAATTGATTGGCGCATTGAAAATAATTGCCGCCAAAAAATGTATTGGTGCCAATTCCACCCAAGGCTGAGGGGTGGCCTCCCGTGATGACGTAGTGCTTTGTTTTGTATTTAATAAGTTTTTTGAAATCTTGGGCCTTTTTTCCCCAGAGAAACCAAACAGAGGGTTGAGCATTGTCGCTAATGTATTTTATCAGCAGCTTTGTAAAACCTTTCCAATAAGCTAAATGTTTTCCCGCCCCGTTTACTCTAACCGTCAAAGCCGAGTTCAGGAGAAGGACACCCTGTTTCGCCCAATTAGTTAGATCCCCATTATTTATATTTACGCTCCACCCTTCTAGGGCAACCTCTAATAAGACGTTCAATACTGTTCCGACGGTTTTGGGATTTTTAACGCTGAACGCCAAGCCTGTAGCTTGACCTGCCTGTGGAGTTGGATCCTGGCCTAAAATAATCACTCTGACCTGGTCGGGATGTACCAGTTCCAAGGCCCTGAACATCAATTGAATTGGAGGCTCGATGACATAACCATTTTTGATTTCGTCAAGCATTTTAGTTGTTAGGACTCCAATGGGACGTTTGACGCTAGGAAGTTCAAAAAATGATTTCCACGCTTTTGGGGCACAGTCTTTCACAAAATCGTCAAGACGGTTTCCATATGTTGCTACTGCGCAGTTTAACGGCGGTTTTGTTGTCGAGGGCAGCGAAGCTGGTATAATCGAGCAATCTATAAAAGAATATGAAAAAAAAAAAAAATAATAATAAAACAAATAAGCCAGATGTAAAAATGTAAAAATCGCCCCAAAAGTTAGTCATAGCTCTTATTGAAAGATATGCCTTTTTCGAATTTTTCAAATATAAGCTCTTATTGTAGCGCTTAGTTATAGAGAATGCTTTGAGATCTGTTATGCTTGGTTAACGACGGTAGGAATTGTTTTGAATTTCTTATATAGCGAGTTTCACGATCTGGTATTCTTCTATTCACCAAAACGTTTTCAGACACAGTGTTTCTTACAGATGGAAACCATAACATTTTTAAAACTCAATCCCCCCCCCCCCCCCCCCCCCCCGAAAATAAGCCTACTGAAAAGAAACCTTGAACAAATATAAGCTCAGGGCCTTAAAAATGTTACGGTATGCGGTAGAATTGGTTTCAGATTTAAATACGGAAGCAAAATTTGCGGATACAACTTCTTAAAATTGAAGCCAACAAAGTACTAGAGGGGGCCTTTTTTAGGCTCGCTCCGTGTTTTGAAAGGTTTTGTTTTATCAGGTTTGGGAAGATAACTACTCGTAACGGTGCTTCATTTATACACACAGAAGCCAAACGCAAAAAATAACTTAGAGGATGTATAGTATGTCGAAAATCTATCTGTATTTAACAGCATTTTTACTTTTATCGTTTTTATTCTTTTTAATCATGTTCAATTGTAAGCGCGTTGAGAATTTTAAATGCCCAATAAGAAGCTTTTTATTATTATTATTATTATTATTATTATTATTATTATTATTATTATTATTATTATTATAATTACAAGTGAAACCGGTAAAAACAATCTATAATTATATATCCCACAGAAAACAGGTAAATGTGAAAAGGTTAACAAAATAGATTAAGGTGAACCAATCTGCAGCTTACTTTTATAAGCAAATGCCTACATTGTGCAGTTCCAGAAAATATCCATACCCACGCCAAGGAGATGGTCATTGGAAATTCCGAAGGGGGAGGGGGGGTAGGGGGGGTGATCTCAATAACCCAAGTTTTTAAAAGAAAATATGAAGCTATACTGGAAATTCCAGGGGGTAGGAGGGTCCAAAGCAAAGAACCATCCTTGGGGGAGGTATGGATATTATTTGGAACCACACATTTTAGGGCGCGCTCGTTTGGGAATATTCTGCAATACGAATATATTCTGGAATATATTCCGGCTATTCTGCTCCTGGGAGCAGAATAGCCGGAATGGAAATCCAAGTATTCCGGAATAGGAAGAGCAGCCAAACGAACGCTAACTTGCATTATTCCAATTATTCTTATTCCGGATTGATCCCAAACGAACGCGCCCCTAATTAGACTGCCATTAAACTATTGAAGACACTTTAGCCTGTGCAAAAAAACTTGACGTCTTTACTTAACCTGGAGTAAACATTATGGTCTGTGACAATAATTATGTAAATTGTCTGTAATTTCATTATTTTTATTGGAACAAAATATTTTTGTCACAAGCCCCAGAATGGTTTTAAAACTTGCATGTAATAAAGTGCCAGTATTCACATGTAGCCTAATTGGGTTCTGGGATGCCCATATTACATAATTACTTACTTATCCTCATCGGGCCCATGAGAACTCTTGAGGCTGGGTTCATATTACATAAATAGCTATGAAGGTCATTAAAGTATGTTCAGGTTTAAACTGGCAACATGTGGGAATCAATTGTGACAATTTTATTACATTAACAAAATGTGTATTTTTGACTTAAGAGGAATGTCATTGAAAAGTCTTCAAGTCACCTTTAAATACAGGACAACTCGGATTAATATTAATCGCATTAATATTAATCTTAATGATTATTATAATCCAGTAATGGATTATTATAATCCAGTAATAGATTATTATAATCCAGTAATAGATTATTATAATCTATTACTGAGGTTTGAGCCGTGCCTTAATCTATTAGGATTAATATTAATCTGATTAATATTAATATTAATATTAATCCTACTTAAATATTAATAGTAATCCTGATATATATTAATCCTACATAGGATTGCTATAAAAGTCGTACGTAGTATTTATTTTATTCCTATCTAGGGTTAATCTTTGTCCAAAGCTTCCGAAGATTGGCATTATTTAAAGATCAAAGAGGTGCTTGCTCCTATTCATTTACTTCTAGGGTCAACATCGTGGTATCTACCAGCTCTAGCATATGCAAGTGATCGTCATGTGACTGATGTGGTCAGTGTTATGTCCTGTGTTATGTTTGCAGTGTGTCTATCATTGGAGCTGTATGTCAGTATCTCCGAACATTCACGGGAATTTATCTCGATTATAATAGAGATTAATATTAATCAGGGTTATATTATTAATAATAATCTAATCATTCCAATTTTTTGCCGTGCCTTAATCTATTACCGGATTATAATAATCTATTACTGGATTATAATAATCTATTACTGGATTATAATAATCTATTACCAGATAATAATAATCCTATTATAATCTATTATTATTATAATCCACGGATTAATATTAATCCGAGTTGTCCTGTAAATAGAAACAAAACAAACAAAAACTATTTATTTTGGTGAAATTGCTATCTTTCCAACATGCAAACAGTATATTAAAATTAAATGGCCTTTTTACCGTGTGAAACAAAAAACTGACTGCTTTCATGTTGGGCTATTGGATCCAATAATTTTTTTGCACTTGCTAGATACAAAAATGATATTTATGGATTTTTTACTTTGTTGTTGTTTCCGGAGAAACATCAGTCTTTGGATAAGCATATAATGGTTTCACCTTGCCCAGTCTACCTGAGTCAGGCAAGGAAGAAATCAATTTTCTTTGCACCCTTACTTTCAATAATCATTGCAGAAAAATGTCAGATTATTAAATGTTTTGGACCCTAAAGCTGAATTTTTGTAATCTGTTCATCTCAAAACATTACATTACAGAAATCTTTGTTTGGTTTTCTCGTAGAGCAAGTTGTCAACAAAAACTAATATGGAGTTTATTTAAATCAAATTTACAGCTACTACATGGCTAATTTCCAAAAGTAAAAAAAAAGAAAACTTGGGTCTTGACAAAGTGCAAGCCAACAAGGTATGAGAGGCATTCCAGTTAATCTGAATAGCACACTGGTTAGCCTTAATAGCTCTCTGGTTAGCCTAAACAGTACTCCAGTAAGCCTGAGTATAGTTAGCTTATATGGCTTGAGGTTAGGCTATATATTTATTGGGTTAGGAATTTCTGGCTTGTATGGCACTTATGTGTCATGAAACATGCGAGCCATTCCAGTTAACATACATAAGATTCCAGTTAGCCTAAATAGCACTCCAGTTAGCCTTGAAAACACTTTGCCTGTTGCCAAACAACTCAAACAGTACATTATAACAGTTACTTAGAGATCAACAACTCACAGAACTTGTTACAATCCACTCGGTCAATATTCTGACAAACATTTCCTCACGTCTAAATAATGAAAGGATGCGATTCTTATTAATTTGGAGTAGCTCAAAACTCAGATGACAAGCATAAATACAAATCACATGCCATGACGAACTGACTGACACTCGAAATCTTTTTTTTCCTTCGAGCTCAGCTTTAATTCCAGTTTGCACGATTTTATCGTTAGCACTTTTATATATGCTCACACATGATAAACGTCGAATACATAAGCTTAAACCAGTGTTCAAAATAAAATTGTTGTACAATGAGAAACGCTTACCTCAGGTCCCTGTAAGTTTCTGTAAGAAATGTTTGCGAAACGTTTCCCTCGCCGTGTCTCCTCATTACATATTCTTCGTTATCGGGAATACGAATAGAAGAAGAATACCCCGTGTTTGGAAACTCGTTGTGATCGCGTCAAGAAGGAAAAACATCGGAAAAACTACCCTATATAACTCAAACTATATAACTCGTCGCGAACACTCGTCGCCATTTTGAACATTTTCTTGTCGTGAGCCCGCAATACGGACCACCGGGAATCCCCTAGCAGCGGAGAGGGGGAGGGGCTGCTGCTAAACTTCTCCCCAGGCTCTACTCCTTTCGTCTGAAAGAAATAAAATCCATCCTGGCAAAAACCAATTAAAATGAGAAGAAACTGACAACGCCATCATAAAGAGCATACACTCCTGCCTTTGGCAAAATTTTCTTTTGTTTCTACCGCAAATGGTCGCTGAGTAGGAAGCCAACAAACTTTTCAATTGTACTTTTCACTGCCGTGCATTTTCAGGAAAAAGTAATCATGGCCATTTTTTAAAGCACTATTTAAAAAACTACAACTTCGCTTAAAAATATCCTAAGAGAAAGATTCTAGTAAAGATTTCAAGCGAATTTAAAATAATGGCCCTTTCTGGTCACGTGACCGATGACGTCACCCTATGTCTCATATGAGAAGTAGTTTATGGTAAGAGTTATTTGTATACGACATACACCGAATGCAAATATGGCGGACCGCTCGGTTGCTGCCTGGAACGAGCTGCATGAAAGCGAGGCTAGTAAGGCTTCGGTGTTTTGTTTTGACAATGCTTTCATGGTAAAGTCTTGGTTATTCGTCGATCTGGTGTGTTTCTTTTCGCTGCTCCTACGAGTTGCTGTGTTTTGAATGCCACGAGAAGTGATAGAACTGTTCACAGTTTGTCTCTAAGGGAAAAAGTGGATCAATGCAATTTGTTGAGACGAAAGAAAGGAGTTCACGATCGCCGTGAGAACTTTCTATAAAGTTTGTTCGCTACATTTCAGGTTAGAAGGTCTTAGAAAATGTGTAAGCGATCACATTTAGCGCCAAGTTGTTCTTATTTGGCTCAATGCTTTCACTAGCTTTTACTATTACTAGCTTTTACAGTTGAATTTCATTCACTTGGTTAGTATTTGATCGTGCGATGCCGTGCGAGTGGATCGGACGCGGACAAAGCCGAACATGTCGAACATGAAAAACTTCTTTTGATACGGAGGATGTCTTGGAAGTGGAGCTTTTCTTTACCTTGAGGAAGGTACTGGCCATGAAACTCGTGCTAGAACACCACCAGACACCACATAAGCTCGTCATTTAAACGAATTTTCTAAGATCTTCTAACTTGAAATGTAGCGAACAAACCTCAATAGTTCCTGCGGCGATCGCGAACTCCTCTCTTTCGTCACAACTAATTGCATTGATCCACTTTTCCCTAAGAGACAAACTGTGAACAGTTCTATCACTTCTCGTGGCATTCAGAAACACAGCAACTCGTAGGAGCAGCGAAAAGAAACACACCAGATCGACGAATAACCAAGACTTTACTATGAAAGCATTGTCAAAACAAAACACCGAAGCCTCACTAGCCTCGCTTTCATGCAGCTCGTTCCAGGCAGCAACCGAGCGGTCCGCCATATTTGCATTCGGTGTATAGTACTACTGCAGGCTTCAAACTGACCAAGTTATTTGGCATGTACGATTTTTCAGTTGAAAAGGATTCTGGGAAGGTTCTTATTATAATTATATATTGTTTTTATAATTATTATATGTCACGTGGGACGATAACATCACATCACGTGAAAATTAGATCATGATGTCAAAAGAGCCGCCATATTGGATCCGCCATCTTGGATTTCAAAATTTTTCCAAAACGTCAGAAAACCGCCCAAGATTACTGAAAGTACTCAAAATCTTTATAACATAGCTAGCAGAGCTGCTATGTGGTTTATAGTTTGACTGCCGTTTACTCGAAAAACAGCAGTAGCGGAAATACATAGGCCGAAATTTATAGTGTAAGTCGCCATACGGCAAGTAATTTTCCTGATGCAATGACGCGTTTCCCCAACCTTGACACGTTCTTGCTGCCGGGTTGATACAGTTACAGGGGGAGCAGGGGTGGCACACTTGCAAATTGAAATGAGATCGGAAATACTACAAGCTATTAGCTTTAAGGGCCCACTGACGTATATTTTTGGATCCGTAGCTTGGGACATCCACAGTTATATTATTTTAACCATTTTATACTCGTTTAGGGGCTCCTGAATCCTTGACTCAGTCTGGAACGCAAATGTGACGTCATTAAGCCCCGCCCATGATCACATGACCAATAAAGAACAACTCTAAAATTTTTGATGTTTTGAATGTTATCTGAAAATCGTTCATGGTGTCATGATCTTTATTCATTTTTGTATCTTGTTAAGCATGGATTTCTTTTCATTATGAAAGGTAATTTTTCTTTAGAGAGATTTAAAATATTGATTTGTCCATAGTATTGCCCAGGTATGAGAAATGTAAAATAAAAAAAATAGAAAATCGAATGAG
Source organism: Meandrina meandrites (assembly GCA_963693305.1). Taxonomy (NCBI): domain Eukaryota; kingdom Metazoa; phylum Cnidaria; class Anthozoa; order Scleractinia; family Meandrinidae; genus Meandrina; species Meandrina meandrites. Next base: position 49,548,256 of record OY855903.1, read on the forward strand.
AAAGCGCTGGTTTTTAAAGTTCTTCTACAAACCGGAAGTCATTTTATTAACGTACGCGCAATCTAGACCAAATATCTTTGCGCCCGCTAGTTGTATGCGTTAAGCTTTTGAGTTTCTTTGCATATGTAAGAAAACTTCTTCTCCTAGACTAGAGTCAAGTTAATCTGACTAATTCTCAGATGAGGAATAATAATTCAGGTAGTTGTTTTTCGATAGTTTCATATTGTTTCATATTATTTAGCTAGTTTGATAAAGTGGTTGAAAGGAAAGTGTTTTGCACATCTGACGCGTACAAGTAATCTATACCGTATACGCTCTTAAAACGCGTGATAGAGCGTGCGCTCTTGAATTTAAACCGAGTGGCTCATTAATTGCCGACAAATCTTTACCGAGATCTCTCCCAAGATCTTTTGTGCGACAATTTTCGTGAATACTCTTTCCTGCAACTAAAAAAACAATTTACGACATTTTTATCAAATTTGCCGTCGGTTTAGTGGGTCCTCCCGGGGGTTTCTGTTTCTCTGTGAAAATGCTTGCGGCATTGTGATTTTTCACTTCCTTAGCAACGCGCGAGAAATACGTATGTGGGCCCTTTCCGTGTCTAAGGAAAGGTAATTTTTTTATATATATAACCAAAACGCTTCGATAAAGCTTGAGAATAACACAACTCAAGGTAAACTGGCAGAGAAGATGTTAAGGGAATTGCTCGTTATCGGCCTTTCCCACTATTTCTACATATATTTCCTTTATCATTTTTCTATGTTATTTTGTATACTATTAAACTTACAACACAATTAACATACCTATATAGTTTTCCGTGGAAGCCAACAATAGCAGAATAACAAGCAGAGTTGTCTGAGCCATAACGATGGTCCTGGTAGATCAATTCTCAGTAGCTAGAAAAAAAATATCAGACTGAGTGAGGGTTTTAAGACACTTTTGATTTCCGTGCATGTAGTTCACTGTGAGTTATAATAGACGAAATGGTTTTAAAACAAAACCATCAGAATAATTTAATTAGGCACTAAGTTGTTGCTAAGGAAGGTTTCTTACCATCGCAATTTGAAAAGCAGATTTCATACAGATAAGGTGTTTGCACATGTGTGTTCCATTATAAAGTCCTTTAAAATTGTTTCACATCACGGAAACTTTAACCGTGAGAGATTTAAATTGTCTTGCACTTATGGGCCACCGTATATTTTTAATATTCTAATATTCTATATTATTTCAGACTGGATGGAAAAATTCGAAAACCTAGTAAAAATAAGTAAATGGGGAGCTCCACTTTTAGGCTTGCCTACCAAACATGCAAGTGCCTAAAAATCTCAGAAATCAGAATTAATTGTTTAAAATACCGCGCTTCGTAAACTGGCTGGACCAGCTCACCCTGTCGAAGAGGGTAGAATAGAATCCTGTTTTGGCAACTCTCTCATTATGCTATACGTATGCTCAAAAAAGAAACGCTTTAAAGCCGCTGGAAACTTTCTTTTTTATACATCCGTTGCATCGACGTTCGAAAACTTTGCAAAAGCTTTCGTGCTATAAATTAATACCACTGAGACTCTTCTTCAATTTTTTTCCATGGATCAAACCATCATCACTGGATGTCTTTATCGCAGTTTCAATAGTTACCGAATAATTATACAAGTGCCTGAAGGACTTAGAAACACAGAACTATTTCTCTACAACTCCACGTTCCGAAAACTCCCAGCGTCTTCGACAGAAAACAGTTACCCAGGGAATCCGGGCGGCATTTTTTATTATTCTGTAAATATATTCTGATACACAAAACGGCTTGAAACTTTTTGTTTTATATGTAGGCCTCTTTCTATTTCCAAACCGAACATTATTTGTAGAGTCGCCAATATAAACAATGACGAATGGTCTATCTTGTATCAACCGTGACGGCGAGAACTTTGCAAAAGCTTTCGCGCTCTAATGAAAGACTGAGATTGAAAGACTGAGAATGATAAGGCTGAGATTTTTCTCCAATAGTCTTTAGAATGACGAACAGAAAGAAAAAAAAAGTTAGTTTAAATCGTAAAGATTACCTTAAAACTTGTGAAGGAGCTCGAGCAGCAAAGAACCAGTTTGCTGCGGTAGACGTCAAGAGAGGGTGAGTCATGAACAAATGGCCGAGTCCTTGTTACAGCAGCGGAAAATGCAAATCAGCGACGTAAAATTAAAGAACCGTGAGCAAATTCTCATTTAAAATGGACGACACGATGACTAACACAAATGTTCTGCTTGTGGACCCATTTGGTCCAATTCCAGAAATGCAAAATCCATTAACAACATCCGTAAGTTGATACTCGAGACCTAAAGCTACTGTTAACCAATATCGATTGAAAATATTTCTGATAGCTCTTTATTTCTATAATCGATTTTGTAAAAGCTCTTCACATCAAGCCATATTTCATAAATTTCATAATCTATTTACCGAGAAAGAGCAATCAAAATTATATAACAAGGGCAAAAAGCTAACTTGAATTAAGGTTCCTTGCCGAAAAAAAAAAAATAAACAAAGGCCACATTATGTCATTAACAATGGAAGACAGAATGACCAGTGATGTGAAATTTGTTCTTGGACACAGTAAGTTCTCTCCCAGAAATTAGGAGGGTATTGCTTAGGGCATGATCGAAAACCCAGTGCTCTTCATTTTCATTGTCTAATGTTTTTCCCAATCTGAGTCGAAGTTATATTGATAAGACTACAAGCGAACAATGACCTTTGAAGCTTTGAAAAGTTTTTTTTTACACATTCGTGCCTATATAGTTTCTTCAAAGATAGGACATTGATGATATATGACCATTTAAAAGTTGATACTTCACAGAAAAACATTAATCGAATTCTGCCATTTGCTTCAATTCTGGTATTTTAAGATATTTGGGTCTAAAGTGGTGCTCCCAAACCTCAGCTGCAAAAGGCAACCCGTATACCTGGTTTGATACAAACTTGTAAACACACACAGCAACTCAAAAGCTGTGAAGAACTTTCATTAGAAAAGTAGGTTTATAGCTCCTGAGCCCAATATAGCAGTAAACAGAAAGAAGTAACATAATTGAATTCGAAAACCTCAGAAGCCCACCATCGAAGCGCACGTTTATCGTTGCGAAGCCAAAATTAAAGTTTTCGAAGCAATTTTCAAGTAGATGACCATCATCACTGGATGGATTTAACTCAAGTTCATTGATTACCAAACATGTAAGTGCCTGAAGGTCTCCGAAATCAGAACGATTTTAAAACTCCTCGCTTCGTAAACTGGGTTACTTTTTTCTGTCGAAGAATCTCAAAGAGAATTCGATTTGGCAACTATTAACGTATATATACTCAATACATAAACGCTTTAAATTAAAACGGCTGGAAACATTCTGTTTTATACCTAGACGCCATTCTACTTCCAATCTGAACATTATTTGTGGAGTTAAATCGTATAAAGATTACCTGAAAACTTGTGGAAGAGCAGCAAAGAACCAGTTTGCTTCGATGGGCGTCAAGAGAAGACCAATCGTGAACAAATGGCGGAGTCTTTGTTATATCAAAGTAAAATTCAAACAGCAATATGAAATTGAAGAACCGTGATCAGATTCTCATTTAAAATGGAAGACACGATGGCTAACACAGATTTCTTGCTTGTGGACCCATTTAGTTCAGTTCCAGAAATGGCAAAATCCATTAACAACATCAGTAAGTTGATACTCGAGACCTAAAGCTCTACCGATATCGATTAAAATTTTTTGAGGGTTCTTTATTTCTAAATTGGATTATGTAAAAGTTCTTCACAACAGGCTTTCATCACCTCATTTATCATAAATTGCATGATCTATATACCAAGATAAGAGCAATCAAAGTTATGTTACGAGGACAAGAAAGTAACTTGAATTTAGATTCCTTAAAATTAAACAAATACCACGCTATGTCATCAACAGTGGAAGACAGAGTCCATGATTAAAACGTTTTCCACATCACGCTATATTGATTATCTAGTTATCGACATAAGACCAAATCAAAATCATATAATGAGCACAATGGAGTAATTTCAATTTTGGTTCCTCAACGAAAAACAAAACGAAACAAAGATTAAAACGAAGGCCATATTATGCCATTAATAATGAAAGACAGCGTGACCGGATAAGCGTGTGATCTTGTCAGGAATGTCTTCGGCCAAGCCATTCTTCCATTGAGTACCCTCGAATTGAGATGTGATACATATGCGTTATTGACCAAGCGTGAGTTCAAGATGGCTGGATATTGGCTAAGTCTTCTTTGCGTTTTAATGGACCGAGCCGAAGTCGAGGTCAGATAAAACGCACAAAAATAAAATAAAATAAAATAAAATAAAATAAAATAAAATAAAATAAAATGAAAGAACGAGGCCAACATGCAGCCATCTTGGCCGAACAAGCTTGCTCAATAAAGGATTTACTACATGGCCAAAAAGAGAACTTTTCCTTGCGGGACCGACGCGGGAAATCTCAAGCGGGCAAGACTGGCCCATCTTGCACACTCGCGGGTCTCGCGGGTAGCCAATCAAAACACAGAATTCGCTTCTTCTTGCCTGCTCGCGGATTCAGCTATAAAACAAACTCTTGAGTGGCGACTTTTTCCATTGAGCCTCTTGCTTGACTAAAAGATCTTGAGTTGAAGATGATGAAAATTCGTTCAAAGAGATGGTTATTTCATCTGGTTACTTTAGTACTAGTGTGGATCGTATATGTCATAAACTCTCTACAATACGATCATAATTTAAAAGTAATAACAACCACTTAAAGATATCTGCTAGAATATAGACTTTTTAATCATTACTTTATTTCTTCCAGTATAATCTTTAAAACTTTAAATTATCGATTTAAAGCGAAAGGCAAAATAACACGAAACATTATTCGTGATCTCATTTTAAAAAAAGGGATTCGGAGACTGATTCTAAAATCCCTTCATATTCGTAAATAAAGTCTTTCTCAAAATCCAGTTATCTACGTTAGAAGTTCCTACTCAAACAAGTTCAAACTGTCTCATCCAAAAAATAAAAAACAATGTCAGAACGACGAACAATTGTGACTTTGCTTGTGGCTCCATTTATCTCAACCCATTGGAAACCGCTAAATTAAATCTCGCGACTTGAAACACTTGCCAAAACATATTAAAAATTATTTCGAAATTTCTTTATTGTAGGGTCGATTATCACTAAGATCTCTACACCTTGCCATATTTCGCGATTTTTTTACGTTCTATAATAGCTCTGATAATTATACTAAATTGGAATCTATGTCAGCCATTAATCCGGGTTTTTTCAATTATTATCATTTAAAGAAAAGTCATTTTTTTTTCGTTTTCGCAGAGTTTAACAAAACTTTTGCCTGTGGCCCTATTTTGTTCACACTGAAAGCAAACAACTGCAGTACAATCAATTTTCGCCTTGCGGACGCCTCGCTAATATTCCCGGCGTGATCAATCGATGCCAATCGATCATCGGAAATTCAATCGATCAATCGATCCCAATCGATGCCAATTAGTTAATTGTTATCGATTGCTATCGGTCAATCGATGTCCAATCGATAATCAGAAGCTTGAGTCCTCAAATGTCACCGATTGCCATCGATTTTAACAACTGCTACAATGTAGTTATGTAATTACATATCACCATATTTCTTCTGTCGAAGCATTTCTTTTTTACCTCCCCAAAAATATGGAAATCAATGACAATCGATGACAATCAATGACAATCGATGAAAATCGATTTCAATTAAAAAACACAAATTTTTTGTCCATCGATTGGTGATCGATTTCCGATATCAATCGATTAATTGTTATCGATTGATATCTTTACCATCGATTGTTATCGATTATCGGTTTCATCGATTGATCACGTCGGGAATATTATGGAGACCTCGTCATAACGGACATGAGCTGAAGTTCCATCAAAAGAAAAATTACAGTAAATCACCCGCTATTATGAGTTCAGTTCTTTTTTTGTACCAGCTTAAAATCAAACATATTCTTATAACTAAGCTGCAAAATGACGGTCAAGGCAAACTAAGTTCTTTAAAACCAGTTTGGCTCCCAGCATTGATCAACGACATAGCTTGGATATTTGATGAGCTCCGTGGCTTGTCTTTCTAAAAACCACATCGCTCACAATGTTGATAACAATGACCATTAACTTGTATGTTGAAACTTGTGAGCCACATGTTGATAATTGAACATTTTAGAGTGTTCGGCGGCAACCGGCCTCAATTCTGCAGGAGATCATAACCAAAAGTCAACATCTCGTATTATGATGCAACCTGTTTGGTCTCGTGTTCGAACCCAGTCCCCTAGCAGGTAACACAACATCTCCCTTCCCAGACAGGAGTGAATCAAACATGTGAAATACAAATATGTAAAAAATACATTGACAGATTGTGAGCTTCGGGTACTTCCTATTGCGGATAAGCACAGAACCACGGTCAGTTTGGACAGCAAAGGTACGGTTCGGTCTAATTTCAATAACAGTCCCAAGAAGGGACCAGTCTATGTCCTTGCGAGAGCGTATCGCAACACAGGGTCCTAGTTTTAGAGGACGCAGTACTGTGGTACGTCGATCATAGTAGCGTTTCTCCTTACTCTTGGCATGAAGAGCACGACGGCGGGTTTTGTCAGCACCTTGATGCCCTTCGTGCAGGAGCAAGAGCATCTTCTTTTGCAGAGACGAGGGGATGACAGTTCGCCCATTCATTAAGAGGAGAGAACTGGCAATGGTTGGCGCAACAAGATAGAGGTTGTAACGGATGGACCAAAAAGGTTTTGCACCTGCTGCTACTTTTTGTAGGGAGTCAGGCCATCCACACTTGATGTACTCTATAACTTGAGAGACACGAGGGTCTGACTGCTGAGCTTGTAAAACTTCACGAAGCTGCAGGACTCTTCTACTAACTAATCAGCAAATCGGCTGTTTCAGTATGGTTGTCACATCAAGTGATGGCTGATCCACAGGAAAACGAGAAAGAGCATCTGCTGCCAAATGGTCCTTCCCCTTCACCCATTCTGCAGTGAAAGAATGTGGCAGCATCTTCATCATAAGTCGCTGGAGTCTGGGATTCTCAACATCTGCAATTCCCATGGAATTCAGTATTGGGATAAGAGGCTGATGGTCAGTAAGGAGAGTAACGTGTGGTAGTCCCTGTACAAACATGTTGCACTTCTTCATTGCCCAGCAAGCACTAAGAGCCTCAAGTTCTATCATAGCATAGCGGCTTTCTGCGGGAGTCAAGAAACGTGAACTTGCCTGTACCGGTTTCTAGAGATTGTCTACCATTTGTAGAATGACAAACCCCAGTCCCTTGAAACGCGATGCATCAGAAGCAAGAAGGGTTGGTCCAAATCCCTGGTTTCAAAGTGAAATAGGTCATGTATGGTGCTACCAGGTGAGGGCTGGTCAGTGGCTGCTTGCAGTGTTTTAACAGTTGAGGAAGAGAGCTTGACTATTTCTGCCAAGGAAGACAATGGCCGCTGGTCGTCTATGATACCAAGAGCTCAGTAGTCAGGAGTAGCCAGGACAACTCCATCCTCGCCATGGATAATGTGAAACCATTGATTAGTTGACAGGATTGAGTCGCCTGGGGGCCATGAAATCTTCAGGACCACACGCGCTTCAACTTTAAGGTTATGACCACCAGCAGCTTTAACAGAACCACACTCGAGCTTATAGTTTCATTGACGAGTTTCGAAGTTAGTGATTCAGTCATAACCGACGCAGTATATATTGGCACCAGGATCAACCATGCAGTGCTGAATCCAGTTGTGATTTCCAAGAACAAAAGCAGCATAGCAGTGAGTTTCAAGACTAGGAATAGCAGAAAGGTTCTTAGTTTTAATAGATTCAGATTGACTTATTTGAGACTTTCAATCAGCTGAAATTAAACTGAAGCGAAGAATTTCCAGTGGAGCTAGACTGTGCTGCATAAGCATCTGACTTCCTATCTTCAGTGGACTGCTTTGCACCAACCTTACTATTGTTGGGGCACATTAAAGTGTATATGACAATTTTTTTTTATTTGCTTGATCGCATTTACGTGGGATGCTGATTTGAACATCGAAAAATAAAAATTCGAAATCGTTTTCTTCACTGCGTTTTAACCGTCGAAAACGTGAAATTTCACTTCCTGTTGGGTCAAAAACCGGGCGAGGAAAGGACCTGGGACTAGATGAGCAGTGACGTCAAAACCAGAACGTGCTCATAAGAAACAAACAAACCGAGCTAAACTACTAAAACTGAACTACTAAATTGTGTTGCCAGAAAACCAGAAAAAAAACAGCAGCAACATTCCTTAGTAAATTCCTTGCTCGGTTTGTTTGTTTCTTGTACGCACGTTCTGGTTTTGACGTCACGGCTCATCTAGTCCCAGGTCCTTTCCTCGCGCGGTTTTTGACCTAACCGGAAGTAAAATTTCACGTGTTTGGACTGCTAAAACGTGGTGAAAACAAAGACTTTGAATTTTTTTTTTCTGATCTTTAGATCCGCATCGCACGTAGATTCGATCGAGGAAATAAAAAAAAAATTCTGTCATATACACTTTAAGGATTTAGCCCAATGGCCTTTGGTGTTGCAGTCTTTGCAAATCGAATCTTTTGCAGGGCATAATGCCTTTCGGAAAACGTGGAACCTAATACAGAATTTGCATTTTTTAGGGTTGTCTTTTGGCATGTCACAAGGAGGTAAATTGTTGTTGTCAGAGGTTTTGTGTAACTTGCTCTTTTTGTAGGCAAATGCAGCAGTTTTGTTTATTTGAGAAGAAAATTGATTTGCTTGAAATGAAGTAGCTTCATCAACTTTAACATGCTGGACAGATTTTTCAAGGGTTAGGTCTTTTCTGTGTATCAAAACACACAAAAGATTCTTACGAACCTCATTGGAGCTTATCCCAGCCACTAATCTGGCAAGAAGAACACGTTCCTTGCATGAAATCCTACTTTCAGTCTTACAAAAATCTTCATACTGGCATTTATTCAAGAGGGATTGTAAATCAATGTAAAATTGCTCATTTGCTCATTTGCTCCTTGGGACCTGTTGTGTAACTCATACTTATGAACAAAGATACTTGTACTCCCACATACCTGGGCTTGAAAATATTCAATGATAGCATTGACATCTTGTAGCCCTGAGATATTCATTCTTCTGACAGTGTCATCACTGAGGACGTTTGTAAAATGATGATTGTCACTGCAGAGGTCCATCGCTGCTTCCAAATTTGGAATCCGTCCTGAGTAGTAGTAGGCCTCCGTCGGTCAGGAGTAGAAGTAACAATATCAAGCTTCGATACTCATGCAATTTCAGAAGAAATATCAGCGGCCATCCCCGGGAGGGGGGGGGGGGGGGGGCTGGGCTGACCCCGGGGACATACGCGGGCATGGGGCGGGGTTTGTTAAATTTGGTCGCCAATATTTTAATATTGGGATGGGGGATTGGATTGCTTTTGCACTTTCGTAGCAGGATCCCCGGGGAAAGACACGGGGGATTTCTAGCACCGCCGCCATATTGGAGATGGAGCTGGAAACAAGTCCCGTCTACGAAGGGACTGGATACGTTCACATTTCTCTTGTCAATCTGCCCCCTTAGCTGCCTATCCTTTGCTTACATAGCGAATACATTTTTCGGAAGAAAACTACGATTCCTTCTAACTGCACCGATCCAAAGCGGCTCTGTGATTGGCTACTCTCGATCACTTCCGTACCGCAATGTACCGAACCAATCACATGCAAGCATGTTCGATTGGAGCGCTTGTCGACGAGAAGTCGTTCGTGTGGGACACGTGAGCATCGTGTTGTGCGTAGTTTTTTTTTTTAATATCGCTTCCACAGTGTTGTTAAAGTTATTTTTTCTTAAACCGTCACTGAACAAAGCGAATGTTTCAGACGGAGTAGCGGACGAAGGATTTATAGTCATGTGTTAAAAGCGGTAAGCTGCGGTAAGTGTTGAACTCTTTCTTAAGACTTTTAACGTTCTTGTGCGTTTTAACATGTCTTTACTGAGTGCTGGAAACCGATTTAATAATCCTAAAGTAAAGTAATAAATGGACGATGAATCTGAAATGCATAATAACAATAACATTGAGCTTACCACTTAACTGCAGAATATCCTGCCACTCGAACCTCGAACTCGTGTGTCTATATGTCCGGCAGCCGGACAGGTTTTCCAAAATACTCCGTGTCCGGCAGTCGAAAATATTTTCAAATTTCAATTAATACCATCATTTACGTGTTAACATACCTGAAAACTTCACGAATTTCACCGCAGTGCGAGGTTTTGTGTTTATTATCGGCGCCCTCAGTGTATAAATTGAATCCCGTGACTTAGAAGCTTGCCGCCAGCTTCCGGACAGGAATTTCTAAATACTCCGTTTCCGGCAGTCGAGTATTTTTGGTTTTCTACTCGATAGATTCGAACAGCATCATGATAGGCAATGCTAGGCAATGCTTTTCTTGTATTTCTTGCTAAGAAATTTACGATTGTCGCCAAAGTACGCCGATTTTGTTGTTTTGTTACAAATATGCTTGCCGCCAGCTTCCGGACACGAATTTCTTAATACTCCGTGTCCGGCAGTCTAATATGTTTGGTTTTCTACTCGATAGATTCGAACAACATCATGCTAGGTAATGCTATTCTTGTATTTCTTTCTAAGAAATTTACGATTGTCGCCGAAGTACGCCGAGTTTGTTGTTTTGTTACAAATATGCTTGCCACCAGCTTCCGGAGACGAATTTCTTAATACTCCGTGTCCGGTAGTCTAATATTTTGGTTTTCTACTCCATAGATTCGAACAACATCATGTTAGGTAATGCTATTCTTGTATTTCTTTCTAAGAAATTTACGATTGTCGCCGAAGTACGCCGAGTTTGTTGTTTTGTTGCAAATATGTTTGCCGAACACGAATTTCAAAATACTCCGTGTCCGGCAGTCTAATGTTTTCTCTAATAAATTGAAAGTTTCTCTCTTCGATAGATATGATTCCAATAATAACATGCTAGGCAACCCTGTTCTTCATGCGATGCGATTGTTGTTTCCACGGAAGGAAAGGTTAATATATTATGTATATTTATTTACCTCCTCGCCTTGACATACTATGTAAACATGCTGTATACACGGCTTCCGAAATGTGCGAAACATTGTTTTCGGTCACGCTTGACCCAATGTGACCTAATTTTTGGCGGGAAACCTAGAGCGACTGCCGGCGAAAGCCGGAAGATTTCCATCAACCAAGCGTGCTTATTTCTCTGGAGGAAAGTTTGAAGGCAAAATTGAAGGTAAGATAACAGATTTGACGTTTCCTATTTTAATAGCGCTGTTAATGGAGGAGACGTTGGTGCTGGCCGATTCGCTGCACTCTCAGAATGCACGAGAACGAACACGAAACTCGCGTGTTTTTGCCGGACTGTGTGAGTGTCTGGAAAACAAAGTGAATAATGGCCGAATACTCCGAATAGTAACGATTAGCTTGACCAATTTGAATATGTGCTGTTTGTCTCTTGACCCTCAAATCGTTTGGGTCAAAAATCAGCATTTCTGCGTTAACTCTTTATAATATTGTGCAACATGTGCTTATCTGCCTGATCGATCGGGGCATCGCGAGGAGGGCTGGGTATAGCTGCAACCAAGAAGAGGAAACCACGCAAATCACTACCCGTTTCAAAATATCGAATAAATGAATATTAGAAGTCCATCCAAACTGAATTACGGATAACTTCAAATCCCTTTTTTCTCCCGCGGGAACAGCTTGAGTGCTAAACCGTTTCGATAAGGTTTTGTTAACTGCACTCAAACTGTTACCATGCTATGAGATCTTTTTAGGTACTTTATCTCTGCCTTTATTGCAAAATAAAATATCTCAAAATAGTTTCTTTAAATTGCGATATATTGTAGTCAAACCGTATGTCAATTAAGTTAATGCATTAAAAAATGGGGATCACCGTGCTCGTTTAGAAGAAAAACAACATTTCTTTCCCTGCCGAGCTTAACCTGAAGGAAATCGCATAATGTTGTGTGCGCGCGCGCTTATGCGGAGAATCACGAGAAAAAATTAAACCAATCAAAATTGCAATATCTGGACTAAATTCACAGCGCGCGCTAGCTCGCGCGTGATGGCGTAATCTTGTTTTTGAACAATTTGGGTTGAATAAAGTTAAAATTGGTTAAATTCTTGTGTTTCGTCGTCATTCAGTCGGTCTGGAGAACTTTACTTGATACTGTAATGAATTTCTTTAGTTTATGTGAGTAATTTATGGAGTTTTGGTCGAAATTTAAGCGAGTTATCGCAAAGCCGAAAATTTTGTTGCGTGTGTCGTTACGTGTGTAAATCATTCACGTACAAACTCTTTGTGTTGCCAAATATGGTAATTGGCAAAACTGAATATTCTAACGCTGTGAACGCGCGTTACACGTTTTAACTCCTTATGAGTTTCTGGCGTAATTAAAAAACGTTAACAGCGCCTCCCTAAAAGTGAGAGATACTGGGAACGAGGTTGTGACGCGTACTCCGGTGATTTAGGATGGACGAATCTAACACGCCAGCAGCAAATTCAAAGGACCACATTATTTTACAGGTTTCTTAAAGGGTTGGCTCCAGACTATCTGTTCACTAAATTTGAAAAACGAGAAACCGTGTAGAACCTAATGGAATCTGAGAACAAACTCAACGTTCCATTACCATGCACTAACTATTACAAGAATACCTTGATCTGTACTTTCGGTACAGTCGGTACAGTCGGTACGCTCGGTATAGTCGGTACAGTCGGTACAGTCGGTACGCTCGGTACAGTCGGTACAGTCGGTACAGTCGGTACAGTCGGTACGCTCGGTACAATCGGTACGCTCGGTACAGTCGGTACAATCGATACAATCGGTACAGTCGGTACAGTCGGTACAATCGGTGCAATCGGTACAGTCGGTACAGTCGGTACGCTCGGTACAGTCGGTACAGTCGGTACTGTCGGTACAGTCGGTACAGTCGGTACGCTCGGTAACAACAATACATTCACTGTCACTAACAGAGTAGGAAAAACCAGCAAGTATTCGTACCACAGAAATGAGCATGACGACAGCAGGAGAGGTTTTACTAGCGACAAATAGGAAGGCAATTCTTATTTAAAAAAAATCTTCCATTGTTCTCGCGAGATGGCCAATCACAGAGCCGCTTTGGATCGGTGCAGTACCACTATTGTCCTTCTATGCTAGTATTTTGATCATAAGGTGTTAAACTGTAAATTCTGTATTGCAAACAAGAGCAGGAATAGGAAAACAGAGCTTTCATTATTGTCTTTTCATTGTTGTGTTAGTTTCTTGCAATAAAACTATTGCAAAGCTTTTCTTTGCTTCTGATTATAAATTCTGCCAATTAATATGAAACATTTCAAGACATATTCAACAAATCTTAGTTCTTCTTTTCCGTTGAAACAAGAATATTCTCTCCTTTCTCATTTCATAACTTACAAGGTAAGGTGAACACCACGATGTGTAGAAAACAAGCGGAATATTTTATTAACTTTTATAGGTATAACAATAGCAAACAGAAAATTAATTATGGCAAATGAAAACTGAGTCTTTTGAAAAAAATGCACTTTTTGACTTGGCAGAGCACACCTCTTTGAAAAATCTTGCTTTTGGGCAGCGGGGATTTGTAAACGTCGTTGTAAAAATGCCCGGTGGTTCCCCGGTCTCCCCCCCCCACCCCCCGCCGAGATGGCCGCTGATAAGTGCATAAATTGTATGTTTGGTCTGTTGTTGCAGGTGGGCTCGCAGTGGCCCCTTTGGAAGGTTGTGGACGTGGTTAAGGTGGCCCGTCTTTTATAGTAGGGACAAACTTCGCCAAAGACTCTCGTAAAGCGAAGAAAATGAAGATCCTAGCGTTGATTGATAGCGATCGGCGAGCAGATTGAATAATGGCCGCTGAACTCGCAGTCCCTAAAGTGTCGAATTGAGTTGCTGCAGAGTCGATTCGACGAAAAATCAGCAAGATGACCAAGAACGGTGTCCACATCGAGGTGTAAAGGCTGCGATTCTCTGGTTTGACTAGAGAGTGAGCAGATTGTGAAGAAAATTCGGCAGTAAACTTTGGTCTCGTGTTCGAACCCAGTCCCCTAGCTGGTAACAAAATACAACCCATCAAATTTGACAGTAGGATATTTTTTCATGGGAAAACTTGTTTGCGGGAAGGTTACTGTGGGCGACGACTTGACATGGGCAAACGTGATGGGGGCGATGTTATGAATAGTTTGATGCTCACTGGCAAAATTTACAGGATCAACAAAGATATCTCATCAGGGGCACCCAACAGACCGTTTCGGAGAATATCTGTTGGAAGACCTATAATCGCCTACGATTTTCGGATTAAAGAGTCTGACTCACCCACTTTGCATTGCGCGCCCTGTTGTTGTTTACGAGCCCGGAGGACCACAAAAACTATTGTAACATTGATGACGCTTCTTTCAAAAACAGCGATCGCTCGGATATAACAAACTGAAGAGAAGAGATAAGACTTGGTTCTAGCATTCACATCGCGATGGAAACAGATTTTACTTCTCGGTTGCTATCACTGGCTTTTTTGGGGGCCCCAAAAATGGCGGATTGACAAAGGTGAGAAATCTGTTTGTATCGCGATGTGAATGTTAGAAACAAGTCTTATCGCTTCTTATAGCTTCTCTTCAGTTTGTTATCTTCGAACGATCGCTGTTTTTGAAAGAAGCGTTATCGTGAAACGATAGTTTTTGTGGGCCTCTGCGCTCGTAAACAACAACAGGCGCGCAATGCAAAGTGGGTGGGTCAGATTCTTTAAAGAGTGTTGAAAAACACGAGATTTCTTTAGCTCAAACTTTCGTGACATGGGGAAAGCAATGCCTGTTGTTTTCGGAGAGAGAAAAATGTCGTTTTGGGTACGAAAAAAAGGCCAGCTACGATTTTCGAGAAGGCAATAGCGGCTCGTAAATTAGGTTAAAGTATTTCGTTCCCTAAAATTTTCTGAAGTTTGCATGTCCAGCTAGCGTATCCGAAAAGATACACTTTCCTTAGGCTTTCAATTGCACAAAAAAGACACTAATAACGTAAAAACGGTGTCCCGACACCTATAGTAAAATTTCCTCGTTGGGTGCCCCTGATCTCATCCTGATCTTGTCACCTTCAGTTGCTATTCGTTATTGATGCTTACTAGTCTGGTTCAACGACGTATTTATAGATAAATGCAATTACCAGATTTGTTAAGATCTTGAATTTGCCATGAATTTTTAGTCATAGGATAATGACGATTTTCAGAAAAAGACAAAGAAGCTGCTAAGACGGGCACAAGAGAAATTGTCTTTGTTTTAATTTGCGGAAACTGATAAGAACTTCAGGAAAGAGAGTTGGAAAGTGCATTACAATATTAAAGCCTTAAAATATAAAATGAATATATATACATATTATTAACAAGATCTAAAGGCTAAAAGCTAATTTAAAAATAAAAATAGAAATAATATTTCGCAGGCTAGCTGGGAACGCATTCCAAAGTGTAGGTACAGATACACTGAAAGACCTGTCACCAAAAGCATTTTTCTTTTTTCCTGCTGGGTGCAATTAGCCTGCGAACGCAGACGTATTTCCGGCTGTCGCTTGTCTCCGCCGGAAATACGTCTGCGTTCGCAGGCTAGGGTGCAATAGAAGCGTGCCTGAATTTATAGAGCGCACTGAATAGCGTGCGTGCTTTCTTTTTTTTTATTAATTAAATCACTTGTATGAGCTGATGCATGCCATTGAGAGCCTTAAAAATTTCAAAGTAAAATTTTAAATAAATTATATATCTAACTGGCAGCCAATGTAATTCTTGTAATACAGGCGTGAAATGATTATATTTGCGTCTCGAAGTTAGCAGCCTAGCCGCGGCTTTCTGCACTCTCTGCAATTTAGCTATTTCACGGTCTGGTAATCCATAGAGAAGTCCACTACTATAATCAATTAAAATTTCTAATTGCGAACGAGTACAAACCGTTTCTAACTTATCTCTTGCTAGAAATTTAGTTGTTCGCTTAATATTGAGTAACCAGAAAAATACCGCACTACAAGACTTAAAAACGTGAGTCGACATTGAAAAATATAAAGTTGGATTGGCGTGTTTCTGAAAATCAAGACGGGCCTAAAATGCAAACTGGGAAATGACGCTTTTTTAACTTAAAGCTGAGATCTGCAAAACTAATTAAAATTTGGTGACAGGTAAGTAATGGCCGAACATTTCACTGACAACTGTGATTCCTGCATCACCTTCCAGGTAATAAAAAAATATGTCAGTGCAAGATTGCCAGACATAAAGTGAGTCATTTGGTATTGTCTAGGCAAGGCAATTGTGTATTTTTCATTTATTTTATTGACTATGATCATTACCTCTTGAAATACACGGAAATAGTAAAGCATTATTAGCCAAGAAAATTACACAGGTGCAAGACCACATCTCATCTACACAAACGTAAGTTCAACGGCATCCACACCCTTCTACGACCATGTCTTCCCACACCCTACTCTGGAGAACGCTGTTGTCATCAAAGTACAGTATTGTTGTGGGTTGCAGAGTTGTTGGCACACAACAGGCAGCTGGCACTGAATTGCTGTCGATGGTATGAGCGAGGGTCTGAATAGTGGCATGGTTTGTGGAATTCAAGCCAGCATAGAGTGGAAATGGACATTCGCCCTTGCACTGGTATGCATTATAACTGGCTGGCTGAACGACGAAATTACCACTGCCATAAATTTCACGAAAGTTGACAGTGAAAGAATGCCTTGCACAGTCAGGGGGGTTACTCGGCGTTGTCCTCACGGCGAGGTCTCCTATTGTACAAAACAAAATAAACAGTATTTATCCTTGTTTTAATAGTACTAGCTGCAGACTAACAGTGCAAGGTGGACAGGGAGGGAGACGATTTTACGAAGCTTAGGTTGGCATGAAGCCTAAAACACATTATCAGAGTCCCACTACAACCGCAAAGCGCAAGACATAAATATCTGACGTTTTTCCCTTTTTTCGATTATTTTGCTTGTTTTTCTCGAGACAAACAGTGGTATGACCTTTGCACTCCTTTATAAGGCACTGAATCACGAACGGACAAGTTGCCGGGACATGTCGCAGAGGCATTGGCCAAGGACAAAGTCACAACATGTATACAGACACGTGAAAATGCACTGGCACGTCCCGTCACGCGTGCTGATATTTTTATGGTCCATCACGTGTCGCTGCAACATGAGCCAGCAATTTTGTCCTTGATGGATCAGGAATCTGATTGAAGTAGCTTTTATAGTAAAACTGAATACTGATGTATAAATTAATAAAGAGTTAAATATACTTTTCGTTATACCCGATGGAAATCAAAGCCAAAAGCCTGTAGAAGTGCGTCTCTGCATGGATAAATAGATAAATATCTTTGGCCAGTTTAAGGCAAGATAAAAGCAAACAGTGGCGATATCTTAGTTGTAAGCTACGGCCTTAGATGCCTTAATGTTGTTCACCTTTATGCAACCGTTGCCCCTACCCGCAACGTCGCTATTTGCACCGAATGAATTCTACCAGTGTCACCCTCCAAGGGGAGAACTTGTTTTTTATTTCTTTCCAAGCGTTAAAATTTCTCGCTCGTATTCTAATCGGAAACTTCGGCAAATTCCTCGTGTGTTGTGAAGCTGTTGCGCCATTGTTCAAACATGACCATATAGGGTCATTTTACGCTGATATAACAAAGCCGATTGTTGTCAATGTCACTTTGACACGATAGTATTTAAAAAAAATTAAACCAAAGATTAAAATCTGGCACCTTCAAAAATAACTAAATTTCAATTACGTTTAAAAATATAGATCTAAAAAATATAGATCACCGCCCTTAAAATTTCGACGTGGAACTGAAACATGATGTCCTTAGAAAAATTCCTTTCTAGTGTTGGCACTTTAATAAGTGCACCCATGCCAAAGTTATTGCCTGTGCCAGTGCAAATCATCTATTTCTAATATTACCGCTTGTGTATTGTGCCTTGATACGAAAAACTTCACTTTGAAGAGCGTGAAAACCTCGGCTCGATGCTGTTTACCTTTTTCCTTGGATTCACGATCTTGTTTATTTTGTGCCTCGCGTACTTTTTCCTTTGCTTCCTCGCTCAGTTTTGGGAGCTTTTTCAAGCCCAACATTTTCAGGAATTGCTTTCCCAGTGCTTTATTCATTTCCCGCCGATTTTCAGGCGACTCATCCTTTACTGCCAGGCAGATCGTGGCTCCAAATAACAAACACCATAGCGGAGCGGTAAACATGTTTGATGCGGTCGAACTTCCTGGAATGGGAAAAGCAAAAAAAGTTAATGAATGAATAAGCGAGGGAACGAAAGAAGGAAAGAACAAAAGGAAGGCGAAGGAAGGAATGGCGAACGAACGAGCAAACGAAAGAACGAGCGAGCGAGCGAGCAAGCGAGCAAGCGAGCAAGCGAGCAAGCGAGCGAGCGAGCGAGCGAGCGAACGAACGAACGAACGAACGAACGAACGAACGAACGAACAAACGAACGAGTGAACGAACGAACGAACGATCGAACGAACGAAAGAATGAGTGAGTGGACGTTTGACGTTTGTTTCTTTAATAACAGAGAACATTAATGTAACGTTTCATGAAAAAGTAAAAGAAAAAAAAAAAGAAAGTGAAAAAACCTCACGTTATTTACTTAGTAAGCTAAATAAAATGAAAGAGGCCAGTAAAGAAAGCTGCGGAAGAAAATATATTTATCTGTTAATAATTTTCTCTCTTGGAAGCCACCCCACCCCCTCACCAAAGGTCATACATGCGTCTGTGAAATTTAGCGCCTTTGCCGAGCCGTATTGCCTTAGGTTTTCAGCAAGAGAATACTTCATAATCTCTTGGTTTTCGGCATGTCTCTGTAAAACCTGGCAATTAACTACTGAAAGCTCGATTCGATGCATTTTCGCCAACACGTCCATATCAAAAGTTGCAAAAACCGCGGAAGGGTCTATTGATTAAATTAATCAAATTAAAATGGCAGTGAATGGGAGGTTGTAAAATTGATGGGCATCGCTATACGTCAAAGGCAGTTTGTTTCCTTTGAGCGCTTCTTTAAAAAATTAAATTAAAAAAAAATCGTATCCTCAGGATGAAATGTTATTATGCATCACCCGTCACCAACAAGTGTTTTAAGCAGGTGTCGATCTCATTCATCAATGACCCCATTATTTCTCGGAAGTCATGAGGTGATGCGTTGTCTTCAGGCATAAAAGGCAGACAATTTATGAACTGCTTTTAAAGAATACTAGTCAAAAAACAAGTTGAAGAGATAAACAAGGTCAAAAAGTACAATGTACCTCTAAGACTGAAAAAGAAGTGCCAGTTTACTATCTATAGTTTCAATTTATAATCAAAGTTAATGTTACGGCTTTTGTCAAATTTACGCATCACCAACGTTTTAACGAGCGTATTACCTTTTTACTTTAAATAGTTTTAAGTCTAGGGTTTAATTTAAGGTGATTTATTTAGTAAATCAGCGAGTTAGAATAAAATATTAGCAAGTTATAAAGGTATTACGTGTAATCGAAATGTGAAACAAAAGGAATCATATAAAGGTAAATTTGAGAACTAGCACGGCGACTTGGATTTCGACTATTCTAAAAACTTGCGTACATTGTGGCAAAGTCATTCTGTGTGAAATAACATTTATGTATCCTACTCGTTCTTAATTAATCACGAAGGCCGTGCACTGAATAACAACAATGTAAATATAAACGGGTTATACCGCGAGACCTCACAATAAGGCTTCACATAACAGAACACAACCGAATCCCAGGCAGCACACAACCACACGCTGATGGTAAGACATATCTAAAGATTACTGATTCTTACAACGAACACATTCAAGAAAACAATTTTACCGACCAAAAAAAAAAAAAGAAAAAGAAAACAAATGAAAACAAAGAGTACCAGACATTTATAGGTGTTTCATTCAAGGGCATTTCTTAAATTAACAAGGAATTAACTAAAAAAGTTATCTTCAACATTGTCTGGATACAATAAGTTACAAAGAACACATCATAAACTGAACAAGAATGAATTCCCTTGAGCCAAATATAATTAACAAACACGGCAAGGGTCGGTACACTTTTAGCCATAAAGGATTGCCACATTTCTAAGAATATTTTCTGCGTGAATCAACAAAGAATATGAAGTGAACATTTCAAGTAAAAGTTTAACCCATAGCTATTTTGATGAATAACGTGCTTTTTCTTTAAGTTTGTTAAATATTTTAGCGAGAGGCGGACTTTTAAAATTGCTAATAAAATGCTATTTAAATTCATAATCAAGGGGGAATAAGCTTAGAACAACTAGCCAAGAGATACTTACGATTCCGGTCTTAGCTTCAAGGAAACTGTTAGAACAGTGATGAACTTACCCTGTTTTAAATCGACTTAAGTCTTTAAGGAATAAATATTTCATAGCTTGCAGTAATTCCCAATCGTATTTACTGCCTTAAAAGGAAAAGAAGAACTAGTAAGTTCAGGAGTTCAAGAATCTACCCGCGTTTAAACAAACAAAAAAAAACCTAAAGGAAAATGAAATGCACAGAAAAGACATGTCACTTATGACCATGACTAATTGTTTTTTTTTTTCTTTTTTCAACTATTCCTGGAATGAAATAGATAGTCATTTTTATTACACAATGAATCTCTACAGTACACCATCCAAAATGTCATGTTGAGTAGCGCGCTTACGCGGTCTTTAAATAGCTTTTATATAGGTTGAATTGTAGAGGCATGATTGAAAGCAATCGGAATTTAAATTTTGCGTAATTTTCACTAAATTTTAGTACGATGGGCGCGTTTAATATTGCAATTTGTGGATGTCGGCAAAGAACAGAGTCAAAACTGTATGCATCATGAGGCAACAATAGATTTCAGGCAAGAGAGTATGAATATTCTCTTGATTTCAGGGTATAAAATCATTGCTTTCGGAAGGGGCAAAACAAGAATTAAAACTTTAAGAATTTCCATCAAGTGGCTGCAGATAAAAGTTCTTCAGTATGTTGATTTGGCTAGGAAAGAAAAAGAAAAATCGGAAAATTCACGTAGTAATCTTAAAAGAGTTGGTGACCAAGAGGGTGTTTTTAACGAAAGGCTGAACTTTAAAATGTTAATAGGATAAATAATATGAATTCATAAACCAGAAACAGAGCTTAGAACTACTAATTAAGAAATACTCACGAGTCCGGTCTTAGCTTCAAGGAATCTGTTAGAAGAGTGATGAATTCACCCTGTGTTAAAACGACTTAAGTCTTTAGCAATGAATTTTTCATAGCTAGCAGCAATTTTCGATCGTCTTTACTTCCTTAAAAGGAGAGGAAGAGCTATTAAGTTCAAGAGTCCATCAATCCACCCGTTCAACCCGAGTCCGAAAACGCAAAGAAAATACGTAAAGGAAAAAAAAAACGCAAAGAAAAGACCTGCTTACTTAAGACCGTAATATAGAGGGGAATGGGTGGGAAGCCCGGCAAACATCAAAGCAAGGTCCACGGCCCTGCACATCTTTTGTTTTACGCTCATACATTTTGAATGCGTTTCGTAATTGAAATGTTTTCATTTGTTAGTTGCATGAACACACGTAATCGCCTATTGTATTTTGTCAAGTTTTGTGCACTGTCAGCCTCCAGAACAAAAGCCTATAACAAAGAACTTTACCGGGCTTAAGAACCATTTCCCTTTATTAACTATGCTTGTGACTTATTGTTTCCTCTCTTCAATCGAGGAGATTTCGAACACATCCCGGTGTGAAAACCTCTTCTTAGCGACGACGCTTTTTCAAAATACAAAACTTTATCCAGAAAGACTAATAGTGTCGTTTTAAGAACCACTTTTTCCATAATGGCAAAGACAGAAAAAAGAATCGAAAAATAGAAATAAAAATAAAACATTTACTATTCTATTTCTTCGTTTTCTAGTAGGCCGATTTTCTTGTTATTGATGAAACGGGTGAATCGGTTAACTCTTAAGCTTCCACTTTACTCCTTCCCCATTTAAGCCAGTTAAGACGAACGAAAATTACAGGTTGCTAAAGCCTATTATCAATATGAAATCAATTCGTCAAACATACATCAATTTTCTCGATAATAATAGCGGTTGCGACTCGTAAATACTGTTAGTTTTGGTTCTTGTTTCAGTTGAATAATGTTCATGAAGCTTGGATAAGAATAATATTCAAAGGTACTTGTATTTCTGGTGCGTGGCTTGAATAGCGTAAGGTCGAATTTTTGGTACAGTCTTTATAGGGACCTTAAGATCCGGGAAGCGACGGCTTTTACAGTCAAGCGCCTGGAACCGTAGCCACCCGACTTAGTCTAAGTTTTTGACATCTTTTTTGACAAGTTTTTGATTGGTTTGATGGCTTCCGGTTGCTCGAAGGTTCATACGAACGATCTGGGAAAAAAGTTCAGTTTCAACTGGTTTTACAAACCCAGAAGACTTGAAATTGAAAATAAGGTCTCACAAAAATCTTTAAAGTGCATTTCCTGTACGAAAAGTTAAGTTTGACCAAATTTTGTCGACATAAAATTTATTTATCGCCAGTTGTTTGAAACCCTTTCAAACTCGGACGTTTGAAGACGAATCATGCAACGGTTGATACCCCGCCTTCCATTTTCAAGACATCTGATTGGAAGTTTAAAGAAACCAGAAGCCATAAAACTTATCAAAGTAATCAGAAACTTGTCAAAAAGATGTCAAAAACATTGTCGAGTGGTTACGGTTCGACGCGCTTAACTGTAGAACGCCATGGCCAGTAACCGACCTATGACGAGAATGCCAAACTTTCAGGGGGTTTATCTGCGCAAAAACTCCACGCGGGTTGTTGGAACAACACGAGAAATCAAGTTGATTTACAGGCTTTTCGAGTGTTCTCTGTGACATCCTAGGTGAGTTTATTGTGCCGGTAAAACCCGTAGAATTTTGTTTTGTTGCTTTCATGAAAGAACTATGGAAAACATTAATTGCGCGTAGTGTTTGAGTTTGATCATAAAAATTGCGGAAAACTTCACGATAACTGAGGTCCCTTCACCACCTTCCAGGCAATCAAAACGTATCAGAGCGAGATTGCCAAGCGTAAAGTGAGTCAGTTGGTGTTTTCTAGGCTAGACATTAGTCTTTATTTCATTTATTTTATTGACTTGATCATTATCTCTTGACTTTCAAGGAAATAACAGAGCATCATAAGCCAAGAAAATTACACAAGTGCAAGACCACAACTCATCTACACAAACGTAAGTTCAACGGCATCCACACCCTTCCACGACCATGTCGTCCCACCTCCTACTCTTGACAACGCTGTCCTCCATGAAAAGTATCGTTATGGGTTGCAGAGTTGTTGGCACACAACAGACAGCTGGCACTGAATTGCTGTCAACAGAATGCGCGAGGGTCTGAATAGTGGCATGGTTTGTGGAATTCAAGCCAGCGTAGAGTGGAAATGGACATTCGCCCTTGCACTGATATGCATTATAACTGACCGGCGAAATGACGAAATTATTACTGCCATAAATTTCAGCAAAGTTGACCGTGAAAGAATGCCTTGCACAGTCAGGGGGGTTACTCGGCGTTGTCCTCACGGCGAGGTCTCCTATTGTACAAAACAAAATAAACATTATTTATCATTGTTGCAATAGTACTAGCTGCAGACTAACAGTGCTAGGTGGACAGGGTGGGAGACGATTTTACGAAGCTTAGGTTGGCATGAAGCCTATAACACATTATCAGAGTCCCACTACAACCGCAAAGCGCAAGACATAAAAATCTGACGTTCTTCCTTCTTCTCAAGTATTTTGCCTGTTTTTTCCTCGAGGTATACAGGGGTGACCTTTGCACTCTGCTATAAGGCACTGACTCACGAACAGATAAGTTGCCGGGACATGTCGCAGAGGCATTGACCTAGAACAAAGCCACAACATGTCCAGACACGTGAAAATGCACTGATACGTTCCCTCGCGCGTGCTGACATTTTTATGGTGCTTCACGTGTCGCTGCAATATGAGCCAGCTACGTTTTTTTGTGGACGAACGTGTTGCAATTTTGTCCTTGATGGATCAGGAGTCTGTTTGAAGTAGCTTTGCTAGCGAAACCAGATACTTATGAATGAATCAATAATGAGTTAAATATACTTTTCTTTATACCCGATAAAAAAAGCCAAAAGACTGTAGAAGTGCGACTCTAGAAAATAGTTAAATTTATAATCCATTAAATATTTTTTTCCCGCGCGCGATTGATCGAAACACATCAAGTTATGCAGCCAAAACTGGGGAATCAGGTGATATTCTCCAAGTGATATCCCCCAGTTTCTGAACTTTCCGATTTGCGATGTGCCAATGCAAATCATCTCTTCCTAATATTCCTGGTAGTGTATTTTGCCTCGATACGAAAACCTTCACTTTGAAGGGCGTGAATACCTCGGCTCGATGCTTTTACCTTTTTCCTCGGATTCATGGTCTTGTTTATTTTGTGCCTCGCGTATTTTTTTCTTATCTTCCTCGCTCAGGTTTGGGGGCTTTTTCAAGCCCAACATTTTCAGGAATTGCTTTCCCAGTGCTTTATTCATTTCCTGCCGATTATCGTCAGGCGACCCATCCTTTACTGCCAGGCAGATGGTTGCTCCAAATAACAAACACCACAGCGGAGCGGTAAACATTTTTGATCTAGTCGAACTTCCTTAAATGGGAAAGGCAAAAAAGTTAATGAATGAATGAGCGAGCGAGCGAGCCAGCGAGCGAACGAAAGAACGAACGAACGAACGAAAGAACGAACGAACGAACGAACGAACGAACGAACGAACGAACGAACGAACGAACGAACTAACGAACGAACGAACGAACGAACGAAAGAAAGAAAGAAAGAAAGAAAGAAAGAAAGAAAGAAAGAAAGAAAGAAAGAAAGAAAGAAAGAAAGAAAGAAAGAAAGAAAGAAAGAAAGAAAGAAAAAAGAACAAAACAAGAAGGAAGGAATGACGAACGAGCGAGCGAACGAACGAAAGAACGTAGGACAAACGAATGAACGAAAGGAGTGACCGGACGGATGGACTGGCTGATATTTGGAGGGATGAATGGATGATAAATGAATAAGAAACATAGATTAAACTCTAGTTCCGTTTGACGTTTGTTTCTATAGTATAGTTACTTTGGATATTTCAGTTACCAGAGGCTAACGTTCCATGAAAAAGAAAAGAAAGATAGAAACAGGAAATACCTCAGAAATCTAGCCGTTTCACCAACAAGTCCACGTCAAAAGTAAAAAAAAAAAAAAAACGTGAAAGGGTTTATTGATAATACCCTCAACTTATCATGGGAGTGAATGGGAGTTTGTAAATAGGTACCGCTACGCATCGAAGGCAATTTGGTTTCTTTAACTGCCAATCTTAAAAGTTGAAAAAGCGTAATGCATTTGAATTTCATGTTGTATTGGTCATGAATGGAAAAAGTGCTATTAAAAGAAATCGTTTCCTCTGGATCAAATTTTATTATGCATCACCCGTCCGCAATAAGGGTTTTAAGCAGGTGTCGATCTCATTCATCAATGACCCCATTACTTCTCGGAAGTCATGAGGTGATGCGGTTGTCTTCAGGCATAAAAGGCAGACAATCTGAGAACTGCTCTTACAAAGTAATAGCCAATAAACCAGTCGACGAAATAAACAAGGTTGAAAAGTGAAGTGTATGACTGAAAAAGAAGTGCCAGTTTAGTATCTATAGTTTCAATTTGTAATAAAAGTTAATATTTTGGCTTTTGTCAAAATTTACGCATCACTGACGTTTTAACGAGCGTATTACCTTTTTACTTTTAATAATTTTAAGCCTAGAACTTTATTTAAGATATTCTATTTAGTAAATCAGTGAGTCAGACTAAAATATTAGCAAGTTTTAAAAGGATTACGTGTTATCGAAGTGTGAAACAAAAGAAATCATATGGAGTTAAATTTGAAGACCGAGCATGGCGACTTGGATTTCGACTTTTCTATAAACTTGCGTACATTGTGACAAAGCTATTCTGGGTAAAATAACATTTATGTATCTTGCTCGTTCTTAATTAATCACGAAGGCTGTGCAATGAATACAAGTTTCTTTCTCCGACAATTTTAGGATGAATAAGTTATACAGCGAGAGCTCACAATAAGGCTTTACATAAGTGAACAGAACTGAATCCAATGCAGCTTGGTGTTAACACACACCCACAAGCTCATGATACGAACATATCTAAAGATTACTGATTTTTACAATGAGCAACCTTAAGGAAACAATTTCATCGACCAGAAAATTTAAAGAAAAGATATAAAAAAACAGTACCTAGTTGTTTCATTCAAGGGTATTTCTTAAATTAACAAGGACTTAACTAAAAATGTTTGGATACAATAAGTTCTAAATAACATATCACAAAACTGAACAAGAATGAATTCCATTGAGCCAAATATAATTAAAAAACCCGGCGAGGGTGGGAATACTTTTAATCATAAAGGATTGCCACATTTGTGAAAAGAATTTCCGCGTGAATCAACAAAAAAAGATGAGAACATTAAGGTTATTTAAAAACATGAAGTGAAACTTTCAAGTAAAAGTTTAACCTGAAGCTATTTTTGATGAATAACGTGCTTTTTCTTTAAGTTTGTTAAACATTTTAGCGAGAGGCGGACTTTTAATAATTGCTAATAAAAATGCAGTTAATTCATAAACAAGAGAGAATAAGCTTAGAACAACTAGTCAAGAGATACTTACGATTCCAGTCTTAGCTTCAAGGAAACTGTTAGAACAGTGATGAACTTACCCTGCTTTAAAACGACTTAAGTCTTTAAGGAATAAATTTTTCATAGCTTGCAGTAATTCTCGATCGTCTTTATTGCCTTAAAAGGAAAAGAACAACTAGTAAGTTCAAGAGTTCAAGAATCTACCCGCGTTCAAACCAAATCCAACCACATACACCCACACACACACACATACACACATACACACACACACACAAAAAAAAACCTAAAGGAAAATGAAATGCACAGAAAAGACCTGCTCACTTATGACCATAACTATTGTTTTTTTCCCTTTTCAACTATACCTGGAATGAGATAGATAGTCAGTTTCATTATACAATGAATTTCTACAGTAGAGCCTTCGAGTGTGACCACCCAAAGTGTCATGCTGAGTTGCAAGCTTACGCCTGGTTGTCACTTACACGGTCTTTAAATCGCTTGTATAAGGGTTGAATTGTAGAGCCATGATTGTAAGCAATCGGAATTCAAATTCTACTAAATTTTACTAAATTTTTAGTACGGCGGGCGCGTGTTATATCAATTTGTCGATGTCGGCAAAAAGTCAAAACTCTATGCATCGTGTGGCTACAATAGATTTCAGGTAAGCTAGTATGAATACTCTCTTTATTTCAGGGCATAAAATGGTTGCTTACGGAAGTGGCAAAAAAAAAAAAAAACTTAAAGACTTTTCATCAAGTGGCCGCAGATAAAAGGTCTTGAGTATGTTGATTTGCCTAAAAAAAAAATTGCAGTAACCTTAAAGAGTCGGTGACCAAAATAGTGTTTTTAACAGGTTCCCGCGTGTTTCCATTGTTCGTCTCATTGGTGGATGAACCCGTATTTTACAAACATCGTGAATAGAAACGTTCTTTCGAAACATAAGAGAAAAGAAAACTTTGTTCTGCTGTAAGGGGACGAAAATTAAATTGAACGAAATCAACAGAGGAATGGAAAGGTACATCGACCAACAAGTTTGATTCATCATCTAGATTAAGTTTCCTTAAATATACGAGTGTCACGATATTAACTGAAGATATCACCTCTACATAGTGAAGTAAAATAAAATGAAATCAATCGTAAGTTGAAAGGAACAATATGCATCTCAAATCGCGACCGCACAACTGCGTGTAATTAATGTAATGATGGAGTCACAATAGTTCAATATGAAATAACATCTCTTTAGAGTTTCCAGAACAAGCCAGTGGTTAATAGGATCCAGTGCGACCTAATACTATTCAAAACCACGCGTCAATGGTATATCACCTTCTTTAATGGCTCTTACTATCCAAACTTCTAGAAAATAATTTAACTGAAACAAACATCAAAGCAGAGAGTACTAATACGTTTCTTAGCTGTTATTGTTAGAGGAGTGATGAATTAATTTCATATAGTGATACCAGCAAACTGTGATTTTTGGTTGTCGATTTAAGTATGAGGTAAAGTGAAATAACACTAATAATAGTGAAAATGGATTAAAGAATCGACCCCTTCCAGTTAGGTTTCGACCACAGTTTTGATGATAATATTGAAGGGGTCTTATGATAGTAAAATATACTCGATACTAATACTAATACTCGATCTCGATCTGTGTTCTTAATAATCAATTTTTCCCTTATTCAATTTCTCTTTTAGTATTCTAGTAAGTCAATTTTCTTTGTCACTGGTAAAACGGGCGATTCGCTTAACTCTTGAGCTTCCACCTTACTCCTTTTTCATTTAGCCAGTTAATAAGACGAACAAAAATTACCGGTTGGTAAAAACTTGGTATTATCAAGGCGAAATAAATTTCGTCAACCATCTAACAATATTTTTTCAAAAATAGAAGTGGTTAAGAATCCTTTTAACTGTTAGCTTTAATTCTGGTCTCAGATGAATTGCTTTTTTGAAGCTGGGATAAGAATAATCTTAAGATGTTCGTACCGCTGGCGCGTGTCTTCGACTAGCGTCAGGTCGCATTAAAATCTTTTGAAACTTGTTCTTTACGATCTCAATGGCTACGTAGTAGTGCTGAGTGGCCCATTCATTCTGGCACTATCAAATGAAAAGATTTCTCGAAAAACAAAACAAAAAAAAACGCCTATAGATTGCGCATCTGTCACAAATCAAAAGAGATGTTACTTCACGTGGCACTCTATTAGATCACATGCAGCCGCGCGGTCGAAATTTGAGCTACATATTAATCAATCCTTTTGTCTTACAATTATCTTTGTTTTAATTTCTAAATTTTAATTTCATTTTATTTTACTTTACTGTGTCGAGGCAATAGAAGCTTCTGCCTTTAAGGGTTTGTAAAATATTCATTTTTTTAGCGTTCATGACACTCCCGATGGACGTAAATTTAACAAAGCTTTCTATATAAAACAAGACCAAAACAGGACATGTGTTGCTCAGTGGCCGATGTATCCCTTTTTTTAATCTGCTCATTTCGTCCTCCTGTGTTTTCGTTGGCTGCAGTCTTCCTTTTCGTGTGCGTCGAACAATCCGGTTCAATTCACAATGTCTTTGAAATAATGGGTGATTGGTGAATGAGATCAACAATGGGGACGTACAGCAACCTGTTAGAAACAATTGTATTTCTGACACGTACACTCGAAGCTTACAGTCGAACGACATGTGCCATTACCACTATCAAGCGACTGCCAAGCATTAAATGCATTCAGGAACTCTCTATAGCTAGGCAATCGTATCTGTTTTAGTCAAACCCGACCACTTGATTTATTTGTCTTAAAGTTACATTTTGCTTTATGCCGTGAATTGTGTTTATGCGCTGAAATCTTTGGAGCTGTAAGATACATACAGTTCTGATTGTGTTCTTTCTAGAGATCGATAGTTTGTTTGGAGCATGGTATGCGTACACTTTACTTATATGGAATTTTAGTCAATCCATTGTTATACTTTATAAATTACGATTGCTTTCAATCATGGTCCTCTATTAATCAGGAGTTTGTCCACACATTTGGCAGGGGCATCAACCGTGAAAACCCCACAGCAATTTATTGTGCGGTGAATTGACCTCTCGTACTGAAGCGGCCATCACGCCTAAAAGCCCAACTCGGCATGACATTTTTTGGGATGTTCTATTGCAATTCTTGGAAAAGGAAAAGCAGTTTTCTTTCCTTCCGGGCGTAGATCAAAAAAAGAAAAAAGAAGGAAACTATAAGTAGAAGGAAAGGAAGTCTTTATTCTGACAGGTTGAGCAGGTGGATTGTCGAACTCTTGAACTTTTCAGTTCATTTCTCCTTTTAAGAATGTTAGCCCAATCGGAAATTACATCTAGCCATAAAAAATGTATTTTTTAAAGGCTTTTAACAGATTTTTTAACATAGAGTAAATTCATCACTCTTTTAAAGGTTTCCTTGAAGATTAGGCCGCCATCGTAAGTTTCTCTTGATTAGTCTTTCTAAGCTCTCGCTCTTGTAAATGAATTCACAGTGTTTTTATTTTCATTTTAAAAGTTTGCCTTTTGTTAAAATATTTAATGAGCTACATGGCAAATCACGCCGGCTACAGCTACGAGTTAAACTTTAGACTTTTTTAACATTTTCCTTTCATTTTCTTTACTTTTAAGTCACTTTGGTTGATTCACGTGGAAATTGTTTTCACAAAAGTTACAATCCAAAAAATAATATTTAAAAGCATTCGTACACTTGCCTAGTAGTTTTCGTTCCATTTTGCCCCATGAATGTTCTTTTTCAGTATCGTAATATCTTATTACATTAACTGACAACTCTTTAAAATCCATTGTTTCAAAGAAAATTAAATTGTAAATTGATAAAAATCTGATACGAAACGACTACAAGTTGAAACAATTTCCCTATTGTAACAGCTACTTTGTAAACTCTTCTGTTATGTGAAATCTTACTGCGCAGTTCTCATCGTATAACTCACTGTTAGGGACCTTTAGCAGTGATGACGAAAACGTGAACGTTACCGACCGGAAGTTGAGAAAATGAGCCTCGATGATACCACGCAAGCGCAATCAAGTACGACTCGGCGTCCACACCTCGTTCAGGACGCCATTTCCCGCCATTTGCGGTCTTGAGGTGAACGAGTGTCATTCTCCTCTAATTTTTACTGACTTATTTTGGAGATTTCTTCAATCTGAAGGGTCGGTTAATGAATAAGATAGGGACGTAAGTTATTTTATCGGGCTGTGAAGAAAAAAAATTGAATTTTTTTCAAGATGCAGGAAGATTACATAAACCATAAGTGTGTCGCATGCTGTGAACTGCATTTCATTCTAGCCTTGAATTTATTTATTGAATTTGTGCTTAACGGATCGACTTAGCTTAGGTCTGTATCGCTTTATAGCTCACTTGTCGTTGATGGAATACTGAATAAAGCCTTAATTGTTGTAGAGGATAATTTTTTTCCATTGAAAAATTGCCAAAACGTTTGACTGTTTTTTTCTCTGTTTTGTTTTGATCTGAGTTTGGTGTGAGTGGTTTGAATTCTGTTCCAGTGGTTTTGAATTTGATGTGACTCGAGTGAGTGATTTGAATTCGGTGCGAGTGTTTTTGATGAATTTGGTATGAGTGATTTAAATTAGATGTGGGCGTTTTTGAATTTTGTGTGAGTTCTTTAAATACTGTGTGCACTTATATGGGCCTTCGTAATAGCAAATAGTGGTTAAAAAAAAAACATTTTTCTTGTTGACTTTCACATAAGACACTCGCCCACATAACCGGTCTGCTAAAGTGTTTATGTTTCCCACCGCCGTGAACGACGGTCACGTCCTAGGGTCCACTAGGTCAAACAAGACCTCGTCCACGTTCGCAGCGTCAGTGTTAAAGATCCGTATTATATCTCTCAGACAGTACGCCCGCTGTGTTTGGTTTATTTCAAGGGCCGTATTGTACAGTACCGCCCGCGAAATTCCAGGGTTCTCCTGATGCCATCAGTTTAGTAAATTAAAATGCCTTTCGAAAAAAAAAAATGTAAAGCTACTTATTAAGGAAATAGGGCGTTCCAAACTTCAAACGTGTCCTTTTCAGAGCTTTTAAAAACCGAAAACGTCCCCGATGCAGCACATGTACAGCAATCCGAACTTCACTCAAGTGAGGAACTTGACAATTTTTTTCGCTGGTGAAAGGTTAACGAGTCAATTTCTGAAGGTGAAAGATAAAAAGAGTTTTGTCAAGAGAAAGACAATTTAAAAATGTACCTGCATGCTGCTGTTCTTGACGATGAAGTTTAAGTTCGATAATGCACTCATTTTCAAACAAGGGTACAACGTGTTTCAGGTTTGCCTCAGTTTATCTACACTGCTTCCATGCTTTCTATTGTAGTTTCTACTGTAATTCAGTTCTGTTGTAATATTTGTTTTGGATCTTGACTTAATTCTGTGTCAATTTCCGTCATTTTCTGACTTTCTAAGAAAGTGGTAAAATACAAGATGACAGATCAAATATAGCTGCTCTAATGACGTCATATGATGTCATGTTGTAGAGTGAGCGAAGGGCTTTCTCCGAAATGCAATATAATTTTGCTGTGCCTTAAAAGAACGACAATCTCTGGGGTGACTCATTCCCCCCTTATACCATGATAGTAGAATGGATTTGCTTGTTCGTCCAAGGGTTAATGAATGGGCAGTAAGAAAAAAAGTACAAGCGACGAATTAACTCAGCCTCGTTTTTATTGTATTCTTCCTGTTAAAGAAACCCATTAAGCGGATAAACCCGTCACCTTGCCTGGAATATTTCATGAAATGGAAAAAAAAATTCTTTGTTTCCCGAGGTCGTTCCTTTACATGTAATCCGGCTCCGCACCTGATGAGAGAATTGAAAGCAATGTTTTATTCACTCTTTCCAGGCTTAGTGTAAATAGTGGGATAATTAATACCTTCATATGTGCGAACATTTTGCTCATTTGTAGTATTTTACTACTACAACAACGACGCAAATCGTAAAATCTCCGCGAGCATTCTTTGTACATGTTAAACCGTCGAATAAAGTGTATATATTCGTTCTCTTGAACTCTCGCCTTCTCTTGAACTGGAGCAATGGTGGAATAATATGCTATTTTCAAAGGTTCAGCAATGGAAAAAATGAATCTACCAATATCATATAACAAATAAATGCACTTTTATCATTATTCTGGGTAAGAATGCTTTCCGTTCTTGTCAGGAATTGATGACCATGCAGATGGCCAGGGGAAACCAGAGGAAAAAGGGAAGAAACAATACAAAGGGGGCAGCTTGGCCAAAATTATCTCTGACCTTTACAGCAAACATGACTAGGTGATAAGGTGAGCAGTACCACTCAATTACCAAAATGTGTAGTTTCTTTTGCTCAGTTTCTTTTTTTTTTCAATGTTCGGTCGAGAGTATAACCACTATTCATTAAAGGTGAAATTATTATGACCACAGGTCTGTAAAAGATGATGTTTACGATGTGTGTTTTGTGTCAAATCTACAATAATATAGATCTGAGAGCATGCCAAAAAATGAAGACAGTAGATCACAATTTGGGAGTAAAGATGCAAAATCCAGTATTTTATGGAGCATTTCTCGCGATCAGTCGGATCAAGCCGAGGTCAGTCGTTACAAAAGTCGTTCAGTCGTTACACAACTTGTCTGCCTGTGGTTTCTTGAGGCGTAGCCGAGTGCATCTCTAGCTCGGCTGCTGCTTTCTAAGAGACGACAGGAACAAGTGAAATTGTGGCTGAAGTCATTTTGCTAGAACTAGATCTATTTGGGCTGCAAAATAAATATGCACTAAGCGGCTGGTGACTCTGCTGCATTTTTGCGGTCCTTTAAATGCTTTGCTGACCTAGAAATTAACTTTGATGGATAATTTACTATTTAACAATTAGATTATGAGCTCGAGATTTCTATGAGGTGATAGTTGATGAGGCCGCAGGCCGAATCAACTATTACCTCATGGAAATTGAGAGCGAATAATCTAATTGTTTTAGTAGAATTCTGACTGAAATAAACGCAAATAATGGTTTCTAATTATTTTCCTACGCATTATCGAACTTAACGTTTTAACAAAATCGCACGCATTGAATTGTCCTTGGTAAATTTGCAGTTGTTTACGCGCGTGCACCCGTTTTTCAATAATTTCAAGCTTTTAAAGTCAAGAAACCGCTAATGTCCTTCTTTTCCAAAACTTCGGAAAAACGATAAAAACGTCGCATTTTGTGGACGACCTTCGGCAACTGCACACTAATGGCTGATAGTGTGCAATAGCTCAGCCAATCACATTGCAGCATTTGCATTAGTGTATTGGTAGAATTCTACTAATATTACTTAGAGTTGAGTGGTCTAATCCGGCCATTTTGTTGTTCCACTTTCCGTACTTATTTTCTTCTGTTCTTGAGTGTAATTAATAATAATAATAATAATAATAATAATAATAATAATAATAATAATAATAATAATAATAATAATAATACTAATAATAATACTAATAATAATAATAATAATAATAATAATAATACTAATAATAATAATACTAATAATAATAATAATACTAATAATAATAATAATAATACTAATACTAATAATAATAATAATAATAATAATAATAATAATAATACTAATAATAATAATAATAATAATAATAATAATAATAATAATACTAATAATAATAATAATAATAATAATAACATGTCTTATTTTTTCCCAAGAGTGCACGGTAAGGAATCCTGCAATCTGATTGGTTCTTATTTTCAACTCTCGTCGCGGCTTTTAAATTGCGTTTGACTTGCAGTGAAACCCCGATAAAATGTACTTCTGCTCGCTTTAGCAGGGTAACTATATACCTTGTCTGTTCCAGCTCAATTTACTGTTGGTATTTATTATTGTCCAGGCTAAAGCATACCGTTCACTATGCCGCTATTCATTAAAAGGGGTAAGTTATATTGGAGTTTCACTGTGTCACAGGAAACAAGCAATTATTTAAACTCTTTTAAGCCTTGATGGCAGTATTGATTTCGTTTCCTGTTAGGTCTCGTATCTTATCCTCACCCTTACCTGGAGCATTACACATATCACTGTCACAGCAGGTCTGCACACATTCAGTAACGATACCGAGCCCTTCTGCCATCGCATGTGCTGTGACAAGGCCGCAAATGTTTTGGTTGCACTCAGCAAAGGATCTAGTGCATTTCATCAACCTTACTTCTCGATGAGGGCTTAAGGCGAAAGTTAAAAACCCACATCTGTCGTATTCAGCTGTGCAATCCACATCCCCGTTACTGAAGTGCGGATCAGGCACATGGTGTCCATCTATAGTAAACCCTGCATGGCACTTAATGTTAACCTTTTCTGTTATGACGGCGGAAAGACCAAACAGAAGCAACAGGAACTGCAAGTGAAAAAAAGTGAACACTACCACGAGATCAAAGTCGTACTTAGTAATTTATGAAATAACCCATTGCAAAGATAAAAGTTGGACTGAAAGATGTTCCAACTGGTCATGGTATATTGCAATTCCTGAGTTTTGATTGGTTTACAGGCCATAATATATGAGAATATTTACCATGCTCGTCATTGGCTATCTACCATCTCATATCCAATGCATGCTCGTGGAATAATTGTTAAGTAATAAACTATAGTCTGAGGGTAAGGAAGAGAGGACGGCTGACAATTCAGACTACATTGAATACGAAAGCAGTTGTTTCCAAGGATGATTGGTTGATTTCTCTAATTTCCATGTGTTAAAAAATGCAAAATTAAATGCAAAGACGATAAACAAGTTTAATTTCCACATGTGAAGTATGGATATCGCTAGCCAAGCAATACCTTAAAATTAAAAAAAAAAAAAAAAAACACGCCAAAAATAAAAAAAAAAGAAATCTAAAACATCGGCTGACACGTAGGCACGCAAAACTGAACACTATCTACCTTATCCTATGAAGTAGACCCCAAGTCTATCCGATTATTATTATGAAGTGCACTAGAAGTACAGTACAGTTGAAAGGCATTGCGTACAAAGTGAGTGAGAGAACGTGTCAATTTAGAGAAAGCATAAGGCGTTGGGAATCTTGGGGGGCCGAACACAGGCCTGGAACAAATAGGAAACAATATGTCGAAGCCACTGGCCATGGCATACATCCTAATAACACGGGCATTCGTGAAAGCAAGCTGTTATCACTTAGTGTTACTACACGTTCTCTGATTTCGATTATAAGTACAATAAAAACCCGCTTATAAGAACCTAGATTTTTCAAACTTAGCCTAAATAGGTTCTTATAGAAATGGTATTTAGTGGGACTTTAGGCCAATTAAGTTTTTAAATAGGTTGTTAATTTGATAGGGGCAATAGCGAACAGCGCAGATAACAACTACAGGGCATACGTGACACGGTATATATTACTGTATTTAATAATTTTCAAGAGTACAGTTTAGATGATAACCATACCGTAAATTTGTCTTTGAATTTTACTGACTGAAACCTACACTATTTTTTTTTCTGAATTTTCATCTATTGAAAATTTTGGGCTCAATAGGTTCTTATGAAAAGGGGTTTAAAATGAAAATTTTAGCCTAACAGGTTCTTAAATTTTGGGTTCTTATACGCGGTTTTTTACGTACTGTACTAGTAACAATAATATTTGTCAATGAGTGTTCACCGCGTATTTAGATGTGAAGGATATGACTTGATTTATATGTGAAAACGGATGTAAACGTAACTAAGTGATAAACGATCTTCAGAGTGTATTTTCTGGTTTAAATAATTGGAAATTAAAGAAACTTGAAGAAAGTGACAGGTCTTCAACGCGATTCGAACCCATGACCTCCGCTTACGCGATACCGGTGCGATTCGTTATTGGCTGAGCTATAAAGCCACACAGGAGGAGTAAAGGCAACCGTATTTTCTTTTGACAGGAGTAAACTGATGTGAAGTGCAGAGTTCAGGTAAGAATAATTTCATATATTTCACATCGTTCCAACTTGGACCAACTGGCCGAATCTTTTCAACATTAGCTTTTAAGGGAGGCTTCATAATTTGCCAAGAGGGTGTGTATGATAATTATTTTTTCCAGTGCGGGAGGGGGGTAGGGGGAGGGGGGGGGGAGGGGGGGGGGAATTGGGCTTTGGGGCCATCAAAAAGATCCAGTTTGTTCTCACTTGAAAAATCTACTGTAGTGTGTATTTTTGGTAGCTCCACTTAAAGAAAATTATTATTTCAAAACAACAAAGGAATGCCCAATTACACTAACAATGCACATTGACAGATAAAAATGAAAAGCAATATCGTCAAAACAAGGATGAATATTTAAAGCTTGGGTAAGCATACATGTCAAAACAAGTTTCTTATGGCAGCGTCAAGAACCATGTGAACAGTTGACACATCAAAATCTTCAAAATGTCCTTTGAAGAACTAACAAACAGCTGAAGAGTTTTAGGATTCTAAAAAAAACAACAAACACATTCTCTCTTGAACGCTTTATGCCTGTATTTTGGCCAAATGAAGCTAAATGAGATTTGTCCTCTTTGTTATTTTTTCGTAAATAAGGTACAAACCGTCGTAAAGAAAAGCAAAAGCCAGTGCAGAGCCCGCGATCGAGTTTAAATCCACTCCGTTGTATAAACCTTGTACCAAATTCTTTCCGAGCAGCGCTGCCTACAGCAAAAAAAACATACCCGCTGTAATAAATCAAGTCAGATTAACTGCACTTAAAGATCACTTCTAGTAAGGCCTAAAGACGCTTTTGATCCAGCTAAGCAAGATGGCGTTGTTTGCAGGCTCCCCTTTGAATGTGGCAAAGTTTGCAAGGCAGAATCAGAGAGCACGACCTAGACATTCGACTAGCCATGCGCCAGTGCCCAGACTTCGGCAGAGTACTCTCACAACATCGGACACTAGCCGCTTTGGAATGAGATGAAGACTAGCAGAATGCAGTCGAAACGTCGAGATTCACATCACTACATCGTGAGACAAACGATAATACTTTATTACTATTTGTTCTTTCATTCTGTTTCTATGATGACTTAATTTTCCATCTGATTTATTTTAATTATAAACAACACAAGAAGACCGGATGCCCTTTATTAAAAAAGTCGATTTTCACTAAAACGTTCGTTTTTCTAGATACCCCTTCTTTCCCGACACAGGTGGTTTTTCAGATTGAGGTGGTTGTTTAGCTTCGGACGGGTTTTTAGGTTGAGGTGGTTTTTTAGGTTTCTCTGGTTTAGGTTGAGGTGGGCATTCCGCCAAGGCGTTTCGTTTCGCTAATGCCCAATCTACTGGGGGACGCGCATTGGAATCAGAAAGGAATGAACGAGTCTGCAAAAACTCGTTGGCACAATGAAAGAAATTTCGTCCAAAAAATGTATTCGACGAACGATTTCCACCCAAGGTCGAGGGATGGCCCCCTTCAATAATATAGTGCTTCTTGTGGTTAATAATGTTTTTGAACCACTGGGCCTTTTTTCCCATAGTAGCCATACAGAAGGTGCAGCAGTGTCGCTAATGTACTTTATCAGCTAACTTCCCAGAATTTTCAGTGAGATCCCGGACCACCCTTTGGAACTGTAAATGCCGTATTTAGGAGAAGAACGCCTTGCTTTACCCAACTTGTTAGGTCCCCTTCCCATATATTGACGGGAAATCCTTCTAGTGCAACCTCTAGCAATACGTTCAGTACTGTTCCAACGGACAAGGGGTCAGCAACACTGAACGCCAAGCCTGCGGCCTTGCCTGCTTGCGGAGTTGGATCCTGGCCTAAAATAATCACTCTGATCTCGTCTGGACGTACCAATTCCAAGGCTCTGAACATCAGTGGAATACGGGGTTCAATGTGTTTCTTTTTTCCGCATTTAAGCAAGTCAAGGGTTAGGCTTTGTATTTCTTTTTCAACTT
This sequence comes from Meandrina meandrites, assembly GCA_963693305.1. Classification (NCBI taxonomy): domain Eukaryota; kingdom Metazoa; phylum Cnidaria; class Anthozoa; order Scleractinia; family Meandrinidae; genus Meandrina; species Meandrina meandrites. The sequence goes on from OY855903.1 coordinate 49,586,860, forward strand.
CCGGAATTTCAAAAAAACGTTTGCCAGTCTTTCGGAGAACATTTTTTCACAAACTGGTCAAATGGCCTTGTAGCATACGTTGCTGTACTGCATGTGTCCACCGTACACTCTACGTAAAAGAATATACATTATTATGCTATCTGAGTTATTTTTAATTATTCTTTTTAAAATACTACTACTGACATGCAGGCAAGTTGCACACCAGCGATATTCATCGGGCGAAACAAGGGCACAAGCCGATGTGAGACTACACAATTACATATAGGGAAAGTAGAATTTTATGAAATCAAACAAGGGGGCGGGGGGGGGGGGGGGGGGGGGGTTGCGTAGCTAAGGTTTACTGACCCATTACCCATTAACTATGATGTTGTGCTTTCCTTTTAGCAATTAGACTTCAAGTATACAGTCATTTTTTGCTGTTTTCCTTACACCTTTATCACAATGAATGGATATCCTGGACTTGAATAAGGTCATATCTTGAAATAATAATGGTCAATTATTTGTAGATTTCCTACACCACAAATATAAATTTGGGCTGTTCAAAATTCTGTTAAAATCCGTGACAAAGCCCCTTTAAGCAATGAGAACTTGAAATTATTAACTTGTGCCAATTCACAACGATTCATTTGCTGTGATGATCATCCCAAATCCTTCAACGTTTGTTAGTTTCAGTCTTTATCTTGACTCTAACAAAATTACCATGAAATATTTGCTTTGTTAATTAAAGGTGCCTTAACGTTGCGACACACGCGGTGAACAGGTGTCGAGTTCGATTCGTAAAGCTGGTTTTCACATTTTTTATTTTTTTTTTTACTTTGGACTGAATAGGACACCACCCGGTTAAACCGGCAGACCCCTGCCGACTCCTTCAGTATTCAACTTACCTTGAAAATGGCATGGAATATCGGAAAATATTGGACGCAATTTAGAAATGTCATCCTCGGAGACCCAGTGGCAGTTAGTAGGGCAAAACGAAGTGAACCGGGCAGAAATCGTAGCCGCGAAAGTTTTCTGTAATTACAGAAAACTTTCGCAGCTACGATTTATGCCCGGCTTATTTCGTTTTGTAAAGCGTTATGGAAGATTAGCTAAATAGCGCTATATAAATTACTACTATTAATTAATTATTCGATTTGTAGTTCATATATGATTTCATTCACATGCATATGCGCCTGTTGTTAAAAAATAACCAACCAGTGCAGATTTGAAGACTAATACTTTGTGATTAAAATATAAAGTGGCATGGGGTCGCTATATCTTAGCCCGAATTTCTACAGTGCGAATAAATTCGTCCACCGGTCTGAGTTTAAAGGCATGCACTTAACTTGCACTGCCATGATTTTAATTTACAATTTCATCGGACTATTTAACAATTATTCCCCGACACTGAGGTGAATAATTGTTTTAGTATATACCACACAAGTTGAATAACTAGCGGACCAAAACATTTCTTTCGGTACCCAAAGCGACGCGCGAAGCCATTTTGTTGTTCTTCGGCTGCTCGGAGGTGAAAAGTACTTTGCTTATCACCTCCGAGTTAACCAATCAGCGCGCGCGGAAAGCACTATGCACTCGTGTGGTATATATATACTAAACAGTTTTATGCCTTTTATTAACTAAGCTTTCTAGTTTATGGTGCTTTCCCGAAAAAGAAAAACAAAGCGGTACTTTGGCAAACTTGGACTTAACTGATCTCAGATGACATGAACAAGGTTTGTTGATAGATCGGACAAAAAATTCGGATAAATATACAACAACTAGTGTTGTATAACGGACAAGCATGTGTTTCATTTTCACTGATACTTCCGAATTCATTGAAAAAAAATAAGGTAGATGGTAGATCCGAAGAAAATCAAAGTGGTTATTTTAGGCCAGGATCCAACTCCACAAGCAGGCAAGGCTACAGGCTTGGCGTTCAGTGTTGCAGATCCCTTGTCCGTCGGAACAGTACTGAACGTATTACTAGAGGTCGCCCTAGAAGGGTGGAGCGTAAATATAGATAATGGTGATCTCAATAAGTGGGCAGCACAGGGTGTTCTTCTATTAAACACGGCGCTGACAGTCCAACAGAGAAGGGCCGGATCTCACTTGAGACGCTGGAAACCATTTACGGAGTTTCTGGTAAAATACATTAGCGACGACGCCCAACCATCCGTCTGGTTTCTTTGGGGAAAGAAGGCCCATGAATACCAAAAACTTATTAACAACAGAAAGCACTATGTCATCACGGGAGGCCATCCCTCAACCTTCGGTGGACTCAAAGTCCCCAATACATTTTTTGCTGGCGAATACTTTGATTGCGCAAATCAGTTTCTGACCAGACGAGGTCGTGAAAAAATAGATTGGGGATTAGTGGTGGACAATTATCAGAAATTACCGGTCGCAAACGTTATGAGCCTATGTCCACCTGAACCTATGTGAATGCATCGCTTTATTTATATGTAGATTCTTTTTCAAAGTAAAAAACTGTTTTCACAGTCTCGATACAAGATCCTCATCACAAATTAAACCTGCGTAGATCACGCACCAGATTAAAAGTAGGAATAATCTTCTTGCAACTTTGAAAAACTCAAAATCATTAGCAATATCTAGAAAAAAACTTTTTACTGTCTCGGACAACTAAGTAAGTTAATGGTGTCTACACGAATCGTATTCATATGTTTGATAGTTAAAAATGAGAGGGGCTCTCGGCGTAAATCCAAAAAGGTTTGTAGAGAGTTTCTGCTCCATGGATTCTATCATATCATTATATATATCTTTAGTATAAATCTACTAGCGTTCTATCACAAATGCCGCGCTCTGATTGGCTACGCTACCCACTATCTATTCTGTGATAGATAGTGAGTAGCGTAGCAGTGTGCCCTTGCTAACATAATGGCGGCCGCTTCTTCGCGTTTTCGAAGTGTCCTTGAAGAAGATTTCGACAGTTTACTGGTAGAGGCTGTTCCAGAAAAGACAAAAGTCGCAACGAACTATGGTATGAAGATTTTTCACGATAAGAACAGGAGTCGAAAAATGACTTTAATGAAGTTATTCTTTCCTCGAACTTCGCTCACGGAAAACTGTTCGCTTTTCGGAACAGACAATGGCTGCGGTATATATTATAATATAATTGATTCGGCCTTCGGCCTCATAAACATAGTTCACCACTAAATGCCCTCCGATTGAAATTGGTTTACACTGATCACGTGATGCGATAGAGTTCATCCGCGGAGAGACACTATCAGCAGACACTGGTAGGAAAATACCTGGGTGGACAGTACTCGTTCCTCTCTTTTCGCAATTCCGCTGACCAATGCATAACTATACTTGACGAAGACAATATTAAAAGTCGGCAAAAAATGTGAAAATAAGTGAAATAATGACGGGATAGTTATCAGCTATGTTAAGATCGTGGGGTGCGAGCATTATTCATAAACATAACCCGGAAAGCGGTAGTGCTGTCGTTGTTATGAAATGAACGCGGGCTCCAGGCAAATGTGGATTTTCTTCACATAACGTATGCAAAATTGCAAAATTAAAATAGGTCCGCAACGCGCGCATGTGTTTAGAACGTTATTATGCATTATTGTCAGTGCAGCGCATTAATAGCCCTTTTAAATTACCTACTTGGAAATTATTCATTCATTTCCACGTGAATTTGTTTGAATTTGAAAGAGATAATTCTGAAGGGTAACATCACCTGGTCTGAAATAGGACAACAAACAAACGAATCTAAAGAGGTCTATTAGTATCCCGGCGTTACCAATCGATGAAATCGATGATCGATTAAAATCGATATCAATCGATGACAATCGATATCAATCAATCCATTGATATTCAATCAATCGATTGATATTGACAATCGATGACCAATCGATAAAGATTTTTGTGACCTTATCGATTGGCATCGATTGTTATCAATTGCTATAGATTGTTATCGATTATGAGAATGCAGTTTTTTTTGGTTTTTCCTTGTCTTGGCCTATCCACGGCACTAAACATGCCGGGAACGTGTCATTTGGTCAGAAAGAAATTACAATGCGTAAGTGATTTACTCGCCACAGAAGTTTTCTCAGTTTCTTCTGCTTCTTGCTTCAAAACTCAAGAAAAAGGGAGTCGCGAAGAGGCGAAAAGTGAGACACGCACAAAGGTGCGGAAACTCGCCGCTTCGCGGGTCAATTTCACTTGGAGCATCTCTCATGAAGTAATTGCCAATCGATGAAATTTTTTGTGTGACTATCGATTAATCATTGATTGGCCGATAACAATTGATGTCAATTAACTAATTTTATCGATTGATCTCGATTTCTGATTGCATTTTCGATCATCGATTGGTAACGCCGGGTTTAGCGGGCATATTTGGACAAGAATACTTGACAAATGAGACGCACCTGTCGTTTCTACAATGATGGACGGACTAAACTTGTTTCCTTCAGGTTTTCTATTTCAGATAATTTTCCTAGATCACATTTCACATGTTTATTATTTCACCCGTATCGCTTTGCTACAATGTTGAAGCTTGATATTTTGACCCTTCCTCTACACCTCTACTATGCCAGCTATTTTTAGTTACCTCAATGTGGTAGTATCCCGTATTGCTGGTTTTCATTGTCACGCAACCAAAAAATTATTTTGAAACCATTCAAAAGAGGTGAACAACAAATACAATTATTAGTGTTTCTTTTTAGGAACTATCAGTCTGACAGCTGCCTATGGAAATTTGGTGCTCTTGAAACTTCGCTTCTTGGGCTAATATTTGTTTTAAGGATATTTTCCCTTGTCGATTAATAAAACTGAACGTAGATTTTCAACGATACTTTGCCTGCTGACTGATTACCTTTTAGGAGCACATAATACCACATAACTCCTTAACCCTTGGACGTACAAGCAAATTCATACCACCACCTTGGTACAAGGGGGAGGGGTGTTGATGGACACCCCCCTATATTGCATTGAGTAGAAAGCCCTTTGATCTCTCCCCAAGATGACATAAAATTTTTCGGCTGTTACCGGTACGTCATATGACGTCCTTAGAGCCGCCCCTTGGATCTGACTACACATCCTCTTGGCAACATCACATCCCAACTTGCCAGTGACAACTGGGATCGAGGCTGAGAAACTGAGACAAACTCAAGCCACAATGCTAATTCACGTAAAAATAAACTTGCTATACTTGGCCATACATGTACGTGCATGTCATTACAGTGTATGACATTGCCATGGCAATGTCAAAAGTCATGTCACACGATAAGCATATCAATCTGTTTTGCAAGGGATGGGCCATGGAAAAAATTCAATATTCTAGGAGTGGGCTCCAACAACAAATCTCTTGCGAGTACTGGCAATACATGTTTCCAGTGATAATCATTTTTCAAACATAGAAATTGATCTGCATTCATTTAAAGAAAGAATTTGAGAAAACAACGAATCATATCTCTTGCAAGCTTAGCCACATAAAAAAAGCACCATTTTGTTTATATGCACGTGCTGATTATGCAACAAATTCTGCACAGTAGGGATGCAAAATGCAGTGCTAAGCAATGATCTTGAGTGCAACAAATTTATGTGGGGTAATTACAGTACCTCGGCAGAAATACTCTATTGTTTCAATTGAAATATTGTTGTCAAAAGGCAAATTTGCCACAGGAGTCATTTGCTTGCTTCCAGCTGAATTGGCGCATACCTTACAGATGTGCCAAGCTGTGAAATCTTCCTTTTAGATCAATTACTGCAGAAACTACATTGCAAACAAACACTGATGCAAAACTGTTATTTTCTAACAGATTATTTTATTGTTAGCAGAACAAGGCAAGCACATTTAGAATTTCTCAAATTGTTTCTTGTCTTTGCTTCCTTTTCCCTTGCTGACCTTCAGTACGTTGAAACGCACTGTTTTACTGAGTGGACGGCATTGACCAACTGTCACCACATCACCCAGGGCAACATCCCTACAACGAACCAATACAAACAAGTTAAAATAGAGTCCAGCAAAAAGGAAGTATAAGTATATGTATTCTCTTAAGTTATTTAAAACATTGGAAGAAATTTGTGAATCATATAGCCATGACTTATATCATGTGCCTAGCACTGAGATTGCATGTTAAACTTTAAGGCTGAGTTGTTTGCTTGCTACTCTCAGTTGCATCAGTTTGTACTGCAAATATCAACATATATCCACTACCCCTCTATCTCATCACCACTGGCAAAATCCCTCTACCCCCTATCAAAATTGGTTGACCACACAAATTGTATTGGACCCAGACCCTTTTGACCGGTCATGTTTCAAATTATTGCAATTTTTCCCGACTGACAATCCATAGAAAGTCAAGGTTTCAATCTGGGAGCAGAGACAAAAAGAAAAAAAACAAAAAGAAAAACAAAAAAAATCAGGAAGTCTACAATCTTTTGCAAAAAGAATTGAAACACTTACATCTATGTGCATAACATTTAAATTTGTGTGACAAATATTTTCTCTCTCTCCCCTCTGCCCCATACAAACTTAGACAGAATGTTCACCGAAACATTTTTAAAAATGGGAAGGGGGGTTACCGTAATGAAGAATACAATGTAATCAGTACAATACAATGTAACCATTCTGTTACATTGTGTTCCAGCAATTTTGCAAAACATTGTAGTTGTGAGATTTCCACAACCCTAAATGATGCACAATTCACCTGCCAGAATTGCGGCCATGTTTGAAAATCTCAAAATGGATCACTTAGACACAACTTACACCTGTAGGCTGCTACCAACCAGCAACAACCTTCTAAGCACTGTGCAAAATCTATGGAGTTGGTCAGACTGATGCATGCCTACTTAAAGTCAATGTGACTTCATGACAAAAAAAAAATGACAAACCTGAAACAAGGCGAGAGATGGGCAGAAAGATTCTTGTGCCGCTTCTCAAATCTGTTGTACTTCTTGATGTGATGCAGATAGTCCCGTCTGATGACAATTGTGCGTTTCATTTTCATGCTCGCAACAATGCCTGTCAGAATACGGCCACGAATGCTTACATTGCCTGTGAAGGGGCATTTCTTGTCGATGTAGGTTCCCTCGATGGCCTGTTGAGAGATTTTATGTGTTCAATATGTTGTGTGTGTTTTTAGTTTTTTTTTAAATTTGTGACCCACAGATGTTGTATGATGGTGTGAGTTCTGTTGTGCAGTGTGCTTATCTTTCCTAATAATTAGTTTCTTGGTGGGTTTTCAATTGACTGCTGACAGTGAATCTTGTTTGCTCTGGTTTGCAACACATGTAACAAAAAAAATAAAAACTACATGTACAGCATCAATTTTATATTTGAAAGATCATCACAGTTACACTGTACATGAATGTAAGCAACTTGAGTATTTTGCAAAAAGAAAGCCTGAAAAAAATATCACATCAGGCTTGAACGGAATTCAAACCTGGTGCAGTGCTCTACCAACTGAGCTATCAAGAAAACTAGGAGATGGTCACTTTGCGAGTTCATGTTACACCCCTAAAAATATTGAAGAAATCCCTGTTTATACATGTATATGAAACATACTTTGAAATGCAAGTGAAACATCTTGCACTTCAAATTATATGATATTTCATATTATTCACATCTAAACAAAACCACATATTCCTCTAAACAACTATGGTGAGTACAATTAAGAAAAACATAATTTACCTCTTTAGGAGTCTTAAATCCCAGACCAACATTCCTCACATATCGCAGTTCCTTTTCCTTTTTGTCCTTCTTGCCTTGCTGACCAAGGATACGTTTTTTGTTTTGAAAAATTGGCGCCTGCTTCTGGTAGGCTCTCTCGGTCTACAAACAAATCATGAGTGCGTCAGTACCTACTGTAAATGTGCAAGTATCCTGTGCAGCTTGATGTTTCGGTTGGGAAGCAGAATTGTATCTGCTCATGGACATGGTGGGTATCTTGTGAGCAATGATCAAGTAACAGTCATGGTCAAATTCAAGGCATATTTATTTGTACATTGCAACTGCGAATTTCTGCAATCAAATTGAAGAAACAGGCTAAAAGTGTGGAGTCATGGCTACGTTTTTGTATGAAGTAGTAGGTAAAAGTTTGAATAAAAATGCCAAAGCATCGAAATGCACTGTAATTGTTAAGCTTTCAGTTCTGTATGGGTGCAGTCAGACACCATTTCATGACTGTAATTTTTGATTTGATTACAGCTATAAACACTAGATCTACACCTCACGGTTTACATCAATGAAGGAGTGTAAATGCCCACGTACATGTAGATTATCCATGAGCTCTCAGAGAGGCTGGCAAAATGAATTTGACTCAGATCAATTTGACAAACGTTCCTTTACACAACTTAATTTTTGAAGGAACACTGAGCTAACAACTTGAACAAAGACGTTTATCTTTACCGCAAATACAAGAACGATCAAAGGAGGTAGTGCGTCGTTCAATGCGATACAACTCGATCACAAAAATATCGCCTAAATTGTAATCAAACAACACACATGCCGAAATCGCCTCTGAGTTTCACGCTAAATTTGGCCAAATAAGACCTCTTTATTTAGCGGTTTCTCTTTTGAATCAAACGTTTTACATTTGTTCAACCGTTTGTTCCCTAAATATCGTTTATTGATACTTCTAGAGTGTAATTTAAGCGAAAAGAAATTCTCTATCGCCACATTCTAACCTGTTCGGCCATGGCTGCCACTGAAAAGAGGAAGAACCACGTGGTCTCGATCGCTTTCCCGGCATGCTGCGCTGTTTGGCTGATGGAAACGAGGCTCAATTTTCCAAGATGGCGGCAAAACTAAGCTGAGTGGAGACATTTCAAAAGTTCTGTCACTTTCTCGGCTATCATTATGGCTGCACCTCTTAAAATGTGAGTTTTAGAAACTATACACACAGCTTTAATTGTGTCCAAGGGCAGCGTATTGGTACATGTAAATAGATTGCTGAGTTCATCGGTCACATTTCATGGCGTAGAAAACGTGTGCGAACATGAATGTGTTATAATAGTTTTGATGCGGCTTGTGTTTTAAATTTGAAGCCGTAAATACGATTTATGTTGACACTGATGTACCCTTTATAGATTCGCCTACTGCCACATACTTAATTGTGCATACAAATTTTTATGCACAGTTATACTGTAAAGTATAATAAATATTATAGAGAGATATATTACATTATAAAATGCATAATTAAGGCAAGGCTTAATCATTATAAGTATCGGATTATACAGGATTCTTGCTGAACAGAAAGATTTCTGTCTGAACGTCTAAAACTTGTCAATCAACATTCATTCTAATTTATGTTGTAAATACGTTTTGCAATATGCACATATGAAATTTATTACATTTTGATTTGTATGCCCTCACTACCCCCAGGGGGGGTGCTCGAGATTTCAAGTGATGTGGATGATTGGATGGGGGCAAAATCAAGGCCCATATAAATCCCTAGGGCTTCCAACAAACACCCCCCCCCCACCCCCCACCCCACAAAAAATAATAATAATAAATAAATAAATAATAACGAAAAAACCCATTTGTTTGAGCGCACCATTAGTGAGGAAAGCCTTTAAAAAACATTTGATGGTTGCCAGCAGGAGCCGTTTTATGTGTTGTTTTGATAAAAGCTGCGAGGCAAGGATAAAGGTTAGTGATGGCAGAATTCTGGATTATTCACAGTTCATGCATTCCAGAATCGAATAGGGACTCATTCAAACAGACATTTGGGGTTATTCCTGCCATTAATTTATTCTTATTCTGAAGTAAGGTAAATGGAACACTTCCTAAGTGAGGAAAGCCTTTAAAAAATATATATGTACAATAGAAAATACAGTGTATGTACTAATGGAGAACTGTTTCACTATGTAGCCTTGTTTGTGGAGATGTCTGTGGGAAGCTGAACGTTCTCTATGGAAGGGTGAGGAACATTTTGAAGAAAAACAAGGATTTTGAGGTAAAAATGTTATGTGGAGGACTTTGTTATGTCTCAGGCTGTGTTCTGTGTAATAGCTGGGTTACGCCAAAGATGTTTGGCATGAACTTCAAAACTGCCTGGTGTACTGGCATACAATATGTAGTGGGTGTGTCTTAGGTGGCGTTCAGATGACTTATTTTGAATAAGATTGACAAAGAACCTTGGTGTACACTTAGGACTATGGCGCACATGTATCTTCGGCGTAATGTGTGCACACACAGAATGCATGCTAGGTTATATCAGGGCATCTGACAGGATGCGGTGGTGCGGATCCGCATAATTCGCTGACTTCCGCATCTTCCGCATCTTGAGAACATTTTCCGCATAAAACAGAAAAATTTGTTTCATATTAATGATTAAGCAGCTGTTTACCATCCTCACAAACGTAAATTTCGAAGAAATTGATTATTTTGACACATCTTCTCCTAAAATAGCTACGAAAACACGGCACATCGATCGTGAGCAATTTTTAACCTCCAGGCATTCCACGCGTCTTTTCGTGATGGGCCTGGACACCAGTTGCCTTCTTTCGCTTCTGTCGCTCGTTCGGTCTATCGAGAATTCTTCTGTGTTTACCTGTAGTATATGGATAAATTTGTCATCAAAGAGACCAAGAAGAAGGATCCCCACTTTGCTGTACACTTGCCACAAGTTGACCTCACGGACTAGATGAGCGACGAATTAAGTGAAGCGAGCTTGAGGCCGCAAAGTGGCCTGTGAGCGACGTGCCATAATGAAGACGAAGGACTTCGTTGAAAGTCTAATATCAGCAAAGGATTGAGTGAACCAGTATCCTGGAGTTTTCTATGTAGATAATGGACTGTTATTTTGTTCAACGTGCAGTGTTGTAGTAAATCATGTAGCACCTTGAATTGTATTGTTTATGCATAAGAAGAAAATCAACTTCAGCCAACAAAATAATGGTTGTGTTATTTTCATTGAACATCACATACAGTAATTGACAAGATAATTTCATATAATTTTTTTTGTTTAAAATTAGCCTGCGAGCAGACTCTCGGCTTCGGAGGCAGCTCGATTTCGGCTGCATGACAAAATGTGATTTTTGGCGAGCAAAGCGAGCCGAAAATTTTCCGCATAATCCAACGTGTTTTCCGCATAATCAACACTTTCTTCCGCATAATGTTCCTGAAAATTTCCGCATAATTTGTTCTTTTTTTCCGCACCCTATCAGATGCTCTGTTATATCTTCTGGCGAAAAAAATCAATAAATGTAAGACTTGTTGTTTTTCTTATTTTGATCAGTATATCAGTAACTGTCAGCCTTGAGAGCATACCGTAAAACTCCGGTTATAAGCCCTGGGCTTATACAACTTCGTAAGGGGTTTTGGGTGGGCTTATATCCGGGGGAGCTTATACGTGGAATAAAAAAAATGTTTCGACACGAGCCACAGCAGTGTTGATTGAAATACATTTTTAAGTTTACTTAAAAAGTCATAATAAAGCAATATTTAACCCTGTTCAGTACTGTCATCCAGCAGAGGGGGGCTTATAACCGGATGTATTTTATTGTTTCCAGGTAGATGGGCCTATAATCGGGGGTGCTTATAACCGGGGGGAGGGGGGGGGGGGGCTTATAACCGGAATATTATGGTGTAATAGAATGATTAAAGGGGTGCACAGGGAATTAGGCACTAAGTGACTCCTGATCTAATATGAAAATCTTCCTTTGTAAGCAATTTATTAGAAGTCCTTTTTGGGCTCTATTCCAGGCAGCCCCTTCAATTTTTAAAGCTGATTCTGATCTTACTGGTCCAGTGAGCATTACACACTGCTCATGTACTTCTTCCTTCTAGATGTTGCTGTGTGTGGGAAGTTTCTTTGGAACAAGTAAGGAGTCTGAACAGGAGTGGGAGGCATATGTAACTGGCAGCAGTTCAGGTAGAGTTTCTATTGAGAAATAATGCTATAATTGTATAACAATAAACTGCAAGCAAGGCTTGCTTGAAAAGTAGACTTTGCGAGACAACACCATGACTAGAACCGATACAGCAGGATTGCAACCGCAGACAGCTGTTTCGTCCTTATTGGGACTCTGCTCTGCAGTTGCAATCCTGCTGTATCGGTTCTAGTCGTGGTGTTGTCTCGCAAAGTCTACTTTTCACGTAGTATGATCAGCCTTACTTGCAGTTTATTGTTATTTCATTTTATTGCTGATCAGATCTCTCAGTGGATCCTATGAATAGCAGCATTTTCGTTTGCGGTCCCTTGCAGTTTTAGTCTTATGATTGTATGTTGTGTTACAACAACAACAACAAACAACAACAATCTTTATTCGTGCCCAGAAATGTTTACAATAGATAAATACATACAAAGAGAAAAATTAACAATAAAAGAAATGAGCACAGCCACTTAGAAATAGCTAAGGCTAATCGAGCTAAGTGGCTGGGCCAAGCGGAAAAAATATTGCAATAAAGTTACAGAGTATAAAAAAAAGAAAAAAAACGGGACACGATTTCCATTCACACACACACACGCACACACACAGAGAACAACAAAAAGAAAAGTGGATGTGCACACACAAAAATGAAAGTAAAGTACATCAATGTAGCAGTTAATAGTTGGAGATAATCAATTCTTTTAAGAGATTTTTGAAACAAGCACGACTCTTAGATTTAAGTAAGTCATCAATGGAATTCCAAACTTTAGCACCGAAAAAACGAATGTTAAATTTGCCGTAATTAGTCCTTGCTTTTGGCAGATAGTATGAAATCTTACTCGCCAATCTGGTTTGATATTGACGCACTTTGTTGATACTCTTAAAGAAATTGTCAAAAATTAATGGCAGTCGATTAGAATAATAGTCGTACATAAATAAAGCAGTATACAAATATATTAAGTCACTTACTTTAAGTATTTTTAATTTCTGAAACAGTGGACTAGAGTGGGAATTATATTCTGAGAATGTCATTATTCATTATTCTTATTACATGATGTTCATTTGATGTTGAATAGACTTCATTTGATTTACATGTACCTTTGCTGGAAAAAGTTACATTCTATGACTCATTATTAATTAAGTTGTCATAATTATTCCTATCGCCTTCCAGTTCCTATTCCTACCTACATTCTTGGGCCAACGGAAAAGCAAGAAATGAGTTACTTTTCATCAGTTTCCTTAGAGAGTGGTGGAGAACTGTGTGAAAATGTAACATACTTAGGTGAGAGGTACAGTGCCCTTAATCAATAATTTCCAATTTATTAGATGCAGCGATGACAATGTTCAAAACTGTTTTAAGAGAGGTTGGAAGGTAAATTGCAGCCAGTGTTGTGGCATTATGTTCATACTATAATTAAAACAGGCTGTGCTTGAAAAAATACTGACTGCTGATTGGCCAAAATTGAGTTCAGCTTTTTGTAGCACATCTATTACACTCACAGGTAGAATGTAACATGAGTGAACAGTTATAATACACGACAATTAGTGGAAATTGCCCAGAAGATTACACCAAAGTTGGCATGATGAAACTTGGTTGACTGCAACGTCACTTGATGTCCTAAGATTAGTCAAAGCCTATCCAAAGATGTCCAAAGAAAAACTGTAGTGAAGACTTCTGAAATTTCTGAACATGAATATTTTAAAATAAACACACGTTGTTCCAAAAATTGAAATTCTTATGTTTATCACATGGTCCCCAGCTACAATAAGGCCGTGCTGGAACAGAAAAGTCATAATGTGTGGTTCCAGGAAATATCCATACTCCCCCCACGGAAGGGTTTGGAAGTTCCGGGGAGGAAGTTTTCGGGGGGGGGGGGGGGGGGGGAGGGGGGGTTTCTGGAAGAGCCAAAAATTTAAAGCAATGTATGAAGCTAAATTGGAATTTCCGGAGGGGTGGGGGGGTCATAGGGCAAATCCCTTCCGTGGGGGGGGGGGGGGGGGGGGGTATGGATATTTTCTGGAACCACACAATTGCAAAGATGCATATTTTTAAGTAAGAACTCCAGTACACAGTGCTTTCAATAAGATTTTACTTAGCTGGCTGTGTGTTGTTCGGTCCTGTCAGAAAGAAATACAAGAAGCTGCAAACACCTCACCTTTATTGGAAACTGTGTGAATTATATTTATAGCCAGTGATTCACCACAAAATACCCTCTGGAGCTCTGGCAGGTGCCATGTCTCACTGAAAGCACTGGCTGACTGAGTACAGCATATTTGGTCAAGATTTACAAGTACCTCCTCAAGATTGCAATCCTATCCTTTTTTTTCAGGTAGAAAAGGAATCCTTAAAACACAATCAGGATTACAGATTGCATATTTGAGTGGAGTGGAAAAATCTGATGCTCCTGAGGTACGTACGTCAATCATAAATTATGACACTTTGAAAAAAAATCATTTGACAGCAATATTTAATACAATTTGGGACTTTTTCTCAACTTCTTTTATATTGGGGGTTTGAATGCTACACAGCCAGTTATAGGCAAGCCAATCTTTTCTTATTAATAGTTTTCTTTTAAATTCTCTGTTTTTATTTGTAGGAAGGATGCCACTTCACTCAGGATGATATTACATCATTAGAGTCTCAATGCCAGGATGAAAGCTTTAAAGGCTTGGACATTTTCATCTCCTCGTGTTGGCCAAAAGGTGTTTCACAGTTTGCTAATCAACCTGTAAGTTTTACACCAGCTGTCTGGTACATGTGACATTTAATTTAGAACAAGAGTGGGATTGTCCCTTTTAACATAAACAACAATCATTCACTGAACCTCACAGCTAAAAATGGAATTTAACATAATGTTACATTAAGAACTTTTTTCAGCTTATACTCTTTTGCATTGCACATTTCTTGTTGATTTTTATGTACAGTATAACCAGCACAACTTTTGATCTACATTTATAAATAAAGCAAACACTTCATCATTCTGTAGTTGATCAATATTATTACTTCCAAGTACGTCTTTTCAAATTTGCCATGTATGTACACAAAAACTAGCTGGCGAGTGATCCTTGATCCTTTCTTGATCCCAAATGGTCACAGAGGAATGAAGTCCAGACATGAGACTTGATATAGTGCAGGCTGAAAATGAGTTATAAAGTAATTTCCAAAATTTCTGGATGAGCTTTATTGTTCCTCAGAATATTGCCTTAATAATATACTATTCCAATTTACTTTCCATTTTCCAGTCTCTGCCCTCAAAATTCACTGTTTGGAATAAATTGACATGCTCACAGCCAATCAAACGTTACGTATTTTGTCATAGGAAGGTGTTGATCCAGAGAGCTGTGGATCAAAGCTTATATCCAGGCTAGCAGAACACCTGAAACCTAGGTACCATTTTGCTGGTCGTGAGGGAGTCCATTATGAAAGAGCCCCCTATAGGTAAGGAAAGAGCCTGTTACTTCCGTAATTTTCTACATCTTCATGCACTCAAGCTTAAAATAGTAGTCGTCAATAATTTCCCATCTCTCTGCATGCAGTGCAGTCCTATTATGAGAGAAGGTGTAATGTTCTTCATGTCATGAGCATGGGAGAAGAAGAAATTTGAATCTCTGACAGGAATTGAACCTATGACCTTCCAAACATCAGGCAGGCATAATTAAACATGTGATCGACTGAGCTACATGTACTCAGAGAGACTCATGGTGAGCAAGGCCATTTGCTAGGTTCTTTTGCGACACACATTCTGCATGCTGCTAGGATCAGCAATGTTGATGGCACACTGCATGCTGATAAATTGAGAAACATGGTAAAATTTAAGCTCCGTAAATGAGAAAGAAGTGATGTTTTATGCTGTACGACTATTGTACAAAAAGCCATTTCCGAGTTTGTGTCGTTTTGTGTCAAAACGAGTCCTCATGCTTAACCATGTATTTCACCTACACGTCCATTTTCATGCAAATCAAACTCATTTTCATTTGAATGGTTAACCACAAAGGACTCATTTTGAAAATGAGGCAAAGGGCAACACAGAAATGGGTGTAATAAGCTCACTTTACAAGCCATGTATTCTGCATGATGTAAATTGTTTTCTGTGGAGACCACCATAATACCGTGCAGTATCAAACACAATTCAGTCAAACAAAGCACAGTGACCGTCACAGTGTTTGATTATGTTTTAAATGAATGTAGCCTGAATTTCGTTTCAGCCTTTCTTGAACAATTGAAATTGCTACAAAAGTCTAATTATTTGACTTGAAATGCTGTTTACCTTGAATGTGAAAGGAACCACCAAGTCTTATTAGAAGCTGCACAGCATGTGACCAGATTCATTGCTCTTGCCCAAGTTGGAAATCCTGACAAGAAAAAGGTAAGCTACTGGAAGTTTGTTGGACACCCAGATTTTGGTTAAGCCACATGTACTTATACGCATGTGTATAATTGTACTATACTGGGTCACAGTCATGGTCACAGACCAAAAAAAAACAAAAAACAGGGCAAAAAAATAATAATGATAAAAAGAACAAGCCAAGCAAAGTAAGAAGAAGACAAAACGCACAATGAATCACAAATAAGTTTAAAACAAAAAAGAAATTCAAAAGAAATCAAAAAGAAAAGTTAAAAAAAACCTGAAACGGTTTATACGTAAACTGTTTATATCGGACCGGTAGTGTTTATTCTACTGTTGTGTCATTTGACTCAGTTTAAACTCACACTAGGCTGACTAGATGTATACTCTTGGCTCCATTCTGTTATAAGTGGCTCGCAACATTCTTAGCCAGTTTATTTATATTCAACATTGCATTTATTGTATCGCAGTACATGTATGCATTCAATATTGTACCTATGGTTTCCATGGACAAGAACGAGCTCGTCAAACAACCGCCAGATGTCACTGAGTTCCCATACAGGAAAGTGCTTGGTGGCAGTGATATGAGCACAGCGGAGACGAGAGCAAATGTACAGCAACAGGTGTGTACTCTTGGATCATGTTGAGTGGTAGAGATTAAATACTTAAATCTCAGTGCCTTATATCTAGCGAGCCTTACATCTGCCCGTACGCAAACCATATTTAAGGTGGCTCGACTGGATTTTTTAGGGGCAACACCGCTCAAGTTTGAGAACTAACCAGATCGTCAGTAACAATGCCATCGAAAAACGATCACCACAGCCGAATTAGGTAAAGATGGAAATTTGTTATGACCAGTGTTATTTTGACATCGGAGTTGTCATAGCAACGTAATGACGTCATCACATTTATCACTTTTGTTCATATTGCTCAGCACCAGGAGATTTTTTTTGTTGTTGTCGGAGCAAAGTGACAATTTCAAAGAGAATTTTTTTTCTCGTCGTTCCTGATGATTTCTGTGCTGTCATAGTGAAGAGAAATCTTGATCTCAAACAGCCATATGATTTGAAGACCTGGAAAGGTTTAAATTAAGAAATTAGTACCGTGTCATCTTAACTTGATGCGTTTTTATGTGATTTATTGAGAAGCAATTGCCTAATGTTCCGTTTGTCTTACCAATAAGATGTGCTGGGTATTCACTAAAGAGATTTGTAAGGAGCTCAGACGCATGAATGTTTTTCCATGGAGGGGTACAGAAAAAAAATCTGAATATATGGTGTACGGTACCTCTGTGATACATGGCTTCACATCATTGACTCGCAGGATTGAATAGAGTTATGTCTTGCAGGCCGGTCAGAACTTCTTTTTTGACATGCACAGTACTGGGAGGTCGCAGGGACCTGGCAACAAGCGACACCGGGACCATGGTAAACAATCGATAGTAAAAAAAAGTTAATGTTGAACGGGCATGTTTGAAAAACGATCGACAATGCTATTCACTTCTTGCTAGAGGATGTGAAATAATTGCTGGTGTGTTCTTGGAACGCAAATGCGCTTTATTTTAAGGATGTGACTGGAACCCAAGCACTCCAGTGTGCTTGCGGTTTGTTTCACTCTGGTTTGCTTGAAGTTAGCTTTTATTTCTTCAATAGTAAGGGTAGCACAAAATGAAGAAATGAGTTCCAGTCTCCCAGCGGATTTCTGATTTTGGAGTATCCGTTTTAGTCACGATCTTTATTTTAACGTCTTTACTTTGCATACTTCACTAACCAATCTTTATCCCTCCCATGCAGGTGGCGAGGATGGTGGCCCAAATAAACAGCCAAGACAACGTAAAGGACCACGTAAGAAACACTCCTGACCAGTGCTTATAACAAATAACATTATATTAAATATGTTGTCGGAAAGCATTCTTTAGCATCACGCTTCTCCCCAGAAGAAAAAGAGTTGCGTGACACTGCGTGATGCGAGGACCCTTGTAAACAGCTCACCCTGGAGTCACGCTGTAATCCTGTGACGTGTTGTATACTGGTGCTTACCACTGCCTTCTTGACATTTACCGCAGCTTCGTATTTCGCATTGTTCTCCCCAGCTCCCTTGAAGGGTTCCTGTTGGTTCTGTCTGGGAAGTCCTCAGGTCGAGAAACATTTGGTGGTCAGTGTGGGAGATGATGTAAGTACTTTACTGTCAATCAATTGGATCAGCTGTCCATATGTCAGTCAGGCATGCATTCTCCTGCAAGTGGTATTTCTTGTAGCAATGCACCGCCGATTTTACGAGCTGGAATATAGCTTGTCTGTCACAACTGCGCCGGACTGCATGTACTGTAGTCAGCCCTTTTGGTAATAGACCACATTTGTATTCTCGGTATTGGACTGGAACTAGCATGCAATGGAGGCAAATGCGGGGAAATTTCATTTAAGAGAGCTTCGTGTGATTTGCAGTTGTGAAGATTCCCCGCATTAGCCTCAATTGCAAGCTAGTTCCAATTCAATACCGACAATAAGAATACCGTCTATTACATTTATTACAGAAAAGCGAACATTCGGCGAACAAGTGATTTTAAAATGTTAAATACCAGCTGTCCTGAAAGAATGCTAAGTAGCTACTGAGCTAAGGTTCGACAAAATGGTGCTACAAAGGCTTTATTGGGATAGACAAGCAAAGAAGGACTGATATTTTTCCGTTCACACAACCTTTTGAAATACACCGCATATGCTGTGCATGTACATGGCCGCGATTTCTCCTAATGCAGGTATTTTGTTAGTCGTTGGCATACGCGGTAGAAAAGATATATAACTGTATCTACACTCGCTTTACTACCTATTGTGAACTCTTGTTTCTCTTGTATGTATAATAGTCTTATGTCGCCCTGGCTAAAGGAGGTCTGGTACCTGATCACGTGCTCATCTGTCCCATCGCTCATTTCGAGTCAACAGTCAAACTGACAGAGGTAAGGAACTGACTCCAATGTTCACTCGTCGAACATCCAAAGCCATATTAGCGCGTCGTTAACTCTTTTGATTCTCAAAACTTACTTGAAAAATTTAGAAGAGTTCACTGATGTGCAGATACTTTCACCATTATTAAAGAACATGTATCGGCATTTACCACTAGTTTAGCCACACTTTCAGAATGCCTGCTTCTAACTGTTAAAATTCCATCTGTAATTTTGTTTTCCAGCCAGGTTATAATTACGTGCTATTTCCCACAGTTTTGACTGTTTCTTTGGAACAATTTCTAGTGCCTCTTGTTAGTCTAACAATATTTTATGTTTCGTTTTGTTTTCGCAGGAAGTTCTCATGGAAATTGAGAAATATCCTTTGTATATACATATTGACGTTGGTTATTTCAATTATGGGATATCGTTTACAGGCTCAAGAAAGTACTAGAGAAACATTTCCTTTTTCCTGTACTTGTGCTTGTGCTTGTATCACTTGCGTTATGCTTATTTCACAAGTTGAAAACGGCGTGAAATAAGCACAAGCACAAGATTTGGCGGTTGACGTGGCTCCTATCATGCAATGTTAATCAGAATTTCTAAAGCACTACATTGTCCCTATCGCAAGTGTGAATATCCTTGTGGTTATATGTGCTTACGCTACGTTCAGAATCGGGACGTTTTTGCATGCAACGTTGTACTTAATTACGTACCACTTTTACGCTCTCAGTCTTCTTTCAAATTTCTCCAAACGGACACCACCGGGACCGGCTCTAACTCTCCGTCTAAGAAGGGTGTCCGTCTTGTAGTAACTTTAATTACAGTAAAATAACTGAAAAACGACAGGAACTGGACCAACACCAGGTGTCCGCCTTATAGAGGTGTCCGTTTAGGGAGAGTTGACTGTATGTCCTTATGCGTCACAAAGATGAAAGCAGAGCTTGTGACAGGTTATGAACACCTGGCTGTATGTGTCGTGTTAGGCTCCTTAACGTCAAAGCAGATACAAGAAAGCTCTTCGCAAATTATTTCACAGTGAAGGCAAATCCTGTGTTATTTTTGAAAGGAATTTTTACACGCAGCATCTTCAACTTCAGGTAAAGTGTGGTCGCAGTGGGCTTCATAAGCTGCCAGAAAACTGCAACAAATTCATAAATCCGGTTAGGCCAAGGCAAAAATGGAATACCAACTAGGACAATTGCATTTTTTTTTTTTTAATGTATCATTTTTTTTCCTGTTATTTATTTCTTAGGGCAGTTGGAAGGTTTGACCGTGTTATTCCAATTCTCCAATGAATTCTGACTGTTGTACAATTCTATATAAGTTCTGAGATTCTGTTGGTTGAGAAAGACAATAGATGAAAATACAAATTACGCATTGCAAAAAAAAAAAAAAAAAAAAAAAAAAATCATAAAAAGCGATATTGTCAGGAGTGGGATTCGAACCCACGCCTCCATTCGGAGACCAGAACGCCCGCTCCCACTGTGCACTGGGAAGGTGAGTAACCTTAAGTCTGGCGCCTTAGATCGCTCGGCCATCCTGACAACTCATATAAAGTATGTTGAAAGCAATGTTTATGTTTTGTTGATAGGTCATACCAGTTCCTCGTACAGATGTGGAAGAACTAAAAGATATTTTCAGGGAACATGGAGATTCCAGTTCTTTGGCGATGAGAGACGTGGCGGCCAACACGGAGCTAAAACAGGTGACACCATGCACAGTTACTGTGTATCTGGTTGTCCATTCTTCTGTTGATGAGTCCGTCAGTCGCTACCTTGTCTTGTGTTTTTTGTTCTTCAGATATTCGAGGTTTGCTCCAACGGTCGTCTGTATGTCCTTTTCCCTCCAGGCTTATTGGGCCAAATTTAACGAAACTCGCAACAGTGACAGCAAAACCACCACTACTACCACCACCACCACCAACAACAACAAGAATAATAAAAACGATAATGATAATAATATTTGCAACACCAACAACATCAACTTTAACGATTTTGCTTGTATTTATCCTTATGTGTGTGTACTTTTTCATTTGTTTGCAGATTGTTCCAATAGGAGCGCCTTATTTTGTTGTGGAATTTGATAACGAGGAGAGATTGCTTCACAGAGTATCACTGAAGATGCCTCTTCAGTTTGGAAGGTACCTGAAGCTATGTTCCAGTTCATTATTTACAACCCCTTAATTTTAACACAATGTTAACCTGTCTTGTGTCTTAGGCAACATTTAGTGCACCGTTTCAAGTGAGAGGTTGTAGGCTTTTCCTCTTAAATAAAATCTATAAGATGCTTAAGCTATGAATAGTTTAGCAGTACATTTGTTGAGTTATTAAGGACAAACTTGAAAATTTGAGAGTACTTGTTGCTGAAGTAACTCAAAGCTAACTCCAAGGATGCATCTGTACAGTGCACCTCAATGAACGAATGCTAAGAACAGGTCAATTTTAAACATATGATAATAAATATAATATTTGTCTCTTTGTCGTGCAGGGAAGTCGTCGCCAGTCCCTCTCTTCTCAACTTGCCCGAAAGAGTGAACTGGAAAGACTGTAAAGTTTCCGAGGACGAAGAAAAGGAGATGGCGGCCGCCTTTAGAAAGAAGTTTCAACCTTACGACTTCAACTTGAACTAGGATCGAGATGGAGATCAAAACGTGAACAAAAATGACAATGTGTCATCAGATTCCGTCCGTTGAGTTATCAACAAGTATTTTTTTAGAAACATCCATGAACATACAAATGTCCATCGAGGAAATGTATAGCCGAGATGTATGCGACAAGCATCCGAAGATTGTACGAATATTCCCGATGTTTATAACGTGCTGCAGTCAAATCCCCGCAAACGGGCATCTTTGGGACCAGAAACGTGTCGGCTAAGGAGAGGTGCTCGCTCGTTTGGAGGTTAAAATGTAGTGTTTGTATGTAGCTGGAACCATGACTAAGTGTCCGCTCATGGGAGGTTCTTGTTAGCAGACTTTCCACTGTTGTTTTGTTTAATGTTGTGTTGGGATTTGACCAGAGATTCTCATTTCGAAGAATTCTTTACGATTAGGAATGCGTCTGGTTAACTTGTTGGAGTTTTCTACTGCTTAAGATATACCCTGGTAAAAACAGTTTCCCAGTGCGCTTGAGTCATAGACAACAAAAGAAAAGCCTGGGATTCGACTCGAAAATTGGAGACATAGGGGACGAACTGAGAATGTAAAGTCTGATCAGCCCCAGGAAAGATACCTTGAGTTAAAATACAATTCTAGAATACGAAAACGTCAAAAGGTAAATATAAGTTGCACTGTTCGCTTTTGGACTAAAGTTCTTCGAAGTAAACCATGCAACAGAATGTTAAAAACTTCTTTTGAATTTGTCAGCTACTTATTGAAAATTCATTAGGGATGAAAAGCGATATTATTGTCCTTAAACTTCCTTGAGAAGTCTCCAAATGCCTGAGACCGGCTACTGAGACAAAAAATCAATATTCTGCTACCGAAAAATAGTAGGAGCTGTAATGCACATGAATATAAGTCGAAGAGACATTTTTAGCACCGAAAGAGTCGATTTTATACCGAATAAAGTAAACCCACCTTTAGGGTGTGTGTCTTTTTTAGCATTTTGTTATCGTTACATGATTACAAGGAAAACGAGGTCTTAAAAACGTCTGTGTGAACTATGTTGAGCCCCATTCTCCCACCCTTCATTCTGTTATTGAAAATTGCTTGTTTCGATCGCATTGACCTCCAACTTCCTTTCTGTACTTTTCATTATATTGTCCTTCCTTTTTTCCCATTTATTATGTTTTAAATAAGGTAAAAAAAAAATGCTAAGACAAAAACTATAACGTGTCAGGAGTGGGATTTGAACCCACGCCTCCATTCGGAGACCAGAACGCCCGCTCCCACTATGCACTGGGAAGGTGATTATCCTTGAGTCTGGCGCCTTAGACCGCTCGGCCATCCTGACAACGCATGTATAAAGAGCGGAAAGCAATGTTTATGTTTTGTTGATAGGTCATACCAGTTCCTCGTACAGATGTGGAAGAACTAAAAGATATTTTCAAGGAACATGGAGATTCCAGTTCTTTGGCGATGAGAGACGTGGCGGCCAACACGGAGCTAAAACAGGTGACACCATGCACAGTTACTGTGTATCTGGTTGTCCATTCTTCTGTTGATGAGTCCGTCAGTCGGTACCTTCTCTTGTCATTGAAGTGGCAAAAGGCTTAAACAGTCATAGATAATCTCCGCTAGGAATAAAGAATACTCGGGGGCTGTGGGATCATCAATGACCACACGTCATGTTGGATTCACCATTTTCACATCTCCCATAATACACCTTTTCCTTGTGGACATTGTTGGCGTTTTAAAGCAAGCTCGCATTTGTTGAATATTTTCCAAGTATGGTTAAGGAATATTACAGTCAAGCGCCTCGAACCGTGGACACCCGACAAAGTTTTTGACATCTTTTTGACAAGTTTTTAATTAGTTTGAAAAATGGAAGGGAACCTTGCATGATTTGTCTTCAAACGTCAGAGTTTGAAAGGGTTTCAAATAACGTTTCGCACGAGCGATTATGCCACGCTCAACGAGCGATAAAAAAAAAAAAAATATGCCGACAAAAATTTGGTCAAACTTGACTTTTCGTATACAAAATGCATTTCAAAGATTTTTGTGAGACCTTGGCTTTCAATTTCAAGTCTTCTGGGTTTGTGAAACAGGTTGAAACTGAACGTTTTACAGATCATTCGAATGAACCGTTGTGCAACCAGAAGCCATCAAACTAATCCAAAAGTTGTCAAAAAGATGTCAAAACTTAGGGCCTCTTCATAGCAGCCCGGTTGACCGGGCTGGCCCGGTTTCCGAGATCTCGTCTCACTCATATTTCCTTTGTAAAAATTGTGATGTGTTCATATGAGAAGGCGGGCCAGCCCGGTTACCGAGATCTCGGTTTCTTCAACCGAGATCTCGGCAACCAGGATGAAATTTTCCCATATGAACACTCCAGGCTGGTTACCGGGACGAAAATTTGTTGACAAATTAGCTTCGCGTTCGAAACTGGGCGGCAAAAATGGCGTAATTTTGCCGTGTATGCATTTCGACTTCAAAAGTATTCGCCGATTAGCTTTATTAGTAAAGTTACAAGAGTCGACAGAGCTATGATAGTCGCGAATGATACTTGTTTATGTGGCGCCATTTTGGTTTTGTTTCTTGAATTTCATCCCGGTAACCGGGCTGAAATTTCCCACATGAACAGACGACAAAATTCATAAAGACTTGTAACACAGGAAACTGTTTTGAGCTGCCTCAAGTTAACCAACCTTCTCTGTTACTTCTTCTTCTTTTACTCCTTGGCTTGCTTTGCCTTCAATTTTCTAAACCATCCTCTTTTCTAATATTTCACCTTATGTCTTCGATGCCCCTTTCGTGTTCTCTTTCTCTCCTTGGTAGTTTTGCAAACTAAAGACGGACATACAGATATGTAGATTTAGCCAAGCCTAAAACCGGAGCTCCACGTATGCATTTTTGCTGGTTCTTAATAATTTGTAGAAATACTCTCATTAATGGAAAATACGAAATTTCTTTGTTGTTTGCTTACTAAATTAGTTACAGTTAGACCCCATTAATTTAGGTGCTTGGGAGCGCAAGATCGTTTCACTGCTTTTAGTTATTTCAGGGTGCTGGCACTCTTTAATTATCATAATTTCTGCGTATAATATAAACCAGCCCGTAATTTATCTTTCTGAAGGGGTACAATAAATTTGTTTTTGTTACTGCTCTCTATGTCGGACTACTTTTAGAGACCCGTTCTTTTCTTGCACAGCTTGCCTATAACCTTCCCATTATTATTTTTATTCATTATTATTATTATTATTATTATTATTATTATTATTATTATTATTGAGAAAGGGGAGCAATAGTCCTTAATTTTACTTGGCCCCATGCGATTACCTATGCAAACTTTGTAATGTGTAACATGTTAGCAATAATATTGCTTTATTAGTCAATATAGGAATAATGGTCCTAGAGAAATCCAGAAAGAGCCAAAAACGTAGGTAAGACCTATTGCAAAAGAAAGAATCAGCGGATCCAAGACAAGTAGAGACAGAGACCTTGGTTTGGTTTTTCACGTGAGACTTTATTTTAGGTAACTTAAAGAAAATAAGATATTGGGAAAAAATATTGTTACAAAATTTCTTTTAATTGTCCCGGTCAAGTTTCGCCAATCATCCACCTATAAAGACGTTAAAAGTTTATAGTATAGCGTCTACCGGAATTTAGTAATGTTATTTTTTTTTGCATTAGGGTCATTGCTAGCAGCTGTTTGTTTTAGCGTTCTCTCAGCTAATGCTATGAGACCTTACGAAATCCACTACGAAAGCCGCCAAAATTGCCACCATAATTCTATAATTTCTTGTTTGGTATTTAGTTACTGACTTACTTAGGCTTTATAAGGAAACCTGGGCGCATATAAGACCGCCACGATATCACTTTATTGCCGTCTATCCCGGGTACCTTTGAAGCCTGCCTCCCAAGCAGACCTGCTTTTCCCTTGCGCAAGGCTAACATCTCTTTATTCAACTCGAGTCTACAATTAAGATATAACAAACGTATTTAAAAAAAAATATTTTCCAATTAACTGTTTTTAATGAATTAACTGTTTTAGAATTACTCCCAAAACGGCACATTTCTTTTGTTTACATAATGACACATTCATCATCCGAATCAGAGTCGTTCAAATCTAATTTCGCGATCGTAGCCAGATCTCGCACGGCCAAATCAAAGTCGTTGGAATCAGAGTCGGACGAATCAGAGTCGGACGAATCAGATTGCGGAAGATTTTTGGCACAGAGAGCTAGCCCCGTGATCGCCGCCTTTAGTCCCCTAGACCTGTGGTGGGGATTCACTGACTTTCTGCACCGTCGCTTCCCTTCCATGTTTGCTACCATCAAGGTCTCCATCTGCTGTCTTTGGGCCTCCCTGTCCTCTCTAAGCTGTCTTTCAAGGCGTTCTTTGTGTTTCTCGTGTTTGGCCACCATAAGTTGCATCTGAAAATAGTAAGATATGTTGTTTAGTATTTGACCTCTACCAAAACATCTCCCCTTCTTACTTTTCCACTAGGACTTTTGAAACAATGTCACCAGTCACCAGGAAAAGAGGGCAACGCGTCCGACTCGTATTGAGTCGCATGTTGACTACATTGCCTGGAATAATAACCGTTGATCGGAACAATAAATGCAATATGATAAATAGAAAAATATATATCATGTCCGATTGGTAATTAGACTTTTTCACAGCGTTTATAGGTTGTCCCAATTGACGATCACGATGGTGTAAATAAATTGCTTCCACACTACTTATTCCTGTACAATAGGTGCCAGTTTCTCTCGGAACAGAGGTTACGTGTTCAAGAACGAGTTACTGTTTTCACTGTTTTTACTGTACCGAGTAAAGTCGTAACTCTACAGTCCTAAGGACAAGGAAAGTTCAAAGAAACACATTGTGGGCAAGAAATGTGATGCAGTAAGGACAGTTGGACTTAGTCGAAAGTCATTTATGGCTTGTGAAGCATTTCTTTTAATGACGGTTACACTAAGGATGTATTTTCCTGGGAGACTTTTTATCTTAGATTACACAGATGTTGCTATAAGAACCTCAAATATACTGTTCACTTCGCAGATTTGAACATATCGGGCAGTTGACAATATCCATCGGAGAGGGGGGGTGGGGGTGGGGGTGGAGGAGTGAGCACTAGGGAAAGCGGCGGTTGCAAAACATATCACCCACACCAGCCCTTTTCCTTTGGCTCAAAATGGATCGACTAACCCACCCCTGATCAAAGGTTGAAAATTCCATGACCGAGCTCTCAAAACAAAAATACTAGTTTTGCAAAATCTGCATGTTTTCTGCATATTGTAACGTCAAAAATTAGTTTTTTGATTGCTGCCACAGTCTGAAACAAATTATGTAACACTGACTACACATGAAAAGGTGGCGGATTATACACGGTGTGTATCCTTGACGTGGGAACACATTACTAATCTAAAGATGTCTTTCTTTTTGTCTTCAGCCACATGTCATGAAAGGATTTATCAAGGAGGAAGTATTAAAGCTTCTGTATCTTATAAAAAATCAACCACACCTGGGAAAAATCGTCAAAGAGCTTCCCTCATATCTTTTCGTAAAGAAAAATCTCTAAAACACATTCTTATTAAAGCTGCAAGATTGGCAGAAATCTAACAGGAAGAACGATCTCGAGGTCCCAGGTTCTCAAGAAGATCGAGCTAATGAGGCCAACTCTTAAACCTATTGCAATTTTGCAAAAAAAGGCAGTACGAATAATTACATTTTCCAAACGAGATGCACACTCCAGCCCTCTATTTTCACAATTAGGCCTTATTAAATTCATGGATCTGGTTAGTATTCATACTGCCCTTTTTATGTTTCAGTATCATCATACCTTACCACCTAAAGCCTTCGACAATTTCTTCTTAAGTATATCATCTAAACACAATTATAATACTAGGCTGGCATCAAAATCGACCTACTATATCAATCGTGTTAGAACTAATTATGGCAAATTTAATTTACACTTTTCTGGTCCCTCCATCTGGAATAACTTGGATGAAGAACTAAAAAGTCTATCTCTCCATTCATTTAAGCAGACTATGAAAAAGCGTTATGTAAGTACTTATGGTTAATGCTGGCTTAGTATTTTAACTTCCTTTTCGCTTGTATTAAACTTATATGTTTTAATTCAAACATTAACTGGTACTGTCTTTTCCATCTTTTCTTTTCTTTTCCTTTTTTTTTTCTTTTTTGCGTAGTACTTAATTACTTATTACTTGGCTCAGTTTATTTTTGTCTTCTTTTATGTACAACCTCGTCAAGCAATTAAATTCCTTTTTTGTAACTACTCAGCTCGTTTAGTTTATTTCTATTCTGAGTAGTTTTTTTGCCTATTTTAGTTAATTTTCTATTCTGCTGTAATTTTTTTCTCAATTTAATTTGGCAAAATAAAATGGTTGTTGTTGTTGTTAAATAAAGAGATCTCAAGTAAGCAGTGCAAACATGGCGAATTACATCCTAAGTGATAACATCGTAAGGCAGAAAATAATGTTCAGATGGCAATACCACAGTTTTCTTACCAACCACGATGAACAATAAAGGCCTTTTTCAAAATAAAAGAGCTACCTACAGATACCTGATATTAAATGGACAACCAACCTCCTTTTCTTTAGTTCGCTGCTCCTTCTCCAGCCGAGCATTCTCCTCCTATGGTGATTAAAGAAAGAAAATATTCCGATCAACATGCTTAATAATGTAGTTCGGGCTCTGATGATGCAATCTATAGCCCTTATGATTGATAGCATGTTTTCACGAAAGGGGCGATTCTTGCCTCATTTTAATGTGACTATAGTTCTAGCGTTGTCGCACGTTGGTATCATTCACTCCAAATCCCCGGGGTATTTTACCCACCGTCTTCCCCTTCGGCGACGAATTTCGCCCCTAAATCGTACCGTTATTCATAAATTATTTCTTCCATAACTTAATCACATTCGGGCGGTGAGTGGCTGTTGTGCCAGTGAAGATGCGAAGCTTTTGTTTTGCTTACTGGTTGCTGAACTCAAACATCCTTATATTTGAATTGCGTGACAATACGAATAGATGGCCAAGATACTCAGCTCCGAAGCACTTGAGTATAGCGCTCTCAAATTTTGTTGTTTTAAAAGAAGTCTCAAAGTATTTTTACATGTATCTCAAGAAGAAACGTTGCTCTTTCGTAGGGTTATAGTTTTACAACACTAGATCACGAATCAAAGCGCGATTTTTAACTGGCAAATTTGCTCGGGGGGGGGGGGGGGGGGGACCAAACTGGGCATGGCCGAAGCTAATGCAGACCCCTAAAAGAAACCATATAACGAATCAAAATCCTTTCTCGTTAGTTATTTCTTCGTGTGCAACCCTTAACGAGACCTTGACGGCTAAAAATAATAACATTTTGCCAAGAACACCCTAAACGAGACCAAAATCTGAAATTTACACCCCTAAGCGAGACAACGAGCATCCCCGTCCCTTTCAAATGGGAGTCCCCCTCCCCCCCCCCCGGACAAATTTGCCATTCTAATGATAAGAATACCGTGACACTTGCATTTATATCGCACTGTCAAATTTTGTTGTTTCAATAGCCTCAAAATTGTGTTGCATATATTTGAAAAGAAAAGTTGCTCTTTTGATGGGACATATTTTTATAGCACCTTTTCTCAGAAACCCACTTTTAGCAAGCTAACTATACAACTTGTTGTCTGATGCAGTGAATCTTACTTCCACTGTGCAAGTAAGATTTACTGCATCAGACAACAACAAGTTATTTGTAAAAAAAATCGAAGCAGGTGATCTATTAAAAAACTTGTAAGAAATGTTGGGTCTAATTACTAATTACTAATACTCTAATCACCTCCACCCGTCGTCTTTTCTGCTCCTCGAGGGCACTTTTTTCTTTCTCTTGGGCTACAGCCATAGCAAGGTCTTTTAGCTGCTGCAAGAGAGCCACGTATTTCTCCATCTCTGACTGTAGTTCCTGTAGTGGGACAAAAATAAATGATATATTTTATATGCATTTGATAAACACGCGAGAATGTATCTTACATATACAGGACAAGGCAAAAATAAAAAGAAGTAATTAGAAGTACAATTTAATAAGAGAACATTTCGAAATACAATTGACTATAAAAATTAGCGAAATAAGATTACGACGTTTCGGAATCATCTTGACTCCATTATCAAGTAGAAATAAAGATAACGGTCGAGTTTCGAATTTAAATACAAATTAAGGTGACAGAGTATGTTAGAATATTTAAAAGAACTGTTTCGCGGTAATTAGCGTTCACAGTGTCGGGGCGTGCTGCATTACCGCGAAACAGTTCTTTTAAATATTCTAACATACTCTGTCACCTTAATTTGTATTTAAATTCGAAACTCGACCGTTATCTTTATTTTTACTTGATAATGGAGTCAAGATGATTCCGAAACGTCGTAATCTTATTTCGCTAATTTTTATAGTCAAAAGTACAGTTTAGTAGAAAAATAAGCAAAAAGACGAAAAAAACGTTTTGGTGTCATCTTGGTACCATTAGAGTGATTTTACAGACCTCGATTCTTACATGCTAATGTGAATCGTTTTAAGAATGCTAATGAAGAAGAACAAAAAAGAACGCATGCACTACAGTTGTGCTCGTGTTAGTTTGCAAAATTTAAATGTTTCACGAATGGCATACTCTTTTCCTATTTTATCGCTAGTTTACACCTGTGATTCTCATTTCGAGCTTGGGCGCAGCAGAAGTTGCATTGGACAGCGCGAAAAAAAGAAAAACGCATCAACAATCGCCTGTGTAAACGAACCCTTATATTGCACTCTAGCCATCAATAAAATAAGAGCTCAAGCAAGTTCAAGTTTTTTTTTTTTGCTGTTGTTTGACATATCATGTGAGACACAGGTACGCACGCTGGTACCAAAACATGTACATATCAGAAAATATCACTCTTCAATTAATTCTTCTTCCTCATTATCATTTAACTACTCGCATTAGCTAATATAAGAATTGAGGTTTGTGAAATCGTTCTAATGTGTCAATGTGGCACCATTATCAAGTAAAGAATGTCACGGGAAAGATACTTTATATATACTAAAAGTAAGGGTGTGAAATAAAATAAATTAAATTAAGACTAAAAATAACTGTTCATTGTCCTTTCCAGTGAGGTGTTGTAAGGCGATAATGAGAATACCTTTTACATTATTTACTTACATTCTTAACTTGGCTTTGTATAAAATTAATCTTTAGTTAAGAAATATGCATGAAACCGTTTAGTTTTATTCGGTTTCCAAACGCAGACAGCCTTGAAACTGAAGGTAAAGTCTCGAAAAAATCTTTAAAGGGGATTTTACCATACTTGTAACCAGCCAAAACTTATATTTGTGTTGAAGGAAACCAGAAAAAGGTCAATTTTAATTAAAAATTGCTATGTAAGAGCACAAAAACAGTTTACAAGCGTCTTTAGCTGCAGATGGATGCGATGGAAAGGGATTACAACTTGAAAAATTGAGGCTAAACTTTCCAAGTTGTTTACGCACGTCTTCCGTGCGGCCGTAGTTTGATTTCTATTTACAAATTAAGGTTATCTCTTCCTTCAGATTCGACTTGGATGTTCAAAGATAATGCTTTTCATGGGGTAAGTTGAGTACCACTAATTTCAGGATAGTTTATATAGATTAAAAATCCACGAAATCCCCGTGACAGAGCTACTTTAAAATGTCTTTACTGTGTAATAAAGTTAAATTTGACCGAACTTCTGTAGTCTTCTTTCGGCATATAATTTATTAATTTTATAGCCTGTTAAACTTCATGATCGCTCATGCGAAACGTCATTTCAAACTTTTATTGACGGAAATCTTGGAAAAGAGTAACAGCCTGTGCCGAGAGTGTAGGCACGAGTGATCTTTTCGTCGTAGTTTTGTTGCTGTGGCGCAATGTTCCAATATTGATCAGAAGTAATAATTGCCCTGATGTGGGATGATGCACATTCCCAGTTATCATGGACTCAAGACTCCATCTTCTCCCGTCTGCGCTTTTGATCAACCCCGATATATGGCGGAAAGAGAGAGTTCATTACTTGGGACAGGACTAAATAAATTAGCATGATGAACCTACCGGATGGAACTCGTAAAACACTTGATCGCACACATCCTTGGCTCCCCTAGCGTCTCGTTTAAAGTCCTTTTCAATGTTTGAGTAACCTGCAATGATTTGATCGAAGCTCATTGAGGCTCCATCTGCACCACTCAGCTGCTTGTGAATGGGATCCAAGTGCTGTTCTTTGAGAAGCCGCAGAAGCCTGTGGCAGTCTTCCTTGGTCAGACGTTCATTTTCTTCTTGCCATCCCTTCAACCTATTCTCCATGGATTCCTAAGGATATAAATGTATTGTTGCAGGTGTTTGTTTGCCATCCGACATAAATGGACAAGATAAAGAATTCGTTTCGACTTTGATTATAACGGCACAGCATGTACGTTTCCGAATACCGAAGACCGAAGGTTTTCATTGGCTGCACAATGATAAATTTGGTACATCATTCTCACAGGAAGGCCATATAGAATTATGAATGAAGAGGCAATTTATAATATTTTATAGACATGAGACAAGTCGTTCGAGAGGTCTTATGATTCTTCAAGCTGATCATAATAATAACCAGGCGGACAAGAGCGAAGGGCATTTACTTCTACGAACAACTATCATTATGATACCACCCCTCGATTGTGTGACAAACGTTCTCGAATGTTCATGACGTTCTTGGAGAAAGTCAGGCTATTACGTCTTTGTATATAATTACTGAGGTGAAAATAAGAATCAGACATTTTAGTCCAGTCATTGAACTGATTGCAACAGAAAGTATGATTGCGCCAAGTAATTATTTATGTCCCCTTAACCAACATATCAAACATCTATCAGAATCTACGCGGGGGAAAACAGTTACCAGGAGTAAAATGGTTAATTTCTTCATTTGCCATTGCTAAGATGAATACATTTAAGATGGCGCCTTTTGTGCTTTCGTTGTTTCATAAACTGTTGGACAATCATTGTGATCAAACAACACAAGGCTGGTTTTCACTAGCGGATAAGCATAAGCATAAGCATAAGCATAAGCATAAGCATAAGCATAAGCATAAGCATAAGAAATTAAGAAGCAAGTGAGAACACCAGGACATAAGCATAACAGCATACGCAAGCGCAGTAATAACAAAATTTCTCGATACCAGCTTTCCTCAACTACAATCAAGATGGCGGATTATAAACCTTATGCTTATGCTTATTTCACTCACGTTCGCACTACGACATAAGCATAACATAAGCATGACATAAGCACAAGAAGAACGAACAATGTTCGTTCTTCTTGTGCTTATGTTATGCTTATGCTGTGGGTGTTCTCACTTGCTTATGCGAGTGTTTGTGCTTATGCTTATGCTTGTGCTTATGCGCTAGTGAAAACCAGCCTTAAAGCAAAAATTAGCGCGCGCGAGCCATCTTGATGACAAGCGTGCACACAGCTAGTTTAACCAATCAGATTGCATGATTTAGTTCAGGTCCGCGCTCGGAGCATGAGAATAAAATTTTTTCTTACCACAAGTTCATCCATATATTTTTCACTGCTATTGGGTGATACTCCGAAAGTTTCTTTTTGAAACATCTTCGTCCCTTCTTCAGTGGCAGTTTGCTGGGCCTGGCGAATCTTGTCACTGTCGCAAGGTAATGCACCATCCAGCTGTGACGTCATGGTGTTTTCATACAATTGTAAGGCGATGAGTTTTGACTCGGAGCACTTTGTGTGAATGAACGTCTCCCAAGCGCTCTGGATAGTGGGTACTGTACCAGGGGTATTCAAGGCGGCAACATAAATGTTAACAAGGACAGCGAGGGCTTTGAAAATACAAACGACGCACACTGGTTAATGAAAATGTAATTATGTTATGTTTTATTCAAGCAATGAAAGATTCGCCTAAACTATAGTTTGAAGAATTCAGCAAATTTATTCAATTATAACTATTCAAAATTCTATACCAGGCAGTTTTATTTCTCTAAATTTGCTCTTAATTTTGTGAAATCGATGAAATCGCTTAAAGTGAATGATGCGTCAAAAAAACGAGCTTAACTGTCTCCTTTTCCGGTCTTTAACTTAAAATGCCCCTGTGATCGATTTTTGTTTAAACTTTTCGTGAAAAATTAGACTTTCTTCTCATCTTGCCAAATTTCAATACACTACGGAAATCAGAAGTAGTTTTATTTTAACATGTATTTCCGAGAATTTACGGCCGCCATTTATCAACCTTGTTCCAAGGCTTGGTTGCGAATGGGAGAAGGTGAAGTCAAAGGCTAAAAAATACCTCACGGGTTGAAATTGTAATAACAATCAGCACGAAGAACATGTCCAAAGTTTTGTTGCTCTTCGCGTGATTTTAAATACTTATTGTTATTATAATTTCAACCCGTGAGGTATTTTTGAACCTTTGGCATCACTTTCTCCCATTTGAGCCGATCACACGCAAAGCTGATTTATCGATTTGCCCCTCTGTTAGATAACTACTCAGTGTTATTGAGTAGCTAATCATTGTTGGGTAGCTAATTAATGTCTAGCAAGCCACATTTTGAGTTGCTGATCATCTTTTGTTATTTCCATAGTAATCGTTACCTTCACCAGTTACATACTCTCCATCGTTGAAGCTTCGCTTGGGTGTTAACTTAGACTTCAAGGTTTCCTTGAATTCCTGCACCCCCCGGGTAAATGATTTGTTGATGTGTTGTTTTACTTTCTCGCTGTTAAGGTTTGATATCACTTCGGGATCCATAGCTGGGGGAGGAAGC
The DNA here is from genome assembly GCA_963693305.1 of Meandrina meandrites. Classification (NCBI taxonomy): domain Eukaryota; kingdom Metazoa; phylum Cnidaria; class Anthozoa; order Scleractinia; family Meandrinidae; genus Meandrina; species Meandrina meandrites. The sequence continues at coordinate 49,621,369 of OY855903.1, forward strand.
TTGAAAGCGTCAAAACCTTGAAAGAAGTTCAAGATACCCTCCGCTACTTTACTGGCTTGGTCACCGGAATCCGAAGAAGACTTGAAAATCTAGAAGCAACAGATATAAGTCTCAAGTGTGCAATCCTTGTTGTTCAAGTGCTATTCCAAACGTGGAAAAAAAAAAACAATAGACACAGCTCTGACTGGGAATGTGGAGAATTGCTGGAACGGCTCGAAAATCCGAAAATCCTGATAATTCGTAACTTTCTAAAGATTTATAGTTTTCGACAAATTCTGAAAACAAGTTTTGCTCATTAATTTTGCATACATTACGGTGAAAATTGGCCAAGTTTTATTCGTTTATATTGAGGCACTTTGCAACGTTAGAAAACAAGATTATGAATAAGGGAGTGCGATACGGCAACTTCCTTAGCTAAGTGATTCATATAGACAAATTTAACAGCATACATGAAGACTAATTCATGGAAAGTGTCAAGCTGTCTAATGGTGCGAATAACCTGCGAGATACTTGCCCAGTTCTTCTGAAGCTATTGTGCAATTTCGCCCGTCGTGTTTTCCCCTCTTGTTTTTTTTTTTCTTGTGTGTTCTTGTTCTCGAGACTTTCGACGTATTCTACTGCCGAAAAACCGCGGGCTTTTCACCTTTTCTACTCTTTTTTTTTTCTACGAATGCCGAGGAAGTTTCAAGACAATTGTTGGAATTGCAATTGTAAAAAAAATAAAAAAATAAAATAACTATGGCTTCTGTGCGAAAAGCCGCCAATCAGCCTAGAATTAAAACTTGATACAACTCACACATCAAAAAAAAAAAAAAAAAAAAAGAAAAGCGGATTCTGATAGGACGCTTCGTTTTTCTCACAAGTAAAAAAGTGATACGCACGCCATTTGTTTGGCTGGTTAGCGAACGAAAATTTACTTTGCGGCTTTAATTTCCAGTGGGTAAATCTCAGTATAGTATATAATATAACAGTAGAGTTGGTGTTCGCAGGCGTATAATAGGTTTTTGACCCGACTCAGGGTCATTTTAGCCCGAGCCGCATACGAGGGCTGAAATGAGTTCTGAGAATGGCCAAAAACATATTTACGCCCAAGAACATGAACTATTTTACTATCAGAAGTATTTCAGAGGGCATTTGGAAAAGGAATCAAAGACAGTAAGCGATATATATCTTGAATAATGCCAGCGTCGTCGAGTCGGCGTTTATTTCTGATTGAAAACCAGACTTTAAAATGTTTTCAGAACTCAAAACAATATATTTTAGCCCGCAAAATACACCACAATGCCCGATTAAATGACTATAATAAACAGTATTCTGTCAAAGTTGCGTGCTGCGTCTACTAGTTATAATTACTCCTGGAGAATTTATAAGGCTGCCTACAAGTTGCTCGATATTTCTCAAAAATTGTTGAAAAATGTTCCTAAAAAATCCACGAAGTTGCTGGTTTAGCGTCACAAACGTTGCTCTTTTCTGTCGTTTGATCTTTAGCTGGAACATGCTAAATTGCAAAACTAAAATTTTTAATCACTTTCCGATGCAATTTTTAGCAACAGGAGTTGCTAAATCACGTAATTAATTTATCTTTAATTACAACGTATGTTGTAATTAAGTAATTACAAAGTTTTCTTACGCTGAGAAAAATCGTTACTTGGGGCGCTTACCATAGTCAGAACTGGCCGGCCAGACCGGCTAGAGTTGTTCGGCACATTTGTTCTGTCGAATCAGTAAAATACATAAATATTATACACTGTTGTGGCGGATTTGTGCGAGAATCTCGCAAAAAAGGTCCATTTCACATTCAAAACCGCCGGACAAATCGATCAGTTCTGGCCGAGTGTAAACGCCCTTTAACTGCTATACATACGATATATTTTACATGTGAAGGTACCGACGAGGTCACGTTTGCTGACGAGTCTCGAATATTTTTGTATGAAAAAATGAGCCAAAATTTGTCGATATTTAGTAGTAAGATCGTCGGATCTTCTTTGACAAGTTTCGGAAATCTTCCCAAATATTCGTGTGACCTGAAAATATTCGGAAATCTTTCGAATACGGTAAGAATAATAAAAAAAAACATAATAAAAAATAATGCCATCTCTTAGAATGGGCAAAAGGTGCTTTTGATGCAAGACTAGGTTGCCCGAAATATGAAAAGTTGCCAAAGAAGATGCCGAGCAAAATTGTGGAAAGCCGTAACAATTTGTCATCGCGAGAAGAACGGGCATTGATTCAATTTATCATGTCTGTTCTTCATCAACTACAACAGAAACAGCTAGCTTGGTTTGTTATTAAACGTGGAAATCATGAACATACCCTTGACAGAAAGTATTCCTTAATGGTAGGGCAGCCTTTTGGAAGAGAAAGTACAACATCTCTTAACAGCCAAAAGAAGAATGGAAAGGTTTTATGAAATAGATTTGCGTCCTCTCCCGGACTGTTTTCTTGGGTAGAATCCGTTTGGGTTGATGAATGCAGCTGAATCCGCTCAGAAAGTTTCAGTATAAAGCTATGTACTTAGTCAAGGAATTTACGTGTTATAATAAATAATGATATAATTTAATAATTAAATTATCCATATCGAGCTTTACTGTTCCCTTTGAACCGAAATTTAGTGGAAATCATCTAAGTATGACCGGTAATAAAACTGCAATTTTGTGTCTTGTTGGAATCAGCCGAGATTTAAGCTGCAAAGCGTGCCCATATATATATTCTGCCCATACACGCTCTGTTGATGAGCCATATCGCTCGAAAACTTCAACATCAAATGCAACGAAATTTCGTGTTTCTTGTACACCAGTCTGACCTTTATGCATACACTAATCATAATCAACTCTCAGAAGGTTTTTGTCATGCAAATTGTGGCGCTTCAGATAGGAAATTCAGAAGATTTCCTACGTTAAACGCAAACGAATAAAACACAGAGACTCGAAGGATCTAGTGCAGAATACGATGGGGCTGATCAATTAAAGGTATGATGTTTTTATGTTGTTTGTATATTGTATGGCCTTATTTCACTTTCAACAAGGTGCCGAATTGAAGGACTATACGTAATACGCTTTTCTTTATAACCGTAACACGATACTTCTGTTCGTTGGTAACATACTTTTGTGTTTCAAAATAACTTGAAAATCCAGCATTTCTTCAGATTTTTTTTTATTCAAGGATACTCAAGTCCTTCAAGATCAGTCCTGGTCGGCACCCCAGCTGAGTTGTAAATTAACACAGAAGAGAGTAAAATGGAGAGTGTAAAGATGCAGTGATCATCAGAGCCTTCGCTCATCGCGGCGTCTATTCCTTCAGAGTCCAGCAATATCACTGTGAATTCCTGTCCGCTGGCGTCCTATTGCAAATGAGACAAAGAACAACACTTTCCTAAATGTAATTTATTGGAAGTGTGAAAGGATAGCAAGAGATAAAAGTCTCATCGCATTTTCTATTTTTGTTGTTGTTGTTGTTGTTGTTGCGTGCCTGAACAAAGCAATTTAGTGTAGCGATGTCAATTATAATTCTGGTCACGGAACAAATCACAGGCCTGAAACGTGACACGATCGCGCGCTATATTAACGTGTCTCTCAAAAGCAAAACTATATGGTAAGATATACCGATACCTTAAACTTTTCTGGCACAATCCACATCCAGATTCCCATGGTCTCGGGGTCCAGGAAATTGCCAAGAGGAAACACCTCTCCTTGGTCAAAAGCTTTACTCAGGATGTACGACTTGCCCTTTCGACATGGCCCAGCAATTGATATTACACATACGGGGCCTATAATGTAGAGGCAAGAACAAAGAAACAATTAATTATAATAATTTATTGTAAATAATAGGACGCACGTTTTGATGGCGGTCCAATTGGTATTTCCATGCCAAACACTAAACGAAAGAGCTGCCTTTAAATCAAAATTACTACCTTTGATACTTTTCAGCATTTTAATAGACGATTCAGTTACATAGAGTGTATTCCTGTCTTCTTCAGTCTTGCTGTATTCACCAGTTTGCTCGTCCAACCTACAGTTGTTTGGCAGACACAGTGGAACTGCACATCGCTGAGACATCTTGGTAGTAACCTTCTTTTAGCCTCCTACTGCAAAGACATATCGAACGATTCTTTGTTGGCCAGTGAAATTACATCAATTTTTCAGCTTAAGAGCGAGATTCTGAAATTTTCGAGAATCGGCCGGCAGAAGCGAAATTTCAATTTTTTTTTTATTTGCCCCAAATAACCCCTTTAGTGAACTATTTTCGAAAATGACATTAAACGGTTCGGTTTCCCTTTTCTTTTTTCAAAATTAAGAAAAGTTAAAAATTCGCCCGACACGTCCAACGTGGCGGCCATGTTGGATGAAATTTAAGGTATTTTCAACACGCTCGTGTATACATACCAAAAAGCTTCTTAGCATACCCTTTTCACAGCTATTAAGGTATCTCTTAAGGTTTGTTTTGAGATACATTTTGTTTGAAAATATCACGTTAAAGGAAAGTTACGATCTTCGACAACCGACCCATTTCCAGCGCTAAAACGACAGGGTGAATATTAGCTAATTTCGAGTCTGCCAAAAGCGGTCTGGTATATCGTTTTCGAGTAAAAAAACAACACCAAATTAAAGCTAAACCTTTCTTCTATATTGGTGAAAAATATTATTGGTGGCCCGTAAAAATTTAACTGCTGAGAGAATTAACCGTAAAGGCTATTTTGACATGTGACGATGCATTAGGCGCCATTAACAAAACAGTGAGCTCAGTAGTGGTTTGTCTGTAACTCAACTTTAGAAAAAAGAAGCACTAAAAAATAATCATGTCAGACATTAACAGCTATTAAAAATCATTTTAAGTATTTCCTAAATTTTAATTAAAGCACAGAGAACTACACCGGGACTAAACCAAATTAAACCGCCTGTGTGTTTACAGAACTGAAAGGAGAAAAGTAAACATTTGCGTCCCTTCAATGATATTCAGTTATCATTATTGTACCAACTTACGGTTGTGTGATGTTAAAATTACTTTTAAACGCTAAAATCTGTAAATGTTACGTATTATTTTTCTTAAAGGGGATGTATTTATTTAAACATTGCTGAGCCTACTTGAAATGAATGAAACGAATTTTAAACTTCCAGTATCGTGTCGGCTAATGTTTACATTTGTCTCGCCGTTTCTTTGCTGTTGGAAAATAACTGAATCAATCGTCACGAAAATTGCTTGGATAACCTCGGTCTTAACATAACTAGTAACGAAACTGTGGCTTGTTTGTGATCATAAATTATAAGTAGTACTGTTTTAATGTACGTACTTACATAAATTTCTGCAATGTTAAGTTCCTAACCAACCAAACTGCAGCCGCTGAAAATGATCACCTGGACCGTGGCAAATGTTTTTTTCTGAACCAACGCTTACTTAGTGAACAGGTGAAACGATTCCACACTATATAATATTTGTATAAACAGTACCTGGTGCGATTTTTCTTCAACAATGTTGCCAACCGTTCGTTCGCAAACACAAGGAATGTAATTACGTGACTCCAGTCACGAGAGTCACGGTAATCTTCGTTATGCCAATCACCCTATCACCTTTCTTCAGCGGAGGATAGGCGGGAAAAAAACAACAACACAAAATTGAAGCTAAACCTTTTTTCTATGTTGCTATTACTGGTGGCCCGTAAACATTGTTCTGCTGAGAGAATTAACCATGAGGGCTGTTTTGCGCTCAGACTCTCGTTATTCATGGTAACTATTTTTGGATTAGTCCCGAAATATAATTATTCCTTTGGGCTTGGTAGTTTTCGTTGTAGGATAAATTAATTGGGAAGATGTTTAATTTTGGTTTAGAGAGCGTGAAATTATGCAGAAATATATATATAAAAAAAGTGTGTTTATTTACATTTCAATAACTTGAGAATTAGTTGTTTGGGTATTACTGCGGTAGCTGTCCATCTTTCTTTTCATATCAGTCAAAAGAATGATCATTTATGCAAAAAAAACACTTTATTCTATCGAATCAGTGGCGGATCCAGACCTTCAGCTAAGGAGAGGGCCCGATTGACTATGAATGTTGAATCCTGCAAAGAGAATTTCTGCACTTCAAAAAAAACATGCGCTATTTCCGAAAAAAATAAGGTGTGCCCCCCCCCCCCCCCCCCCCCCCCTCCTGGATCTGCCACCGTGAATTATGAAGAAAAATAAAGTGACAGAATCCGTGAGTAGAACGATTTTTCTCAAGCATCACGTAGAATGTGTGGAACATCGTCTACATTTCCTCGACTTTAATTTAAATACTTAATTTTCGGGCATATGATTGTAAAAAGCTTACCATAACTCTTCTACAGTGCTTAACTTGAAGAAGACCCGCTTCGTCTCTTACGAGTTAGAGTGAAAACTAGACTATTAGACCTAAGGTTTATGTGTTGCCAACATACATGCGTAGTTAGATTTAGGAACACCTCGCTTGAAAAACATCTTTCACTTGAATCTGGCACCAGAACATTTGAGAGACAGACTTTATCAGTCATTGCTAAGAGAACGTATTCCAAATGCTTACCCTACGTCTAATAAAGACCGTGTTGTTTCATCATCTATTTTTTCGGAAGGTTGAGCCCTTAGAGCCACAAAGAAAACCTACAGGTTTAACAAAAAAGAGAAGAAATATTTGGAGGCCAACTTCAAAGTTGGTCAAGTTACTGGAAGAAAAGTGAATTAACCGATATTGTCGCTAAAGACATGCGACCCGCTAGAGACTAGGGCAGAGAGAAACTTTTTTCAAGTTCCGATTCCTTACGGCCCAGGAAGTCCTTTTCCCGCCTTACTGCAAAAAGGCGACAACAATTGTATGTCCAGCAGTAGAAGAGGAAAACTTCTCTACGGCAAGAGAATCTGTCCTGTCGTCCCTAGATCTGTAATTAACATCGGACAACATGACCAATTCAACATTTGTGCATTGGTTCCGGATAACAAACACAATAAGCTTAAAGTTGCTATGCTTCAAGAAATTTGTTGAGCTTTCAATTTGGAAATACCAGTTCCTTGAAGAAAGCTCCTTACACTGCTTTACTGGTTGAGGCCGTATTAAAGCAAGTGTTCCTGTAGGGACACGGATTGAATCGACATCTTTACCAATAGGCTGTTTTGTCGTGTTATGGAACACTGCGTCACCTGGCATGATTCAGTGGAATGCACGTAATGAGATCCGCAGTATAAAATTTTAAAAACCTATTTTAATTTAGGTTCCATTCACATTTCCCCGACTATCCTAGGGTGATTGACGTTAGGGAGATTACCTATTGCGTGACTATCGTGACTGGGGCTGAGTAATTACATTCCTTGTGTTTGCAAACGAACGGTTGCACCAGGTGCTGTTTATAGAAAAGCGAAACATTATATAAAGCAGAATCGTTTCACTTGTTTACTAAGAAATAATTATAATATTTCGGGACTAATCCAAAAATAGTTACCATGAATAAGGGAAGGTACGTTTTTTATTGGGGGGGGGGGGGGGGGGGGGCTTCGGAGGGGAGGGTCATCAGTAAAATTTTTACCAATTGGGGAGGGCCAAACCTGTTTATTTCACAGAAGGGGGAGGGTTACACATTTTTCTGGCAAAGAAGAATTTTTTAACAGGAAATAATCTATAAAGAGCAGCAACAAACATAACACATGGACTACGCATGGTTTGAAAAAAAAAAACTAGAATTTACTCAACATTCGCATGCTACAGCACTCATCTTCGAAAGTGACGGTTACAGAAAGCGTAAAAATTTTAAAACTTGAAAAATTAAACTAAAACTTGTAAGTATAAGCAAAACTACCAGCGAAGATCGATCCAGAATATTTACAAGTGTCAAAAAATTGTATCAAAATAGTATGTTCTCCCAGCTGACATAATCGTCTCTCTCGACCCGTGCGCGTTTTCGTCCATATTTTGACGGCGGTAAATTTTCCGGACAGGGTTCTGGTAAATTAGTCTCCGTTGACGATTCCGCGCTTGAGCTACTTGAGCTGGAATAGCCTGCGTAGCTGGCGGGATTAGTGGGCACGAGTGAATTTTTCTCCTGAGTCAGTTTCAAGCTCGGAATTTGACGAAGTCGCTTGTTGTTGCACAATTAACGGGGGCTGCCGAGGTTGTTCACGTTCCATAGAATTGTACAGCAAGCTGCCAATGTGCGCTTTGATGATTGCGACCTTCTCAGCTTTCTTCCCTTTGAAGGTCATGTTGTGATAGGAGAGATACAATGATGGCTCGTTCACCCTCAAGGACGACAGTTTATCGGAGTTGTACAGTCCAACCCAGTCAATGTCATTGTATTCCCGATTTTGAAAATTTTTGTCCAGATTTAATATGACGTCCGTTTGATTCAAACAGCGCATCATCATCTGCAGCTACTTTCGCATTCACCTCGTCGATTTTGCCCTTCAGCTTTGAAAGGTCGTCCATGTTGTTCTTAATTGTGGTTATGTCATGGCGTTTAGCCATGAAATCTTCCTCCATGAATCTCCCGGCTGCTGCTGGATTATCGGAGGTCACAAAAGCCAACTTTCGATTGATTGCTTTCAGAGCCTCGCAAACTTCCCACTGGCGCTTTCTTTCAGTCACGAAACAGGCGCGAAAGCGTTCCTTGTAGGGACAAGTGGGCCAGGAGGAGAGGTAGAATTTTGGCAGAATAATGTTTGAAAATTCAGTATATTCCCCCTTTGGGTTCGGAAACCACCCTAGGTCTTCATCCTTCCACTTCTCTGGACTTCCATTCGCACTTGTTCCCGCACCTGATGTGCCATCTTCTTGATTCCTCGAAACAGTTTCAGAGGAGGAGTGGGCATCCTTTTTAGAATGACGAGTCGGCAAACAGCCACAATAGCCACAAACTGGTCCATCTGACCTCATAAAATCATCACATTCACCACAAGCACATTTCCCTCTTTCTATTCCTCGAATATCCTTGCCCATCTTCAAGTTTTCACCTTGCAGTCACACGCCACGCGATATTTTATAATAGCTGCTTTGTGTGCATATCTAGCGACCAGAACGCATTTAGATGACTAACACTTCCGGTTATTTATGTTCACTTCCGGTTATATTTTTTTTCAAGGAACTGCTGAATAGGTGGGGGGGGGGGGTGGGGGGGGGGGAGGGTCACATGTTTTTGTGTAGGTGTTTGTGAAGGGTCATGCATTAAAACATTCTAGGAAGTGGGAGGGCCACGATTTTTTTCGCAAAAAAATTCCAAAATACCCCGGCCCACCCCCAATAAAAAACGTACCTTCCCTAAAGAGAGTCTGAGCGCAAAACAGCCCTCATGGTTAATTCTCTCAGCAGAACAATGTTTACGGGCCACCAATAATATTTTGCACCAACATAGAAAAAAAGGTTTAGCTTCGATTTTGTGTTGTTTTTTTCCCGCCTATCCTCCGCTGAAGGAAGGTGATAGGGTGATTGGCATAACGGAGATTACCGTGACTCTCGTGACTGGAGCCACGTGATTACATTCCTTGTGTTTGCGAACGAACGGTTGGCAACATTTTTGAAGAAAAATCGCACCAGGTACTGTTTATACAAATATTATATAGTGTGGAAGCGTTTCACCTGTTCACTAAGTAAGCGTTGGTTCAGAAAAAAACATTTGCCACGGTCCAGGTGATCATTTTCAGCGGCTGCAGTTTGGTTGGTTAGGAACTTAACATTGCAGAAATTTATGTAAGTATGTACATTAAAGCAGTAATACTTAAAATTTATGATCACAAACAAGCCACAGTTTCGTTACTAGTTATGTTAAGACCGAGGTTATCCAAGCAATTTTCGTGACGATTGATTCAGTTATTTTCCAACAGCAAAGAAACGGCGAGACAAATGTAAACATTAGCCGACACGATACTGGAAGTTTAAAATTCGTTTTATTCACTTCCAGTAGGCTCAGCAATGTTTAAATAAATACATCCCCTCTTTAAGAAAAATAATACGTAACCTTTACAGATTTTAGCGTTTAAAAGTAATTTTAACATCACACAACCGTAATTTGGCACAATAAATAATACAACTGATAAATATCATTGAAGATCGCAAATGTTTACTTTTCTCCTTTCAGTTCTGTAAACACACCGGCGGTTTGGTTTAGTCCCGAAGTACTTTTCTGTGCTTTAATTAAAATTTAGGAATACTTAAAATGATTTTTAATAGCTGTTAATGTCCGACATGATTATTTTTTAGTGCTTCTTTTTTCTGAAGTTGAGTTACAGACAAACCACTACTGAGCTCACTGTTTTGTTAATTGCGCTTAATGCACCGTCACATGTCAAAATAGCCTTTACGGTTAATTCTCTCAGCAGCTCATTTTTTACGGGCCACCAATAATATTTTTCACCAACATAGAATAAAGGTTTAGCTTTAATTTGGTGTTGTTTTTTTACTCGAAAACGATATACCAGACCGCTTTTGGCAGACTCGAAATTAGCTAATATTCACCCTGTCGTTTTAGCGCTGGAAATGGGTCGGTTGTCGAAGATCGTAACTTTCCTTTAACGTGATATTTTCACACAAAATGTATCTCATAACAAACTTTAAGAGATACCTTAATAGCTGTGAAAAGGGTATACTAAGAAGTTTTTTGGTATGTATACACGAGCGTGTTGAAAATACCTTAAATTTCATCCAACATGGCCGCCACGTTGGACGTGTCGGGCGAATTTTTAACTTTTCTTAATTTTGAAAAAAGAAAAGGGAAACCGAACCGTTTAATGTCATTTTCGAAAATAGTTCACTAAAGGGGTTATTTGGGGCAAATAAAAAAAAAATTGAAATTTCGCTTCTGTCGGCCGATTCTCGAAAATTTCAGAATCTCGCTCTTAAAGACATATAACAGTGAAAGTAAAGCTACGGAGAAAGGCCTCCTGAGAGAAAAAAAAAAAATTCCCCACGTGCAAAACTACAAACTTGTGCATTGCCAATAGGCCAATATGCAAAATTTTAGTGAATACCCAGACCACTTTTCGGTCTTGTCGCGTGCACCTTGGTGCTTTTTTTCCGACAGCTTTTCTCGAAATAACTGTATGGCGCCATTACGCGGCTCGTCATGGTTCGTACTGTGATTGTTGTTAGGAATACTCATAGTCAAACTCTTGAAGACACTACAATTCTGAATAGAAACCAGAGATAAGATACGCTACAAGTAGAGATAGTTTTCACTACAGCTGCCCCTGGTTTAATTCCATGTTTGTGAAGGTGTCTATTGTAAACAAATACAAAACATATATTTGTTTAAATTATTTTTTATGCATTTATTTCAGTCAAGTTGACATAAGTAGACAATCTACTAATCTATAAATCAGACAATCTATTACAACCATGTGATATTCAATTTCACCGTTCTGTATAACAACAACCTATTTGTATTAACAATGGCGGGGTGGTTTGATTTCGGAAAAAAATTCTATTTTCCTCTGATTCGGTCGAGTAATATGCAGCAATAACCACAACAACAATTATTGAGGTTGCAACAATGTATCACTGAAGAATAATTTAAATATTGATCTTGTACATTTTTGTTGAGCAATCACTGCTAAACAACATAAATTCAAGAAACAAGATAAATACAAAGCGTCTTTTTGCATGTAATAAAGTGTCACGAAGTTTTAAACAGTTATGCATAATGTCTTCTATGCTAATGGCTGGTCAGCTATCTAATCACACTTTCACACTTAGTAAGATAGCTAGTTGACTTATTGCTGAACAGAGACACGAGATTGACAGTAACACTGGTATTGGGATATTATTGGTAAGTAAACAATGGAGTTCCAAAGTCAAGTAAACATTATATCATGTATGTTCCTGGGCAGTTTATGATGTTACAGTTTCTTCCTACAAGTCAGCTGTGTTGTTTACTTTTGCAGAAAAGATGGGTTATATGGTTTTGAATAGTAATCACAAGTTTGTTATTTTGGAAAAGCTAACAATCTACATCTTCGTATGGGTAATCAAATGGTGACGAATGAAATTCGGAAATAATTTCACGCGCGTTTTGTCAAAATTCTAATAATTTTTGACAAAACGCAAGTAATTTATTTCCTAATTTCACTTGATTACCTTTTGATTACCTTTACCTTACTTGATTACTTTACCTTACTTGATTACCTTTTAATATCATGGGTGACAAATTACGCCTGCAATCGTGGGTTTCTGGTTTGTCTGTTGTATCTAGAACTCAGTCCAAGCTTGGAAACGTTTAAAGCACACATTTTGGATAAAGTTTGCAATTTTCTAATTTTTTCCGCCAAAATCCCTTTAGAATGCTTTTTTTGTCTTTTTGTTCTGTGAACTGTCGAATATTCCTTACATTATTGGCCATAGTTCGTCATGAATGAATTGAAAATGGCGCCCGTGATAAACCCTCAAAAATCCGCTCGATGCCATTTATGTAATTGGCTTTGTGTTTTGAAGTCATTTCGACGTTTTGAAACATAAACTATCGTCAAAAGTTTATTAGTAGTAGAGTGGTACTGATCTTGCTTTTCAAGATGGAATATAATTGCAGATATGTGCTTAAAAGGTGCAGATATCGCACAGCAGCAGTTTAGAGATCTTCACATTAGGGCAAGAGATAGTAATCCATGTCTTGAAGACTGAAATTTGCTTTTGTCAAGAGCACCTCAGAATGTCAACAACTTTACACACTTTCAAGCCTCTGCTGTGAGATTGTCATTTGGAACGAAAATTTAAGGTTGCAAAAGATAACCTCGCAAGACTAGAGCAGCCTGGGGAGACCATTGTACATATCAATGCACATCACACCAACCCTAAAGAAAAGCATATCAATGCAGAAGACATGGGTGGCTTAGAACCAACTATTTATTTATTTTAACAAGAAATTTTTGGACTAAAGTAGGACTTTGCAATGGGGCAATGAAAAATGTGCATCACATTATTTTTGCAGAGAGCCAAAGGCCCCCTGTGCTATCAACTGTTTTTCTTGTGCAGTTTGGTCCAAGCTTTTGTGAAAATATGCCAACCTGTGCGCCCATTTTCCCTGTAACAAGTCGTGCAAATGATACAGATACTTGAGTAGATTATATGATCTCTTACATGCCTGCTACGCTGTGATCGATTTATCAGTATGATACAGATGCAGGCCGAGTTTCCAAACTAGACCTACATGCTTTCACTTGTGGAATTTGAGTAGTCATTCAAAATCAAACTATTAGTATAGGGCAGGTTTGGCTTAGCAAGTATTTATTTTCCATCGCTTTTTTGTAAATCACTTTTTTAAAGCGCATATAGTCTTAATATTCCATACAACTATTGAGTATCGCTAGCTTAATATATAATTACATGTATAATTCTTCGATACCCATGTCAACATTTCCAAGAAAAAGGCCGGAAAGCGTATCGAAGAATAACAAGGAGCTATTTCAAAAATAAATAGTGTTTCGTTTCCAGATCGCGGAAGGATACGAATGACAAGGACTTCCTAATTTGCCCTTCCGTGCCAGCAAACACGACACACGCGAAGGCATCGTGTCTTTGTTTGCACGTGCTCTCATTGGTGGGAATTTTCTTCTTTCTCAGAAGTTAGCTAGAATGTTTATACTTAACAATTAAACACGGAACGAGCTCACTTTATATTTTTCGCCAATACATCGCTTTAATGAAACCTAAATGCATTTCAGTCTTTAGATATTTCTATTTGAAATGAATCTCAGTAACTTAATTTTGGTGTTGCTGACGATTACATTTACGATATTTGAAGAACATGTTTTTACGAGATTGTTTGCCTTTAGTACAACGTGTTGACATTGTGGTTACGAGCATCTTTCTGATTGGATAGTAGCTCTCCTGTGCAAATAGTTCACATCGAATCCAAAACAATACCGTTTCGTTCCTGAGGAAACGAAACAGTAAGTTATCGAATACAGAGTTACAAGGACAAGGCGAAGAGAATAAAATTAGAAACGTTTCAGTGCAAGAAATCCTTATTAGGGATGGGAGAAAGTGGGGTGCGCAGATGCTTGGAATAATAAATTTTCTTTCAAACTAAAATTATATTCAAATGAAACTGTGCTTGAAAATACCAAGAGGAAGAGAACTATTTTGTTTGTCAAAGCCACGTTGGTGTCACGAAAGACATTCTTTTATTCTTAGAATCGTATATTAACAAAATATGCAGCAGTTAACGACCGCTAATGCAGCAGATTTCCTGTGCTCTAAATTTGGAGGGAATGGAAAGTAAGGCGAATTTTCTGGGAATTATCGCGCTATTGGTCAAATTCGACCAATAAATCCCGCGTGACAAGAAAACGTTTTAGGCGATTTCAAACCACACAAATGGCTTATAGAACATTGCAACAACGACGCCAGACCTTAGAACATTGCACGTAAACTTTATTGCAGTTTTTCGTGGGCAAAATTGAGTAGATTATATGATCTCTTACATGCCTGCTACGCTGTGATCGATTTATCAGTATGATACAGATGCAGGCCGAGTTTCCAAGCTAGACCTACATGCTTTCACTTGTGGAATTTGAGTAGTCATTCAAAATCAAACTATTAGTATAGGGCAGGTTTGGCTTAGCAAGTATTTATTTTCCATCGCTTTTTTGTAAATCACTTTTTTTAAAGCGCATATAGTCTTAATATTGCATACAACTATTGAGTATCGCTAGCTAAATATATAATTACATGTATAATTCTTCGATACCCATGTCAACATTTCCAAGAAAAAGGCCGTAAAGCGTATCGAAGAATAAAAAGTAATCGAATATAGAGTTACAAGGCCCATGCGAAGAGAATAAAATTAGAAAGGTTTCAGTGCAAGAAATCATTATTCACGTTGGGAGAAAGTGGGGTGCGCAGATCCTTGACATTATAAATTTTCTTTCAAACTAAAATCATATTCAAATGGAACTGTGCTTGAAAATACGAACAGGAAGATAAATCTTTTGTTTGTCAAGGTCACGTTGGTGTCACAAGATACATCCTTTTATTCTCAGAATCGTATATTAACAAAATATGCAGTAAGTTAACGACCGAGCTTCGACACTTTGTTTATCAGTTTCTCCCAACAAATGAATATTGGTCCATAATTTGTTGTTTCGTATCAGTAATATGCTTACACTGTCAATAGTACTAGTGATGAAGCCCTATTCGGCAATTCTTGGACAGGCAAGGTTTGGGAGTATATAGAATAGGTCAGAATATTGAAACAACATTCGGGGTCAGTGATGGCTTTTCACCGTTTCCAGGATTACAGTTTGATAAATTTTAAAATTCGGATCGCGAATATCTCCATATTTTTCCTTCAATGCCCTTTGAGGCGGAAATCGCCCACAAATGACTACAGAAGTACGGACAAAGAAAAGAACGCCATGTTTTGGATTTTTTGCAAAAATAGTTACGACAGGTGTTGATGAATTGTGATGTAGATGGTGACCGAGTTTCCAAGAAAAAAAAAATGTGCTAGACGTAGGTAAGCTTTACCGATATCATTTGTTTCGTAACTATAAAACACTGTTATAAATTATCCAAAGATCAAACTGTCAGGACTGTCTTTTAAGCTAGCATTAATTTCCAAACTCTTTTATTTTTGTGAGTTTTTAGAGCGTATCTTGGCATAATTTGGAGTCGCGTCTGTAAAAACAATCGGTGCCAACATTTCCAAGAAAAAGCAAAACGCATCGATTGAAGAACATATTTATCGAATATGGAATTGCAAGGCCAAAAAAATCGATTTCGTCACGGGTGAAAACTAGGTTCAAATTATTTTTCAAACTGTGATCATTTATGCTTTACTGCTGAGTCACGTTGGGTCACGACACAATCGCCTTATTTTTTTGAATAATGCATCATCAATTCCAGCCCACCACCGGGCTAACCTCCGGGCATTAGCGTTTCTTTAAAAAACAAAAAAACAAAAAAAAAAACGGCAAATTCCCCGGGGTGGGGATGAAGGAACCGGGCAAATTCCCCGAAACCCGGCTTGATTGTTTTCAATCTCTCGATAGGTGATATAAAAATATTATATAATTTGTTGCTTCTTAGCAATGAAGAAATATCTAAAATTGAGAAAATATACCTATAAAAACATCCACGAACATCCACAAGCTTCTCTAGTCCTTGATGGACTAGCTTATCTGCAACGTAGTCCACGTCTTGGCCGATAAACGCCTTCATCACGAATACGCGGCTCACTTCACGGTTTCGAAACCACGTGTCAAATGTCTGTGGGTTGACCCGAGGTACGCAAATGCCCTCGGGACTGGCAACATTAGGAAATGCCCCGCGGTTGCCCGGGGCGGATGTGCACTGCTGGAATTGACTGACGCATAATGGGCAGTAAGCGGATTTTGAATTTCCAAGAGACGAAACTGACCGAGACTAACTTCGACTCATACATATGTAGTTAACAACAAAATGTATAACCGAAAACGTTAGCAGCAGTTCTAATTATTCCTTTGTAGAATATTTTTTCCTGAACACAGTCGATACACATATTATCGATATCAGTAAATCGCGACCAAGACTTCAATCGTAAGCCTTAAGCTTCCTTCCTGCAAGTCATCGACGAACCAGTAGTTTAGATGTATAAACGTTTGATTCCACTCAACCTCAGTTTTAGGGAGGTAGTAAATACCATTCAGTATGATTAAAAACAAAACACTTATTACCAGCGGCTGTACAGTTAGTAAAACAGTGAAATGAATGCTGGATGTACACAGCCAGGAGATAACCACATAGCTGTTAGCAGTACTCACTCATTCAATGAATCATTGTAGATCAAACCAATAAGTAACTCAGAGTTGTGTCCATTCTTACTAATCATGACTCTAAGGGATGTGTCTGACTCGGTGATCAAAACATTTTCATGCAAGCGATCGGCTTATTAGATGTAATGGTAAGCAATTAAGAAAGAAAAGTCTTACTTACCTCAGTTTGTCACAAAGAGCCGATAAAAGGGTTAGAAGGATTTTTTTTGTGAATTTAACGTACAACACGCTAGACGACTAATGCACTTTTATGTGTTATGAAAAGAAACTGAAAATGCTTTGCCTCGCAGTTTGAGTTCCGATATCGGTGGAAAAACCGCTGACCGAGGAGCCCGTAGACGTAGATAATAAATCTCTCCTGTTGTTTGTTTCCACGTTGTCCACGTACGAGCATTTTTAATCGAGGTTCTTCAGTTTTTTGGTCAAATCGTGGGTGTAAAATGTAGAAAGTACTGCGTTTAATGTTACAATCCGTCGATCTTAAAATGGATCAAACGACACCGTCAAACGACACGTCGCATACACAACTCGAAAAAAACGTCTGGCCTTTTTCCAGCCAAAATTCTTCCCAATTAAAGTTTTCAGTCGTATAACTAAATATCATTTCTTAGAATTCTAAACTTCCTTCCAGCGTAAGACAAGCAGAGTCCCTTGGGCAATTTAAAGGTTTTCTTAAACCAGTACTTTGAGGCACGGCATTCGTGGAAAACAGCTTTTTTTTAGAATTTTGGTATTAATATGTAAAGGAATATTGTTTTATAATTTTTAGCTGATGATAAATATTATCTATCTAAATAAACTACCGGATTTTCTGAGAAACGGCGGCCGAAGAATACATATATCATGTTTTATTTTAACTCCTTTAATTTACCAGCTACAGTAAAGCCTTCAGTCCTATTTTCGAGATAAACACAATTCCACCGAGTATAGAAATAATATTCGGGGTCGTTGAAGGCTATACACTGTTTGCAGGATTACGGTTTTATGGATTGTAAAATTCGCATCGCGAATATCTCCTTATTTTACCTTCAAATCGCGCACAAAATGACTACACAAAGATGTAGAAAGAAAAGAACGCCATGTTTTGGAATCTTCTGCAGCTTGAAAGGCATTCCGTGTAAAAATCGACCGGTCATTTTCGGCGGAAAATGAAATTCATTCATTTTCTCTACAGACGTCTAACATTATTGTTCTAAATACAAAAATCGTATTTGATTGGTTTGGTTTTTTTTAATACTTTCATTTGGCCACTTTTTCTGAAGGGAGAGTAAGGTAAGCTAATCCGTTGTTCGGAACACCGATTTTGGCCTGAAAATCAAGGCACCGTGTGACAACATAGATTTAACGCAGCAAGCTCATGTTTACATCGAAATTTATATCAGTAACCGAGTTTATTTTAAGCGTAAAAGTAACTTCTTTCATGTTCTTCAAAATTAGTTATGATTTTTCTCGTACACCCATCTATCGATGCCTCATGCGCCATTGGCGAAGTGAGATCACGAAAATCGGTCGGGTAAAAGCCGCTCGGGTAAAAACGCAGACTGCAGACTGCAGACTGCAAAAATGGAAACTTGAGTGAAAACAAATATTTATAGGTTCGTATTTCATAGAGTGGCCTATCGGACCTATCGAAGGGAAAAACAGCAACCTTGTACAAAACAGACAAATGTACATACGCGACTTCTGCAGTCTGCGCTTTTATCCGACCGCACGAAAATTACGAATTCGAAAAACTGGGACCTGATCTGAAATCGAGTTGCTAATATTTTATTAGACCTAGGTCTGGTCTACAAATAACTGAAATAAAATTTGTGGGCACTCGTCATATAATGGTAGAAAAGCTTGCAACAAGTACACTTCTTCTTGCAACAAATGGCGTCGTCAGGCAATACCCAGTACGACCCGGAACTACAACAGCATTCGGATCATCAAACTCATGAGCCAAATTCTTCTTCCCTCATGTTATGTTAAAATTTATCGACAGAATCCTTCGGCTACCATGTTGTTCAGAAATAAGCTTAAGCTTAACACATCCTCGGCATGGTACATTAATCATCTTCCCGTGATATCCTTCAGTTCAGTTTGTAGTCCGGCTTAAAACGAGAACCATTCCAGTGTAAACAATCTCCTTTCAAAATCCTTATAATATCTTGCAAACACTTGGCAATCAAGCAAATTCTGCACATTAGTGCCATCGAAACAAAAACATCAGTTGAAATCCGCTGTGAACCATTTTGAAACGAAGTGAGCGATTCGTGACAGGACTCGCAACGTTCTATCAACATCACGCGTTACGTTAATCACCATATAACGAAAGGTGGAAGAGCCTGGTGACGGCCATACGATGTAGACGTGCCTCTCATGGCTCCGTTTCTCGGGTCAAATATTATTAACCGTAACGCCTATGGAAGCATTTCTTTCGTCTGTGAAAAGGAAAATTAGATATTCTGACTCTTCGGGAAGCTCACAGGAGATTTCGCCGGCGGAAAAACGGCTGAAGGAATTTTCTTTTGACCACGCGGACGAGGACGAAGTAATGGCCGCGGAACTTGCAGGTAAAATAGACTTAATACTGTCTAAGCTTGAGAAACTGGACACTCTTGAAAAGAAATTGGAAGAAGTATGCTCTACGATGAATAGTCTGAAAGCCTCCGTATCCAGCTTGGAGAAAGATGTTACTGTGGTCAAAGAGAAACAACGGAGCTTCGATAAGAACATTAAAGACTTAGAAAAGAATGCCGAGTTCGTCAGCAGTCAAATTGAAAAGCTAAACAATACCGTACAGGAGGAAAAGGAAACGCGTCGTAAGGAAATCAGTGAAGTTCGTAAAGAGATGCTATACCTAGAAACTTATAGCAGAAAGGAAAACCTTAAATTTGACGGGATTCCCGAGCGCCGAATGCAAGTATTACTGAACGGACAGGAAAGAAGTATGGATGACACGCATGGCCAATTAGTGGATTTCTTGCAAAACGTTCTCGAAGTTGAAGATGCTCCAAATATTGAATTTCAACGCGTTCACAGACTAGGGAATCAGCCTAGAAGCGATGGAAGTGGCAGGATGATAATCGCACGATTCCTGAGGTACTCAGACCGGGAAAAAGTTATCAGGTGCGCGTATAAATTGAAAGGCACCGATTTCAAAATTTATGAAGACATCCCTAAGGAACTGCACGACCTTCGCAAACCTCAAATGAAGAAGTTAAAAGATGCCAGAAAGGAAGGAAAGAAAGCGTATTTTAGTAGGTCCGAGCCAGACAAACTTTTTATTGACGGAAAATATGTTAAATCGTAAAATCAATATTTGCGAACAATCCAAAATTCTTGTTTATAAGTTTAAGCTGACTTTCGCTACTTTTGAATACTAATTTACTCTAATATAGGTGTTACACACGCTTTAACTCCAACAAAGGATACCCGTGAACGTACCATCTAGTTTTTGTTCTCCATCACAAAACGCTAGACCGGAAGCGTCGATTGCTCAACAGTTAGTTTCTGGAGCGTAAGGTAAGGGTCAATCACGGAGCTTTTATTATCTCGCTCCTTAATTATTGTCATTGTTTTTTTGTTTTGTATTTGTTTTCTTAGTGCGTGTTCTTTTTTCTTAGTATATAAATGCGGGAACCAACAATCCACTAAGTATTGTAAAACTAAAAGATTATCAAAATATTTTGGTTACATAATCAAACAGTCAAATGTGATGTTCGAACAACAACAGGGGAACTTCTTTCCACAGAGGCTAATGATTTTACGTGTTGATCATAGGTGAAGCTCAAATTGCTAACGTCAACTTTAAACTAATATCACTGAATGCTCGGGGAATCCGGGACTTTCAAAAGCGTAACGCTATTTTCTCGTGGATAAAAAAACAAAACGCTGATATCGCCTTCTTGCAGAAGACCTATAGCACCCCTGAGATAGTAGATGAGTGGAAGTTTCAGTGGCATGGAAAATTTTACTATTCCCATGGAACAAACCATAGCAGAGGAGTTCTAATTTTGGTCAGTGATAAATTACAATTCGAATTGAAGTCTGTTAGTCAAGACAGTGATGGTCGATATGTTTTGATAGATGCATTAATCCAAGAGTCGCCCTTCTTACTTTTAAATATATATTCTCCAAACAAAACATCGGAACAATGCATGTTCTTTGCAAATATTTTATCAGTATTGGATAAGAGCGATCTTAATTCAAGTAGTCAGTTAATTATTGGAGGCGATTTTAATGTCCATTTGGATGCTGAGATGGACAATGGAGGTGGTCGGGTGGAGAAAAAAGACTCCGTGAAAAATATTTTTGACATAAAATTAGCATATGATCTAGTAGATATTTGGCGAATTAGAAATCCTGACAAGAGACAATATACTTGGCGGCAAAAAAGACCTGTGGTCCAGAGACGCCTTGATTACTGGCTAATTAGCGACTGTATGCAAGATTTTATCGAAAACACTGATATCATACCTTCTATTAAATCTGATCACTCCGCTATTACCTTACAAATTAATAGTATAGAAGATAAAGTTCGTGGCCCTTCACATTGGATGTTTAATTCCAGTCTTTTGGAAGACAATACTTATATTGAACTCATCAGTTCTAGTCTTGAAGTTTGGCTGAAAGAGTTTGATGATATCCATGACAAACAGCTTCTTTGGGATCTAGTAAAATATAGAATAAGACAAACTACGATCTCGTACAGTAAAAGAAAGGCTAAAGTAAGACGAAACAAACTTGTCGAGTTAGAAAGCAAACTAAAAGAGAGTGAACTGCTGTGCGCTTCTCACCCCTCGGAGAAAAACTTGGAAGACTTAGAAAAGTATAAGATTGAATACGACTCAATATATGATTATATTACTCAGGGAAACATCATCCGATCAAAAGCCGCATGGTATGAGAAAGGAGAAAAAAATAACAAATATTTTTTAAATCTTGAAAAATCCAGAAAAGCCAAAAATTGTATACGAAAGTTACTTAACAAAGAGGGACAAGAAATAATTAACAGTAAGGCTATCATGTCTGAATTAAAGGATTTCTATGAAGATCTCTACGATAATAAGGACCCGGATACAGACGTTGACGAACTGCACAATTTTACTAAAAACCTTACCATACCAAAATTGTCAAATTACCAGCAGCTCCTTTGCGAAGGTCAGTTAACCAATACTGAATGCTACAACGTTTTAGATCAACTAAAGAACAACAAATCTCCAGGTAATGATGGCTTAACAGCCGAATTTTACAAACATTTCTGGCCTGTACTAGGTAACCTCCTAGTAGACTCCTTAAATGCTGCCCATATAACTGGGAAACTATCAAACTCACAACGACAAGCTGTTATTCGACTTATTGAAAAAAAAGACAAAGATAAACGGTACATTGAAAATTGGAGACCCATATCTCTGCTAAATGTAGATTACAAGATCGGATCCAAAGCTCTAGCAACCAGACTGGAAAAAGTGCTTCCGGACATTATTAACCAAAATCAATGCGCATATGTAAAGGGCAGAACTATTTTTGATGCAATTAGGTCAATTAATGATGTAATGGAATATACCAAACTTAACAATATTCCCGGCTTAATGACTTCTTTTGATTTTAAAAAGGCCTTTGATTCATTAAATTGGCAATATCTTGTCAATACACTAGAAGCCTTCAATTTTGGTGAATCGTTTATTCGATGGGTCAAAGTCTTTTATTCCGACATCTCAAGCTGTGTGATGAACAATGGGTTTGCATCACAACTCTTTGAAATCAAACGTGGAGTGCGTCAAGGTGACCCATTGTCGCCCTACCTTTTCATTATCGCGCTTGAAATTCTTAATATTTCAATACGTGAAAATAAAGAAATTATAGGTATCAAAGTAGGCAATGAAGAGATAAAACTTAATGTTTTCGCAGATGATCTTACCACTTTCGTTAAAAATACGAGATCCTTTTTTTCTCTAAAACAGGTTATTAATAATTTTGGATATATTTCGGGATTAAAACTAAACGAAGAAAAAACAGAGGTATATTGCTGGCTTGCACTGTCACGCCATAAAAAAATAAATTAGAAACCGTTCAATGAAAGAAGCTAAGAAAATGAAATGTTATAACAGACCTACACTGGAAAAACGTCTCCAAGTCTCAGGTCTCTGTGATGCGCTGTTTCTGAGTTATTTGTCAAAACGTTTCACGCAAATTTATAGAGCTTTGTATGGAGACGCCATGTTGGTGTACAACTTTAGTACACCAACATGGCCGCCATATCATCTGAACTTCACTTCTACGATGAAAGAGCTTTCTCGCCGCTCGTGAGCTCTTACATATGCGCATAAACAAATCACCTAAGACTTTAAAATGTTTTAAGTGCTGAAAACTATAAGAGGAGACCTCTTTTCAACCAGTACAGCTTTGTCGCGGCCACTATCTCCGTGTCACGTAAGGTTAAAATTAGGAAATTCGAAATGCTGTATTTTTAAAGCGACAGACACTACAAGACTGAAAAATTGCAAAACGAATTTTTTCTAGGTCATCTTCAACCTAGTGTAGGAAAAAAATTTAGACGACCTCACAATAATGAGTTTAAAATTTTATGACGTCACATGCAAACCAAGAATTGGCTTGGCAGCTTACACAATTCCCCTGAAGATCTTGGAATAGACAACGTTAACAAGCCAATGAAAATTTTAGGTATATTTTTTACCTACGACTGGCAAAAATTCCAAGAACTTAATTTTGAAAAAATTATTACCTCTATAAAAAAATCCTTAAATATATGGCAATGGAGAAACTTAACTTTACTTGGCAGAATTCAGATCATCAAAACCTTCGCTATTCCTAAGTTTATGTTCCGAGCCTCTCAAATCCCTCTCACAAAAGAAATTATCAAGGAGATAAACTCGGTACTTTTTAATTTTGTATGGAAATCTAGAAAAGACAAAATAAAGCGAAAAACTCTTATCAGTGATTATAAAAATGGAGGATTAAGAATGCCTCACTTAGAAACGCTTATAAAAACCCAAAGAATCATGTGCATGAAAAAATATTTCGATAGCTATAATAGCACATGGAAGGTGTTTCTCGATAACTACCTTTCAGAATTCGGAGGTTCGTTTCTATTGAAATGCAATTACGATATAAAATTCCTCCCCAAGACTCTTCCGAGGTTCTATAAAGAATGTCTTAATGAGTGGGCAAGTTACAAAGAAACGCACATTCATACTCCATCGAACGTGTTAAATGAAATTATCTGGAATAATAAGTTCATTTGTATAGGTGCAAAACCGCTGTTTAGAAATAGAATAGCCAAGAAAGGCATAATCAAATTATGTGACCTATTGGATGACACAGGTAAACTAAAGACCTGGGACGTATTACAGAGCAAAAATATTACGATGGCTGAGTATTTTCTTCTTATGAGTGTTTTTGACACAATCCCATTAGAATGGAAAAATATTTTGAAACAACAATTACAAATGGCACAAGGTGATGGCAACAATTCTAATGACATTGTTTTCCCTACTACTTCGAGGGTGCTATATTGGGATCTTGTTAAGAAATTCGAGACTAACCCAACATCAAAATACAAATATGAAGAGTTGTTTCCAACAACCGATCTGCCATGGCAAGAAATTTATCTTATTCCTAGAAACGTAACTGTCGACACCAAAACTAGAGAATTCCAGTTTAAATATTTACATAGAATTGTTTTTACTAATAAAGCCCTTTTTAAAATGGGCATAGTTTCTTCATCTCTATGCACGTTCTGTGGGAAGTTTGAGGAATCCCTCGAGCATTTATTTATTCATTGTGAAATTACCTCCAGCTTCTGGCTTTCAGTAACGGAATGGCTAAAAAATTATTTTACCAACCTTCAAAATTTAAACGCTTCTAATATAACATTTGGGTTTTTTAGAAAAGATTTCCTTTTACTAAATCATATTGTTATCCTTTCCAAGCAAGTAATCTTTCAATGTCGAAATCTTAATATAAAACCATCCCTTTCAT
The DNA here is from genome assembly GCA_963693305.1 of Meandrina meandrites. Taxonomy (NCBI): domain Eukaryota; kingdom Metazoa; phylum Cnidaria; class Anthozoa; order Scleractinia; family Meandrinidae; genus Meandrina; species Meandrina meandrites. The sequence goes on from OY855903.1 coordinate 49,646,088, forward strand.
TACTGAAAGCCAGGATGAAAACAACCTACGAATTGGAGCTCTCCATAGCTAAACAGAATCAAACGTTAGAGATTCACAACAAAAAATGGAAAGAACTGCTCCCTGTTGTTTCAGAACCAGTTTAAACAGAAATAGTTCTTGCTTTTTTTTTTTTTTTTACAATTAACTTAATATAGTGAAATACTACCTCGCATTTAATCATGTAATCGATGTTTTTTTTTTTTTTTTTGTGATTAGACTTTTTTTGTTTGCTTGTTTTTATCTTGTCTTTTGTGTTTTTTAAGTGAAATGTACCTTTTTTTATATTTTTTCCTTTGTTAAAGAATTGTAAGCGTGTTGGTAAGTAAATAAATATATATATATATATATATATATATATATAAAAAAAAAAAATATAACGAAAGGTCAGCACTCAGCGTTCACCCAATTCTCGGTGCATTGTGGGATACTATTCGGAATTCCTCTGCTCTAAAATTAAGCCGTGAAATTGACAGATCATTGGTGCTTTACTGCTGAGTCACGTTTGGGTCACAAGACGATCGCATTATTTTTTCAATAATGGGCAGTAAGTGGATTTTGAATTTCCAAGAAACGAAATTGACCGAGACTAACTTCGACTCATATATATGTAGTTAACAACAAAATGTATAACCGGAAACGTTAGCAGCAGTTTTGATTATTCCTTTGTAGAATATTTTTTTCTGAACACAGTCGATACACATATTATCGATATCAGCAAATCGTGACCAAGACTTCAATCGTAAGCCTTAAGCTTCCTTCCGGCAAGTCATCGACCAACCAGTAGTTTAGATGTATAAACGTTTGATTCCACTCAACCTCAATTTTAGGGAGGTTAGGCCAGTAAATACCATTCAGTAAGCTTAAAAACAAAACATTTGTTGAATCTGAGCGTGTTTGGAAAAAACCTATTACCAGCGGCTGTACAGTTAGTAAAACAGTTAAATGAATGCCGGATGTACACAGCCAGGAGATAACCACATAGCTGTGAGCAGTACTCACTCAGCATGAATCATTGTAGATCAAGCCAATAAGTAACTCAGAGTTGTGTCCATTCGTATCATGACTCTAAGGGATGTGTCTGACTCGGCGATCAAAACATTTTCATTCAAACAATCGGCTTATTAGATGTAACTGTAAGCAATTAAGAAAGAAAAGCCTTGCTTACCTCAGTTTGTCACAAAGAGCCGATAAAAGGGTTAGAAGGTTTTTTCTGTGAATTTCACGTACAACACGCTAGACGACTAATGCACTTTTATGTGTTATGAAAAGAAAGTGAAAATGCTTCGCCTCGCAGTTTTGAGTTCCGATATCAGTCGAAAAACCGTTGACCGAGGAGTCCGCAGACTCAAGGTAACGGCGCACAGCGATTAAACGTACTTGCGAGCACGCAGTTCCCGCCAAAAAATGCCGCTAGAAACATTTTCAATTGTCAAAATCCTCCACTTTCAATTCAAAAGCTAGGGAAATCAGTGAAAAGCCCCTTACGCTTACTCTAGTCCTCGTAATGCGCAAATCTGTCTTAACTTATGTGATCAGAGGAAAACCAGTATTTGTCTTATGCTTCCCCCCTTCACACGAAAAAAGGGTGTAAAATTTAGGGATGCAATGGCGTCTGCAGTCCTTAAAAAGTCAGACAATGTAGCGGTGATAAACCGATTATTTTTTGTTCATTTTTCTTGTTATTTCTAGAGAAAAAAAAAAAGATTTTATAGGAAAAAGACAACCTCCCCTCATCCTCCAAGGTCCTAGAGTTATTAGAGGGTATGAATGGGGTTAAGTGTTTAGAGTTATTTGCCCATAAGTTTTAGTGTTTGCTGTTATATTGGGCATTTTTTTAATGTTTACTGCTTCCGGAAGAAATACTGTTGGAGTGTTTGGAGTGTTTTTTTTTTTCAGTCTTAGAGCATTGTAAATTTTTACCTACTCTTCAAAACTCGTGAACTTTGAGCTTCGATATGTCGGTTGTGGTCTTGTCTTACGAGTTATACGCAACGTATCCTGGGAAACTCGGGGAGTGCCGGGGACCAACCTCACACCAAGAGCCCGGCCGCCATCCTTTGGTCAGTTTGTAAGTGGGAACATCATGGCGCCAGACATGGCAGTATCGAGGGGATTTTCCTCCGGTGTTGTCAAAGTGTTGGTCAGTTTCTACAGGAGCGGGGAAGATTCCGCATTTGAAAGACACAGAAGTAGGGTCACTTTTGACCTTGCTTCTCAAAGCAATCTGGCAGCCGTCATGAAGCATCTCACGGAGTTCCTTGGGCTCAAAGAGCTGGTGATGAAATTTGGAATGGTGGACTTTGATCTTAAACTTTTCAGATAAAAGCGTATTCTAATGGTTTAACTGAAAACTACAGCATAGTAACTCAACAGCATTGGCAGATGAAAATTCCATTTCTTCTAGAAGACGAAGGAAGAAGAGAGGGAGGGGGGGGGGGGGGGGTCGGACAGATGTGGGACATTTGGGCAGAACTGTTGTCCCCACCCTGGGGAATTTGATTTCACATTTTGCCCCAGGGTAAGGCCATTTGAATTTGGTTTTTAAAAGCGTGGTCTAAATTAGAAATCGGTAGTCCCTGGTGATCATCGTTGGTCTTCGGAAATCTTCGGAAATGATATACTTATAAAAAACAATGTTGGCTTTTATCAAGACGTTTTTGTTTCTTTTGAAATAAAATTTACTGTTACAGTGAAGTTTTTACTGTTAGTGTTAAAATGCCTAAAATTTTACTGTTTCATGTTACAGAGCCTAAAAATTAAGTGTTTAGTGTTATCGAGGTACCCCCATTCAGACCCTCTTATTACTGCGCGTATGGTACGCATGATCTAGTGAAACAAGGCTTAGACTTTGAACAGAAAACCGCACTTTACAGTGAACCTGATGGGCGCTTCATATTTCTATGAGTCGTAGCGCCCAATAAAGGTCACGGATAGATTTTTTCCGCGGTTTGGAAATTAACGGAAAAATATTCCCTCGTTGGTATGCACTCTCTAGGGGTTTGGACAGGGTATTCAGGAGTACGTGGCTTTATGCTAATTCGTCCTCTTGGTCCTCTTCTCTGGAGGCGACTCGCTTTTATTTTTACTTACTTTCTTCTTATTTATTTATTTATTTATTTATTTATTTGTTTATTTATTTATCTATTTATTTATTTATTTGTTTGTTTGTTTATGTATGTATTTATTTACTTATTTATTTATTTATTTATTTATTTTTTTATTTAGTAACTCAGACTTCAAGGATGCATCTGTATAGTGTACCTCAATGAGCAAATGCTGAGAATAAGCCAATGTGATAAAGATTTAATATTTATCTCTTTGTCGTGTAGGGAAGTCGTCGCCAGTCCCCCTCTTCTCAATTTACCCGATGGAGTGAAGTGGAAAGATTTTAAAGTTTCCGAGGAGGAGGAACAAGCTTTTAGAAAGAAGTTTAATCCTCACGACTTCAACTTGAACTAGGTTCGAGATGGAGATCAAAACGTGATGTCCGCTCACGGTAGGTTTGTTGGCAGACTTTCTACTGCTGTTGTTTTGTTTAATAAAGTTGTGATATGACCAGTTTGGGCTGGTTTCGATTGGTTTCCAACTAGTCGGCCAGAAAAAGCAATAATACAGTTATATAATTAGTAAACGCAAGTTGAAGAAATATTTATTTGGGAATAAAACGAAAGAAAGCGTCACGAATTTCGCTACTCGATGACTATTACTAATAGTCCTCAAGTAGCGTAGCCAATCAAAATGTAGGATTTGCATTATTGCACTAGTTGGGTGATACTAAGCTCTGATAAACCAGTAAACCCTGAGTCTCTCTTAGTACGCTCGAGCCATGGCCACAAAAGAAACCTCATTCCGAATTGGCGGAAAATATACTTTATTATTTTGTCTATAATAATGTTAGCTGGCCATCGTTGCCTCGTTTTAAGCCGAAGATTCTTTTGAATTCTGCAGATGAAATCAGGTGATCGAGGCAATGAAGGTCAATTAACATGAAGACAAAAGAATCATGTATTTTCCGCCAAGTGGGAAAAGAACTGAGAAGCAAAGTCCAATCAGCGCCCGGCAAGATACTTTGAGTTAAAACTTAAGTACGAAAATGTTAAAAGGTAAATGTAAATCAAAGTTCCACTGCTTTGGGACTAGTAAGGTATCCATGCAGCGAAATATTAAAAAAAATACTTTAAAATTTGTCTCATCCTTAATAAAAAAGTCATTAACTAAGAATGAAAAACGATATCTTAGTCCTTAAAATGCCCTTGAATTTCCTTGAGAAGGCTCTGAATGCTTGAGACTGCTGAGACAATACCGAAAGATAGCGGGGGCTGCAATACCATGAATATAAGTTCAGGAAATATTTCTAGGGCTAAAAAAAAAAATAAAATAACTTACCCCACCTTCAGGAAGTGTGTCCGTTTCTTTTTGTTGTTGTTGTTTTTTGTTTATCATTATGTGACTATATGAGGAAAATATCATTGTGTGATCATGAGGCAAACGAGGTCTTAAAATAGTCTGTGTTAAGCCCCGTTCTCCCACCCTTTGCTCTTCATTCGTTTATTGAAAATTGCTTGCTTCAATCGCATTAACCTCCACCTTTCTTTCTGTACTTTTCATCATATTGTCAATAAGGTAAACGAAAATATCAAGACAAAAGTTATAATTTGTCAGGAGTGGGATTCGAACCCACGCCTCCATTCGGAGACCAGAACGCCCGCGCCCACTGTGTACTGGGAAGGTGATTAGCCTTGAGTCTGGTGCCTTAGACCGCTCGGCCATCCTGACAAGTGCATATTGTAGACAAGATTGAGCCGATATTGTTTACAACCATACAGTGTTCCTTCAGCATTATGTGATTTTTGGCGTTGACGCTGAGTTGTGAACGTTAAGGAATATTGGCTATTTCATTATTTGAAGCACAAATGCATGAACGCTCATGGATAATCTCCGCTACACGATTTAAGGATACTTAAAGGAGCCAATTAACGGAGCTGCAGTAGGAATAACTGTTTGACGACGATACACGAGCTGTTACATAAATCAAAGTTATGATTTTTCCATCATGGAAGTTGAAAATAAGATGGAAAATTTGTCCATCAAGGGTCGAGATTCGAATACACGCCTCCGCTCGGAGACTAGAAAGCCATTTTCCATTGCTTGCTAGGAAGGCGGGTTACCTTGACACTGCATGGCAACTTAGATCTGAAGATTAAAATTTGCAATTTAATTTTATTTCATGTCAGTCATATTTCCGTTGTGGGAATTTTTGGCGTTTTAAAGCAAACTCGCATTTGTGGAATATTTGGAAAATATGGTCAGGGAATATTGAATATTGAATATCTCAGCAATATTTATTCTGCTGCCATCGGCTGGGAATTAACCAGTTGGCATGGTTTAATATTCTTCTTTTTCTCCTTGGTAGCTACATCCTATTGTCCTATCACTTTAGTAAACCATCCTCGACTTTTACTTCTTCTTATATTCCTTGGCTTGCTTTGCTTTTAATTTTTCCTAATCCAGTCTCTCTTTTTAATATTTATCCACCTTTCGCTTAGGACCTTACTCTTCCTCTCCTTGCAAACTAAAGACTATAAAAGAATATAGTTCAATTTTTTTTTTTTAATAGAGTCACGACAACAGTAGGTTGTTTGTACACTTTGTCGATCAAAACATATAGTATTTTCAGGAGCAAAAAGTATCACCTTAAACTCTTAAAATATTTTCTTCCGTCTCTAATTTTGATGCCCGTGCGTTTAAAATCTGCTCTTGCGGCCTTTTTTTTTTTTTTTTTATAAAGGCACTCCGTTTTGCTGAATTAAATTAGATTGCTTTCCGCACCGATTCGTTGCAGCAGTAGTGCTTTTGCTAAACGACTATCTCTTGATTGATCACAAATAAACCTTCTTATTTACAAGAAAAAGTTATTAGTCATTCGATGACGGAGAGTCAAACGCGAACAACCGCGAGAAGACAATATGCAAGCAAAATGGGCTAACGTGTAAACGAGAGAAAGTACACAACAGCATAATTCACAGTAATAAAAGTTGCTTAGCAACTTATGGTAAATGATTTAATGACTATAGTTTGGCTGGTTCAGGCAACGAATGTAAAAGCGAGGATAGAATATGAATAATGGACATCGATTCACTAAAGTGTCAGAAGGCTAAGTGGAAGATCGATTATGTAAAAAAGGACCAAATGCTATTTTCTGATACACATAGAGGTACGAGATTTTGTATTGCTTATAGTGTGTGTAATTGTTATATTCTGTTACTTACGATGTTATTTTTATAGCTATTGTTGAGACTGTTTCACCTAGAACAACGAATCGACTAGGCGACAACTTCTTCTTAAGGTGGGGGTAAAGGTGAATTTGAGTGAAATTTTAAGAGATTTAAAGAAGGGATAGAAGAAAGAAAATTATTTTGGAACACCACCAGACAGTTGATCCCAACGCAAGAGCATCCCAGGTTGTCAGGGGACTGTTTGGGTGTCCATCTACTAATTTTTAACTTCAAATTCTAATTTTAAAATTACATTAAATCTTTTATATTTCTTATTTCTCCAAATTTTGCTAATCCTTTTGGAAATCTCTTTCCAAACATCCCCAAAAATCACCAAAAAATTTACAAAACACCGCTTAACATAGCTTTGCGGGATGAACAGAGGGTTTTGAGAGTGTTTGAAACGGGAGCGAGATACTCGCATTAAACCCAAGTTACGCGGTTGGAAAACGGGCTTCAGGTGAACCCTCGCCTTAAGTTTGCGATGCACTGAACTTGCAGTGTCGCGGGCATTAATAATATACAGATTTAGGCAGGCCTAAAAGCGGAGCTCCCATTTATTATTTTTTTTGCTCGAGTTAATTATAACAGTGTTGCTAAATAAGTACACACTATATTTGTAAGCTTTATACGGTGGCCCATATAGGTATAAAATAAATTTTAATCGCTCATAGTTTAACTTAATATCTTACAAACCTCTCATGCTTTTGTTGACGAAAGCGACGTCAATATATTGCCGTTAACCCGTCTGAATTTTCTTGCCTGTGAAAGGCTCTAAAATTGTAATTGACGAGTGCACTTTATTGGGTTCCTCACGTACGCACGTATATAGGCGCAAAACAAATCTTTGTAAAACTTTTTACAACGTTTACTGTACACTATTAAATTAATACGCCTCTAGGACCTTTATGAGTTATTCAATGTAAAAAGAATCTTGACCTTGTTTTGCTTACTACAAAACTATAAGGGCAAGAAAATCAACTCAAGGCAACAACAGAAACAAAGAAAACTCGCTGCTTAAACGGCAAACTGAGAAAATCACGGTGGCAAAAGAAACTCTGCAAATTGATGGTGCCTGTTATTTAAGTAATTTTTTAAGGAAGTTTTTGTGTAAGAATTGTGGCAGTTTGTGACTTGGGAAGTGGTGAACGCTAAATTGGAATAAGCTTACAATAATGTTGTTTTGACTGTTTTGAACCGTCTTAATTTCGCTGCCGCTTGCGCGTGGTTGCATGATTGTTTTATCGTACGCGTTGCTAAGAGGATTTTATGTAGAGAACTGAATGAATTTTCTTTATTTCTGGTAAGTAAATATGCGTTAGGTGAAGCCTGAACTCACTCAGCCAAGCCTGACAGGTAACTCGCAACGAAACCGGAGAAATATTCATTTACGCATTTAAGATATTTCAACACCCTCAATGATAAGCAGTGATAAGAGAAACAAAACAAATGCAAGCGAGCCGAAATCGTGATTTTGATGTTAATAATTTGTTTCTAAAAATCCAATAATGAACATCGCAGTTAACCCCACTAACTAAAACAGAAAATAGTTCGTCTACACGAAATATTTAATAAACAGTGTCTGCATAAAATGTACAAACATGAACACGTTTGATAAATATTTACGGGAAGATCGGTTAGCGTCCACTGACTGTAATGGCTGTCGGTCGGCTTTCCTGCTGCTCTGCAACTTTTGTCGTGTTTATGGTCATATTATTACTGTTGCAAACGCCTGCTCGTAATGGAAAGATTACAAGTTTCACCTCCTCGCTAGCTGTAGCATCTAAACTAGATGTCAAGCATTTTCCTGGTCGAAATTCAGGATTACAGCGCCGCCCACGTGCTCTGAATGTTCCTCCATCGCTTAAACTTCAAACAGGATTGAAGCTTGTAAACATCTCGCTCACTGCTTCGTTTTTTGTCATTCTCGCCGGCGATGTTAGCCTAAATCCTGGACCGATCAGGGATCCATGTGTTTTGTGTGCAAAGGGCTGTTAATGAATCGGAAGGCCGTGCAATGTGATGAATGTGATCGCTGGTTTCATGCGAAATGCATCAATATGAAGAACCATGAATATCTTATTGCTAGCGACTTGACTGCAAACTGGTCCTGCACGGACTGCCTGTTTCCTGGACCATTTTCTCCTAACATTTCCAACTGTTATACGCACGCTTCCACGGCTCCAAACGACTTGAATGATCCAGAAATTCGTCTGGTAAGAGGTCTCAAGATCGCGCACCTGAACATCAATAGACTTGTAAACAAAATGGAAGGCGTTCGCGAATTATTCTCAGCTTATGCTTTCGACGTGCTTGCTTTGAGTGAAACTTGGCTCTCGTCAAACATAACTGACAATGAAATTAGTACACCTGGATATACACTGGCACGGAAAGACCGTAGTGGATCAGCAAAGTTGAACGGAGGAGGAGTTTTGTTTTACATCCGTGAGAATATTCCTTTTCTTGTCAAAAACGAACTGGCAGCAAACAATGAAGAGTTATTATGGATCGAAGTCAACAGACCAAAGTGCAAACCGCTTTTGATTGCCGCTGCATATAAGCCACCAGATTTGAAAGAAACTAATTTTATTGGCTCCCTGAGAAACTCCTTTGCGAACATTGACTTTGAAAGGAACGGTATAGTGCTTCTGGGTGATTTTAACATCGATTTACTCGGGAAAAGTACCGCTAGCAGATTGTTAAAGTCATTTGCAACTGAATTGGATATCAAGCAGATTATAGATAAGCCAACAAGAATCACTGAGCACTCAAGAACTCTTATTGACTTGATCTTTACCAACATTGATCACAGGATTGTTCAATCTGGCGTTCTTCATACAAGTCTGAGCGATCACAGCCTAATCTTTTGTGTTATGAAAGCAGGTATTCCTAAACTTCCACCCAGGAAATTTGAATATCGTTCATTCAAGAATTATAATAAGAACGCATTTGTCAATGATCTTAATCAAGTGCCGTCGGTGGTCAGTTGTTAGTTGCATGGAAAATATTGATGATGCTGTTTTCCTATGGGAACGTCTATTCTCTGAAATAGCAGACCAGCACGCACCTTTGAAGTTCACTCGTGTCAAGGGATCAAAAACTCCATGGGTAACACCATGCAAAACTTGTTGAAATGAAACGAGACAGAGACTACCACCTTAGAAAGGCACGCGCTAACAATAATATTTATCATTGGAGCATGTACAGAAAACTGCGGAATTACACCAATCACGAGGAAAAAAACCTGAAATCGAAATACTTCTGTCAAATGATCGAAGACGCAAAGGGTGACGGTAGCGAAATGTGGCGGGCGATAAAACAAGTGCTTCCTGATGCGAAAAAATCTTCAGTGTTTTCCATCTTCGAGAAAGGAAAGTGGCACACTGAAAACGTATCTATAGCCAATATCATGAACCACTACTTCGTATCTGTTGGTAAAGTGCTGGCGAAACCATTTCGAAATATCCCTATCATTCCTTTTACCAGTACTCCACTTTGTGAATTCCATCTAAACAGTGTCACTGTGGACTTTGTACAAAATGTCTTAAAACGAATAAAGCTGTTGGCCTCGACAAGCTAAGTGCTCGCCTATTAAAGGATGCCTCCGATGTCATCGCTCCAGTTCTAACTGAACTAATAAATAAATCTTTTGCGGATGGAGAATTTCCTAAAGTGTGGAAGTCAGCTAAAGTCTCTGCTTTATTTAAAGGTGGAGATAAATCACAGAAGGATAATTACCGACCGATATCAATCCTACCTACCATAAGCAAGATTATAGAGAGATCAGCGCATGTTCAGCTTTGTACCTACTTAGAACAGAACAAACTACTATCACAATCACAGTTTGGTTTCGGCCAGAAGCGCTCAACATCTACCGCCCTAGTTGAATTTACAGATCAAATCCTAGAGAGCATGGACAAGGGGCGCGTAACGGGAGCAGTGTTTTTGGATTTACGTAAGGCTTTTGATACTGTTGATCACTTGATCCTTGTTAACAAGCTCAAGAGTCTAGGAGTGGCTGGGAAAAGCTTGGCGTGGTTCCGCTCATATCTCTCTGGTCGATTCCAACAAGCGATCTGTAATGATGCAATCTCCCCCCCCCCCCCCCCCCCCAGCTAAAATCACTACGGGGGTACCTCAGGGCAGTATTCTTGGGCCACTGCTATTCTTAGTGTACATAAACGGTATTCAATCTGTCTTACAACACTCAAAGATGACTATGTTCGCTGAGGATATGGCGTTTTATTGCCATGAGAGCTGCCCAAATGACTTGCAATCAAAACTGAATGCGGACTTGGCAGCGATTACGTCCTGGCTGAACGACAACAAGTTGACATTAAATGTTGCAAAGTCGACGTTCATGATCATTGGTAGCAACTCCAAACTAAGTCAATTTAACGATATAGATCTTATGGCTAATAACAGTCAACTGGAGAAAGTAACAAATTTCAAGTACCTTGGTGTAACTATAAACCAGCACCTAACCTGGCATGACCATATTGATCAAATTCAAAGAAAAGTCTCGAAAAGGCTGGGGGTTTTACGGAGAATTAAACATCTGCTTCCTGCCTATGCCAGAAAAATTTATGTCACGACAATGGTCATCCCAATACTTGAATATGCCAGTATTGTTTGGGGCGATAAGAACAACAAAGTCCTAATGGATTCAATTCAGGTCCTCCAAAGTAAAGCTGCTAAATTGGTCCTGGATAGGTCGCCATATTCGTCTTCATCCTCAGCACTTTCAGATCTAAACTGGATGAACCTGTCTGCCAGAAGGCAAATGCAACGTTGCATCCATATGTATAATTTAGTCAATGACAATAGTAGAAATAACGTCATTGTACGAGGACAACACTATCATAGCTATAACACCCGCTCTAAGGAAATCATTCGGACTACAAAATCTATTACCAACTGGGGACTTCTTAGATCTTTTAACAGTGTTTTGGCTGACTGGAATGATCTGTCGCCAACAACAAAAAAACTATCTTTTAGAGACTTTAAGAATGTTTTGCGAAAAAACTTTCATGTAAATAGGAGTTAAATGACTAATTGTATTTTTATATATTTTACTACGAGTTTTAATTTTTAACTTCATATATTTTTAGCTGTATATTTTTTAGCTTTTTAGAGGTTTTTAATCAATGCTGTTATTTTGTTTTAATTTAAGTTGATACCTTCATTTTTATTTCAGGACCTCCCTGAAAACCACATTTTAGTGAGTGGAGCCTCCTGCGTAAAGATTATTATTATTACTATTATTATTATTATTATTATTATTATTATTATTATTATTATTATTATTATTATTATTATTATTATTATTATTATAAAACCGACACAACTTCAAAAATGAAGTATAATTCTCCCAATATAAAACTCGGCTTATTCTTAGTGCAAACATTTACGCTTGTTACCTTATTATTGGAGCAGGCTTGTAAATTCTGGAGGGCAAAGCTTCCAAACTAGCCCAATAAAAATATCGGAGACGAACACGGCAGTTTCGTTGTGAGCTTACTCCAACACCACCGCGCATAAATTATGTGAATTATCAGCAAAGATCAATGTCTTTCTTTCCATCGGTGTAGCCTTTAACAGTCTTTTATCCTTCACTTCAGTGAACTTGATCAGCTCTGAGTTCACTTTTAGTTGATTTTCAGCCTTTCTCAGCCGCAGGTCGAACCCTGGTCATCGGTCTTTTTGACTTGTACTCCGATATATAATGTTCAAGTCTTGATCTTCCCGTTATGAGGTTGTCCTAAATCATTTGGCATAAGGTTTCATAATGTAGATGAGTAAACAGAGCGAGAAATATTCACGAAGACTTAAGTTCTCCAACAGCTTTCTTTGCGTCTTTCATTTTAAGTTGATATGAAATGTCCAGATCATTTTTTTGATGTGAGAAAAAATCTCTGAAGTATATAAAAACTTTATATGTGATGGGTAAAAAATAATAACGGAGAAATATTTTCTGCTGCTAACTTTCTTCACAAGTTTTCATTCCCGTGGTGAGCCTTTTCACCCAATCGATTCGTGCAGGCGAAATGAAATATCCCTAGTCGATTTTCAACCAGCAAAAAATAATGTGCAGTGTCCTACAAACTTCTACGATAGGTATTGGTATTTTTTTAACTAAAGGGGGATGGTCAATATCAAACATGTAAGAGGCCCGCCTAGGTCAAGCTTTTTTCTGGAGTATGGCCGCCATTTTGGGCGACTTCGTTCGCACGTATGTAGAGCGCACGCGCCCGCGAGCCATGCCGCTTGCCACGGTGACCATGAAAACCCAAACGCATGGTTTTCCAATTTTCTATGTTCGTATGAAACCTATGGAGCTCCGCTCTGCGGCCCTTAAGGCCGCTGTGGAGCTCCGCTATAACTTGCGTCTCATTTATTAAGTTGTCGTATTTTTTTTCCATTGATAGGGCAACAAGAAAATTGACAGTACAGTCAGACTGCAATGCTCTTTATAGAAAAATATATATTGCCGAAAAAAATGATATTTTGGTCTACTAAAACGAATTTTCATTAAACTAAACAACAACGGTAACACGATGGAATGAATGAAGTGATCACAACGCCACCCGTTTAATCTTTCACAGAGCTGTCCTGTGTGGAGCTCATTTTGTTGATTAGATATTCTTCGATATCGACGGACACATAAACTTTTGTTAATATGAGACCGATATCCATCGTATCGGGTAGAAATACATTCAAGAATATTTCATTCTCTCAGCAAAGTGTTGTTTGGAAAGTCATAATAAGATCATTTGCATGTCTGACTCAATAACGCCCTTAAAAACAGTGACGTTAATTATATGCGCAATATGTTCTGGTTGTCATTCGAGTCAATTACAGTAATTCTTTTTTAATAATTTTCGTCATCTCATTTTCGATGTTCGAGTAACGCAAAACAATTTAGGAAAAATAAAAATCGTGCTTGTCTCTGGCGGAACCTTCCGAACAGTCCACTATATGAAGTACTTCTTCCGAGGTCATTTCTAGATTTATAGATTCCAAGAAGGTGATATTCTGCAACCACCTTTTTGATCAATTCAATTTTTGATAAAAACCCGATTTCAGGATCGAAGAACATGGATCACATTCAAGAAATATACTACAAGAACAGCATTATTTCAAAAAGAACGTAGAAAATAATGTATAGTAGTTAGTTTACAAAGAAATGCCGTTGGCACATAAAAATGCAAAATGTCCACGGTTTTTTTGTTTTTTGTTTTTTCTTTATTCACAGCGGGAATCGGCAAATAATGGTGTCCCGAATACAGACGGTTTTCTTCCTTTGCCTTTTCGTATCGGCAGCATTTGTTGTCCATGAAATTTACATATGTGAACTCCTACTTCCTTTGCGTCTTGTCAAGATCGCACGCTATCAGCTATTACTTCATGAACAAACACGTGATCAAACACCGCGTGATCAACTACCACGTGATCACGACAGCTTCTTAGTTGATTGGTGCCGCCTTCAGCGATCGCGCGTGGACTGGAGAGGACTGCTTGGAAACTGTCGCAACAAAATGACATGGAAACAAAGAGAAGTGAATTCTAAAAATAAAACTGACGCCAACAAGAGTTTTATCTCTAGGTGGGAGATAAAACCTCAAGGTATGCAGAATGAGAAGATTGTATGTTTAACAAGAGATAACAGTTCACCCCGGGTTTAATAAGAAACTCATTTGGCACCAATGAAGTGGTCGGGATTAAAAGCGGACGTTTCCTATGAGCTAAATTATAAATTGGGGCGAAAGAATAATATATGTAGTAGTGGCAGTAATCATCTAAAAACGTTTAAATTTTTTCACAAAATATCAACTCAGAAAAAAATAGTGTGCTTTTGTGCCTTCTAGGTGATTTCAGTCGCTTCTTTATTCAAACCGTTACCAGCAATGGACTCCTGAAGAGAACTGGGGGCGATTCCTGGAGAGTGCACATCAGGCAAGGGCCAGCATCCCTTGCGCCAATGGTGACAGACCATAATGATGGCACATACGAGGTCATGTTTCTTGCGATTGAACCTGGTAACTATTCGGCCCAGGTTTTTCTGGACTTCACCCTTTGCGACGGTTTCAGAGACCCCCCACAGGACTGGTACATCAGAGGTGTTTGCGTTCTGTTGTTTCTTGATTAGTGCAATAATTAATTAGTACTTATTACAAGCCACAAACGAGGTTAAACACAGTTTTAAGCAACCTCGTTCCCAAGGTCTCTTGGGGGCGGGGAGAGAGAGACCCTGAGAACGAGGTTGAGTTTTAAGGACTTTCCTTTTCTAAAATTCAATCGAGTGTTCGCATCGTGCTTTGTACTATCACATGATAACCAAACAAAGCTTAGTCCTTTTTCTTTTCAATGTAAAGATCGATTCTAGTAAACACTTAGACTGAAAGCCCATATTTTCTACGAGCGAATGGTCAACGATGTGCAGTTGATCATCGCTCATAGAAAAGAAGAGTGAGCAGCTAATGTAAATTAGCATATTAGCCTTCGAAGCTACGCTTCTTGGGCTAATATTTGTTTTAAGAACATCAAACGTCTGCGCGGCAACTATCATCCGATAGTTCCTCGACATAAGCACTCTATTGTTTAAACGGAAAGCAATAGGAGAATCAATCAGGTGCACGGATATCCAAAATAGAACGGCTGAGTGTATACTAATAAATAAAACTTAACGCACAGACCCAGTCTTGGCTATTGATCACGAAAACAGTCGAAGGACCAATTTTAATGTTAAGGACTGTGTCACTAGCTGATTGTTTTACTCGCATCAAAAGTAGACGATCGTTCTTTTCTTTATAGTGTTTTTAAAACGCGTTTTCCTAAATTGAATGTATCCACACCATATCAACTTTGTAGCAAGAAGAATTAACTTCCGTTATAACACTTTGTTTTTGAAGGGGATATTCAAGGCCGCAAACAAGAAACTGGAATTCTGGGATACATTGACGACGATTTTATTAAAGCGCCGCTACAAAGTGGGAAGCCTGTGGAATTGTATATCAGAGAGTCCAGCAAAAACAGCGGTAATTCTGTTTATCCTTGTTTTTATTTTTGGAAGGCTAAAGAAATATTGATTTACTATTTAGACGAAGCTAATCCGCAACATGCACTTACAGTAACATTAACATGCCACAATTGCATATTCTACCGAATAATCTCCTGCGTTATAAGGTTACTGAGTATGTGTGGAACTAATTGCAGGTTATTTCAAGTACATTCAGCCCTTACTGAATGGATCAGGTCCAACAAGTCAAGCAGGTCAAGTTAGTTTAGCCCAGTCTTGTAAAATTGAATGTCATTTGCTGTGGAACGGCTTTGGTCGATGGGTAAACAGCAATTGGGAACCTTACATTCCTGAAGGTTTGTTATCTTTGCTTTAGCCACGTTATTGATTTTAGGCCGTTTCTCCTCTGCATTCACTGTAATGGCGCTGAAATAACATGACAAAAACGAAATATTTTGTTATTTAAAAGGAATTGTCATCAGTTCCTTCTCTCCGTACGGAGAATGGTAGCAGGTGACCATGATGATGTAGATGTTTTAAAAGTTGTGTTTTATTTAATTGTTGTTGTTGTTGTTGTTGTTGTTGTTGTTGTTGTTGTTGTTCTTCTTCTTCTTCTTCTTCTCCTGCTCCTCCTTGTTGTTGTTGTTGTTGTTGTTGTTGTTGTTGTTGTTCTTCTTCTTCTTCTTGTTCTTCCTCTTATTCTTACTTATTACTTATTTGATTCAAAATCATTATGATGAACTGTGGATAATAATTTATTGTGATAGGGTGGTCGAAATTTTGATTAAAGTTCAATCAAATGCAAAGAATCCTGTCCGTTTGACTTCAGCATGTCTGTTATTTTTAACATATCCTACAAATTTTCTTAGCTTGAATTTAAACAAGAGAATGGCTGCTAGCTGCATTGCCGAGTCTCGGTTTTTTAAAATTGAAGGTCTTTTGACTGGCCTTTAGAGATTCTACTAAAACAATTAGACTACTAACCCTCGTTTCCTATGAGCGATAGTCAACTCGGCTGAGCTTCGTTGACATGACGTATCGCTCATAGTAAACCCTGGCTCGTAGTGGTATTGTTAATTAGAAAAGCGTGCACATTCCTTTGAACATTATAAAAGTAATTAACCGTTTGTGGTCCAAAAACCGAAAATTGACAACGTGTTGTCTTCTTGTTACCACACCCTATTTTTTAGAGTTTCACAACGTAGAAGAAGAAGAAAGCGGAAGGAAAAAGTTGCAGACCTTTATGGTTTACGGAGATTCTATAGGTGTACGCTATCATGCTCTTGCAAGGAAACGTTCCCTATGTAAAGAGATGTTTCGCACTTGTAACAAGAAGTACATGTGGACATATGACGTAAGCATAACGAGTGTTTATTTAGTAAGTAAGCTTATAAGCAGCCAAAGGCAATTCAGTTAGCATTTCAGATCCGATTCAAGCCTAACATGTAAGCGATTTATACTGGTAATGGACCCTCTGCAGCTAAAGATCAAATGGTACAAAATAAAACCTTGCTGGAGGGCAAACTTCGCGCTGGGACATCTAAAACAAACGGGCTTTAACCATGCAGTCATTCTTGACTTTTCTTTGTTTTGAATGCCCCTGAGCGAAGCTTGCCTTTCAGCATGTTGTGCACCATGTGACCGTTACCTGCAAATGGTCCCTTATCATAGCAGATATTGAAAATATGATGTTTAGAAGACCTCGTGCATGTGTCTTTAATTGACAGGTAGAATGGTGACTTGTAGGCTTAGCCACAAATTGCTCGGCAACTTTTCAGCAAATTTTTAGATTATTGGCAACTTTTGCGATTTTCGGCAACTTCTAAAATTCTTGGCAACTTTAGATTTTCTTTTAGAATTTTTTAAATTATTTTTTACTTTTTTGCAACATTTATTAGCATTCGAAAGAAAAGTCAGCTAAATTTAACTGGTTTATACTACTGAGTGAGTGTGTGGGCTCCAGGACTGGCCATATACCAATTGGCAATGCCAGCTTGGTGTTGCACGCCTGTCCATGAGGTCAGCGGTATCACATGACACGTTTTTCAAGATAGCGGAGAACACTGTCAGTGATTTAGATTCCAGCTGGGAATGAATTTTTGTTAAAAAAAGAAAATGCGAATAAAACCTCCTTTAATCTGCATGATCTAAATCGCAATAAAACCAACTTCAAGTACTAATTTGTTAAAAAATAACAACTTTACGGCAACTTTTCCGAAATTCAACAATTTTTCGGCAACTTTAAAAATAAAAAAAGCAACTTTTTAGCAACTTTTAGACACTTTTATTGGCATCTTCTTGGAAATTTATCGGCAACTTGTGGCTAGCCTAGTGACTTGGATAGGTCTGGATAATGTGAAATAAATGAAGAGGCGTTCTCAAATCAATTACCAGGAAAAAGAATTTCCGAGCCTCCAACTGGAGTCGAACCCATGACTGTTCACATACCGGTTGGACGCTCTAATCACTGACCTATGGGAGACTTATGGTGAGCGAGGTCTTATGTGTATAACAAGTGTCTTTCTTCCTTTTTAGGCCTCGTGGACTGGGGACGACAACAAGGATTTCAACCAAAGTATCGTTCTTGAAGAAATAAGAAAAGTGTTTGGGAATCCTAACATGAAAAGGAAGGATAGCGTGTTCTTGTTCAATGCTGGTGTCCATTACTCGATATCACTTAACTTTACAACCTATCAACTGCTGATTGACAACCTCATTAAGATGCTCGGACAGGAGACTGGTTCAGAGAATAAAGAAAGAACACTGACCGGCAAAGCCCTTTCCATCTGGCGAACCAACACCGCTTTAGAAGCAGAATATTTTTCAAAGTTTTTCCCAGAATTGAACTATACAGAATGCAGATTCCTCACTAATTCGGTACGTTTCATATCAACTTTTTTTTTACACTCATTTGGATCTTAATATCTTAGCCCTATAGCTTGTTGTGCAGGATGGACATGGCGCGTGATCTGCCAACTTGTTCGATTTTTTTTTTTTTTTTTTTTTTTTTTATACGCTGAGATGAAAAGACTATAAGACAATAAATCAGTTTCTTCCTGTTCTACTGCAGATTACCTCCCTCATTTAGCACATTGCACCGTTTCGGAAGCACATGCATATTGATGCAGATTAATACACTTGGCGGATTCATTAGCCTGTTCTAGGCGTTCAGTTAGTTTGGGATCAGAACAGCGCGAGGAACGGCAAGCAAAATGAAAAAAAAATAAATAATAATAAATAAATAAATAAATAAATAAATAAAAGAAACCCGCCGGCCATTTTTCCACACCAGGCTTTCTTCGCGCTAATCCCATTTTCGCGAATCTCCCAATAACGTACGGAATTATATTCCTTGTCGGAAAGAAGCGGGATTGAACACGACGCCATTATAATTAATATATATATATATTGCTTATTTCTTCTGAAACTAAAACATCTGCATCTTGTATACGCATTAATGGTGACGCGTGTTCCTTATATGATTTCCTCTTTTTCAGAGGGGCCAGCTCTTCCACACCTATGCCACAAACGCTATGTGCAAGGCGGGAATTCCTGTCCTTGATATGTACCCACTAACCGCTGCCTGGCCAAGCGGTACACGCGATTCCATTCACTACTCAGACAAACCGATGGAGCCTGCAATCAAAGTTTTGGAACGTTTCCTTACAGAACATCTGCTGAAGTCTTGACGGCTGTATTGTGTTAAGGAGGCGTAAATGAAACGACCACTTCGGTTTTCAGAAAAAAAAAAAATATCCCGAAAGCTATTTTATGCTTAGACCTATAGATACCGAGAGAATCTGAAGACAGAAAAGTCATAAACCTATCAACCAAGGCAATGATTTTTCACGTTGAGAAAAAGGAAAACTGATAAGGTCACTTAACAACCCCCTAAATGTTTGAAAAATAATATAGTTATCTTTTTACGCTTCAAGTTAATTTTTTTCTGCAAGAATTGTCAATCTGCCACTTATCAAAACGTGTCTAGACTCCAGAATTCTAAGAGTACTTTTTGTTAATTTACTTACTTAATTAATTGCAATTGGACTTCATTAGTCTAGACAAAAAGTTGAGTATCGATGGATGGTGAATCATCGCCTTATTCTGGATTTCACGAAAATTTACTCTGTTGCCTCAAAACTCATGGAATATATTTAACATCACATTTTAGAATACATTCTAAGTGACCGGGTAAACATATTTGAGTAGTCAGAATGATAATCGCTGTAAAGCACTTGTCGTGCAAGATCTTTTCACTGCTTTTAGTTATTTTTGGATGTTGGTACCCTTTAACTGTTATAATTTCTGCCTATAATACCAGCTTGTAATTTTCCTCCTGAGGGGGTAAAATATGAAATTGTTGTTGTTGCTGCTCTGCATCTTGGACTACCTTTGTACCGTCACCATTTGAGATCCATTCTTTTCTTCACAGCTAACATACAAGGTTTCCCGTGTTTAACACCTTTAATAATATACATGAAAAAATTACTCGATTCTGATTGGCTGAGAGCAGTGCAGTTCAGAGGTAACACCAGTGCAAAAAGTGTAACACCAGTGCAAATTACAAATAGACGCGGACGAAAACAACGACCGGGGTTTTCGCTAGGTAAACAACAGTAAAACACCTAAAAAAGATAGTTCTAAGAAACCAAATACAATTATTAGCACCTCATTCTGGTTAAATGTACGGAAAACGTCAAGCGAAGAGAAAAAAATATCGCCAACAAAATAGAGGAAAACGAGCCGGCAAGCCGAACTAACAGTTCTGCCCTAAAGTAAAAGGACAAAACAGTGACGACTTGTCTTGGAACCAGACAGGTTACAGAATGATAATAGCTACACTCGACAGGCATATAAATAAACAAGGATACAAGTTTTTCAATCCGGCAAGTAAGTTCTTCGCCGACCAAAGTTCTTCGCCGGTCTGTCATGGGAAAACGTCGAACTATAAAAGCGCGAAGTTCAACCGAAGAAAAAGTGGACGTGCTATGACAGTAGGAATTTTTTGGTGCCAAAACGCCAGAAGCACTTACATATCTGTAGTTTGTGGTGGCTTTTTGCATTTATCAACTGCAGCTAGGTTTCTTTCATCTTTGGCCTCTCGAAGCTTACATCTCGGTTTCCAAAACGGCCGCCGTCCAATTCTTCAGTTTACGCCGAGCTTTCACAGTCTAATATGTACATTGTCTTTAGTCGGTTATTGTTAACCGAGTTGTGCTTCAAAAACGTTTGAAAAACCACAAATTCCCAAGTTACAGTACAACTGAATGAATCTGAATATTTCGCTCTTGTGAAAGTTTGAACTTGACATGTGTTTGCTGTGCTTCAACCAATCAATTGAATGAAAAATCAGAAAAGGCGCGCGGTGTCAAAATTCAACTGGTTTTCTTTTTCTATCTGTCCCTTTTTTCATGTATATTATTAATAAGTAATCACATGACTTTTCTCGTGCAATTAGGAATAAATAAGCACTTGTAAATTTTTCAAAGACTACAAATTGCACTCGCCCTACGGGCTCGTGCAATTTTGTTAGCTTTTGAAAAGTTTACTCGTGCTTATTTATTCCTAATTGCACTCGAAATCATGTGATTACCTATACTTATTCAACTTGTGTCTACTACATTTAAGTTATAACAAATGCATTTTGAAAAATGGTTTACTGTTAGTTAGCTAAATATCTAATCGCTATTTTTTAATTTAATTCAAATAAAACTAGATTTTTTCTTCTAGTATGTGTATTGAAAGATAAAGGTTGCAGCAGTGCTCACATTTAATTGCCCACTGTAATCAAAGTGGTATTTAAGAACACAAGCATGACTACATGGCCATTTAAATGATTTCTACTTTTGCTTAATACGTTCTATGAAAGTATACATACGCGACAGATAACGCAAAATGCCTACATCCTAGCGCAGTATTTCCCGTACTTATCCCATGGGAAAAGGATTGTTAAAGAAACTTGAACGGAGCTTGCTAATATAATGGAGGAAAAAAGATCAGTCAACGGGCGAAGTCAACGAGTTGAGCCTGAATGGTCTTTATATGGCTATCTCCGTAAACGGGCAAGATGAACCAATTGCGACTCTGTAATTGATTACCATAGCGTGTCTTAAACGTCCCGAAGCCATTTCGGGTTCCAGAGCCGTTTGTTATGATTTCAATTTTAACAACATTTAATGGCGGTCTATTTTTAGGCAGTTTATAAGGGAACTTTGGCGCGTATAAGACCCACGCGGTATCACTTCACTGCCCCCTTATCCCGGGTACCTTTGAAACCTTTCTTGTAAACAGACCTGCTTTTCCCTTGTGCAAGGCTAAAATCTCTTTATTCAACTGGAGTCTATAATTAACACATTTTGAAAAACATTTACAATTAACTATGTATTCAATGAAAACTTCAAATGTCATTTCTCCATGTCCTTGGGATTACCCCCCAAACGGCACTTTTCTCTTGTTCACTGAATTACACATTCGTCGTCCGAGTCAGAGTCGGACAATACATAGTAGTCCGAATCAGAATCATCCGAATCAGAATCGTCCGAATCAGATTGCGGAAGTTGCTGTAACTGCATGGCACAGTGAGCTAGCCCCGCGATCGTCGCCATGAGTGTTTCGTTGTCGACATTCATTGCCTCTCTGCACCTTCGCTGCTCTCCCATGTTTGCTGCTATAAAGTTTTCCAACTGCTGTCTTTGGGACTCCCTGTCCTCTCTAAGCTGTCTTTCCAGGCGTTCTTTGTGTTCCTCGTGTTTGGCCATCATTAGTTTCATCTGAAAATAGTAAGATATATTGTTTAGTATTGACCTCTGCCAAAACATCTTCCTTTCTAACTTTTCCACTAGAACTCTTGGAACAATGTAACTAGTCACCAGAAAAAGAGGGCAACGCGTCCGACTCGTATCAGTTACACGCTGACTACAATGCCTGGAATAATAACCGTTGATCGGAACAATAAATGCGATATGACAAATAGAAAAAAAAAATACCATGTCCGATTGGTAATTACGACCTCTTCACAGCGGCGGTTTTTAGGGTTGTCCTAACTGACGATCACGATGGTGAAAATTAATTGCTTCCACGTTAGTTATTACCGTGCAGTAGTATTTGGGAAAGTGGCGGTTGCAAAACATATCACCCACACCAGCCCTTTTCCCTTGGCTCAAAACTGATCGACTGACCCACCCCTGATCAAAGGTTGAAAATTTCATGACCGACCTCTCAGAACAAAAATGCTAGTTTTGCAAAATCTGCATGTTTTCTGCATGTTGTACCGTCAAAAATTATTTTGTTGATTGTTGCCACATTATAAAACAACTTATGTTACACTGACTACACATAATGCCAAGAACACTATCACGAAGGAAAAAAAGATGTTTTTGAAAAGAAAAATGATTTTGGACAAGATTATACACGGTATCTATCCTTGACGTGGGAACACGTAACTAATCTAAAGATGTCTTTCTATACAGAGATGTTTATTTGTCTCTATCCTGGTGTTATGAAAGGCTTCATCAAGGAGGAAGCATTCAGGCCTGATCTGCACCTTATTCAAAATCAACCACCCCTGAGAAAATCGTCAAAGAGCTTACCTCATTTCTTATTGTAAAGGAAAATCTCTAAAACACATTCTTATTAAAACTAAACTATAAATGCTCTACAACTGCAGGAGACGCGAAGGCGGTCGATACTTTTTTTAAATCCATATGCATTAGGTACTATAATTTATATGCTGGCTACATATTCAAAAGGCCTTATGTGCCACTTTGGTTGAGTAGAGCTTGGCAACAGGTAAGAGGTAACGGGTTTACAACATATTCAAATAAACGGCACAGTAAGTTTTTAAGTCCTATCTGTTTTGAAAGATATGAGAACCATAAAATAAATATAATGATCCACCACCTTTGACATGCTCGAAATTAAATGACCCACACCTTTGCGAGAGGTCAGAAACTAGTAAACCACCCCCTTTCTGCTCCGCCTACCGCACCCTATACGTTTTGACCATCCCTTAATCGAAATATGTCGATAATAGGTCTAGCACATACCGTCTACGTAGTTTTCACAAATTCTGCGTTATATGAGAACCTGAACCATCATGTCCATTTTTGTAAAAGTTTCGTTTTTAATTGAACGCTATCTTTCAATTCCAGTTTTGGGTTTGTCTAACAGTGATAGAAAAACTCCAGGAATCTAGATTTTCGCGAGGTTCGAAGGTAAAATATATTAATTCAATTTTTAATCGACGTTGTCCTCCGTTCGGCGTCGTCATTGTCGTTGCTTAAACTCCCTATTGGGCAGTACGCATCAGGTAAGGGTGTAAAAGGGATAAAGCTCTATCTAGTCGGTCAACAGTTAAAAAGCTGGCATTTAGACAGTAAACAGTTAGAAATATGGACTTAGTCAGTAAACAGCAAAGCAGGAAATTAGTCAATTAGGTTGCACGATTCCAAAATTTTTAGGAGCTGAAGATTGTATTCTTTTGCAAAGTGAAGCAAGTGACAAAAAAAAAAAACAGTTTCGCATTATTCGAAATAAAATTTTTGTTCAATAAGTGGCATGTTTAGTACTTGAGAAGCAGCAGCCTCTCCAAGGTCCCACTCATCCTTAGGGTAGATCAGGCGAATTCTTGGCACTCGCTCATTACTACTAGCTACTCTAGGGGTCCTCGAAAAACGAAACAGTTTCAGCTGGAAGCAGCTTACCCCAAGTTTCCTTACTGTCTCTTTCACACCCAAAAAAAAAAAGAACAAAAACAAAATTACATGGCGTTTGAAATACCCAGTGTTTTGGAAGAAATCCTTGGACAAAAATATTCAATAACTTGTTTTTTTTTAATCATCTTTATTGTCATCATAAGTTTATTCAATAACTTGTGCACTTAAGCAAAAAAAAAAAAACATAGTTACTGAACTAACGGCTTCCTTTGCAAAGGGGGAGGAAAAATTAAACCAGGAACATTAACGACGAGTAGAACTTTTGGCTGCCCGGATCACGCACAGCCAACCAAAGTTCTCTACATGAGTGTGAATACACTGTAGCAAACTCGCAGGAGCTACGAGATTAGCACAAATCTAACAGGAGAACTGTCTCAAGATCCCAGGCTCTCAAGAAGAGCTAAGGAGGGTCAGAGTTAAAAGGAATTTAAATTGTGCCAAAAAATCCAGACAGTAGCCATTAAGGTTTGGTGTTTGAGGTACCCTGACCTCTACCGTTTTAGGCACAAGTTTTTAACCTCGAGAAAATTCTGCAGAAAACAAGTGCATGTACTTGTCAAATTCAAAAATTGGAATTCATGTTATCTAGATATAACTGAAATGACTCGACAAAAAACTTAAACGGAATTATCAGGTATAAAACCTAAACGCGTCACCAAAGATATACAGCAAAGACCGAAATTCATTTTTTTCCTTTCACGGTAAATACAATTCATAAACTGCTCACCGTTCCGCTGCATCCTGAAAATATGAAATAAGTAGCTTACCTTGAAGCTCATATTCTTCTTGAAATTTGATTCGTCCGTTTCACTGGATGTTTTCTAAGAACTACGCGTGCGGGTTCCGAGAATTTGCATGCGAGCTCGCTGCCGCCATACTGGATTTGCTAATGCTTGATTTCAAGAAAAGATTAAATACTGAACATCGACTCTTTCGACTGAAATTTCTTTTCTATATGTAGACAGATAACTACGTTACGTATTTATACGTGAGATAACGGAAAATCAAAGCAAAGAAACCTAGAAATCAAAAACGTGAAAACCTACTACTTGCCGTCGAAAACGTACGTAAAAAAACTCAAACGTGACCTCGGGGCCTGGTCACGTGACTTCAAGTGGTTTGCCGTTTGACGTATGTAAGTCAAAAACTGAAGCTAAATGTCTCTTTCTTGTTATTTATACGGCTACGATAGTGAAAAAAAAAGTTGTTACATGCTAATCAGTTAACCCCATTTACACCCACCATATGTGCGCACTTTTAATTTATTAGTATGGCTACAGCCGAGTGAGACTTTGGTAGGTACTGTAATCAAGTCGAGTCGTACTGTAATCAAGTCGAGAATTTTGTTATAATTATAAATAAAGAGATTTCAAGTAAGCAGCGGAAACATGGCGAATTACATCCTGAGTGATAACATCGTGAGTCAGGAAATAATGTTCAGATGACAATACCATACTTTTCTTATCAACTTCGATGAACAATAAAGGCCTTTTTCATAATAAAAGAGCTACAGATCCTCAATTGAAATGGACAACCAACCTCCTTTTCTTTAGTGCGCCGCTCCTCCTCCAGGCGAGCATTCTCCTCCTAAGGTGATTAAACAAATAGAATATCCCGATCAACAGCTTAATAATCTAGTTCGGGCTCTTTTCAAAAGTGAGGAGCTCGAATATGCTTATCAAGTAGATTTTGGTATCGTATACACCTTATTCCAAAATGGCGGAAAATACACTTATTCTTTTGTTCTAATATTAATTGACCCTCATTGCCTCGATCGCATCTCCAGAATTCAAAAGGATCTTTGGCTTAAAACGAGGTAACGAGGGACAATTGGCATATAGGCAAAAGAATAATGCATTTTCCGCCATTTTGGAATAAGGTGTATGTTTCAATAATTTTAGCTATTTCAATCATTTCTGAATGAAAAGAGGCTCTAGGTGGGGCTCCAGATGGTGTCCAGACAAAGTCCTTTTGGGGTCCAGATTGGGGGTCCACGTTTTGTACCGACCCCTTTATCATAACACAGCGCTTTACACAGTCAGGTGCCCCTCCTTTATGCTAACGAGGATTTGGGGCCCATTTATTTATTTGTCATAGTTCATTTAGTTCTGCCTGCATGCGGTTATAAAGTACAACCACATACGTATAAACTGTGTGCACACCATTTCTTTCAGCTTGGCAGTCAGGGTGGCCTGACTAGTGCCAACCTATGCCACTTTTCAGAAATATTCTGAACCTCATCAATAGCACCTTCATAGCCCAGTCATCCACAACAGTGGCCATTTTCCTCGTTAAGCTAAAACATCTTTACTTCAAGAGGGATGATGGTGCTTGAACTCCACACCATATATAACTAGTATGCTATTATTTTGTCCATTATTAACATGATTATTATTTCAGTATGAATAATATTGCTTAGCTAGCTGGCTGATTTGGGGTCCTTGATATGGAAACGTCGTATTATGTAATAATTCCGTCACCGGTTTGTGACCAATGGGCAAGGGTCTCGCAATGTTGGTCTTTCAGTTTGAGGCTAAGCTTCAAAATATCAGGCTAATTTTAAAACGAAAATTATTTCCCAACATGTCAAAGGTATCTACAATTATTTGTAAGGACCTTCTGGTTGATAATATACTTCTGAATTGGAAATACATATATGAATTGCTAGACGTTGCGTCCACACGTTTTTAGTCAGGCCACTCTCGACCCTTTTCTCCTGCGACCGCTCCAAAATGGGGATAAACAAACAGGCACGCGTAAAGCCAAAGTGGCAAGGATGACAAAGAGCTGAACGGCTTCAAAACCTTTCTCCAATATAGCAGCCTACTATGGACCACAGTAAACAAATGCAGCATGACCTGATCATCAGCATCAGCTGTAGGATGGTTCGTCTCGCAAGATTTCCAGAAATATGGACATTTTCTCTCAGACGAACCTTTTACCTTTTAACTTCGAAAGTCCCTTTTATTATACGCTCGGTAAGTTTAAGGAAGCTTAGAGATGTTTGAAAGAGGTGTATGCATTGGTATAGTACAATTTAAGTCATTGCTAGCTACATTGTACGTATATTGACGTTTTAGTGGAACAAAATGTGGTGTTGTCAGTATTGACTTTCTAATTCTAAAGCAATTTAAGAGTCTAAGGTAGTGTTAATACATCAAATTAGCGTTAATTACAGAATTCTTAAAGACATTTAGCCTCACCGAGGCAAATAGTAATGTTTAAATATAAATAAAACTAGCATGTTATCTAAACTATTGCTTTTGACAATATGCAAATAATATGATGGTGTGCTTCAAAATGTGTCTTTAAAGCACCTAATAATTACATCGGCCAATTTTTCGCGACTGATTTTTATTCTACTAACATTGGGGTAACTCCTGATATAAGTTTCAATTTTAGCCAGTTAGGCAGTTAAAGATATGAACTTCTAAAATTTGGCAATTTTAGGTAGTTAAATTTTAGTCAAAATTTGAACAAAACTTGGGCCAGGCCCCACCAAAAAAGGCAGCGGAAAACTCAGAAAATATAACCAAAATGGCTTTTGGAATATCTCATCAAGGTCAACGTCTGCAGCAAGTTTCTATCAGTAAGCGGAGTTCGTTCCAAATGACTTAAATATTCGTTGCCACGGCAATGTCAAAAATGTCAAAATACCCAATTTTTGTATTTTTGAGGCAAATAACTTTTAAGTTATAACTTTTAAGCAAATATTGCACCGAATCCTTTTAAAAAAAAATGATTCGGTGCAATATTAAACATATTTTGTCTAATCAGAAAAAAGGCACTTTTACAAAGTTTAAAAACAGCTTTGTCGATATGGCTCAGAGCTACTATGGTACAACCAATCAAGGATATGCCACAAAAATAAGGGAAATTCCATTCCTGCTTTACCATGGCTTTTGTCAGAAACCCACTTTTAGCAAGCTATAGTACAAGTAAGATTTACTGCATCAGACAGCAAGTTATTTGTAAGCAAAAACAATCAAAGCAGGTGATTACATTACTTGTAAGAAATGTTGGGTCTAAGTACTAATTACTAACAACTAATTACTAATATCCTCATTACCTCCACCCGTCGTCTTTTCTGCTCCTCGCGGGCCTTTTCTTCTTTCTCTTGGGCTAGAGTCATATCAAAGTCTTTTAGCTGCTTCAAGAGAGCCACGTATTTCTTCATCTCTGACTGCAGTTCCTGTAGTGTCACAAAAATAAATGACTGAAATTCTGTAACATATGCTGAAGCAGTAATTGTAAAACAATAAATGTTAAAGACACGACATCGAGAATGAAAATTCTACGTATCTTAACTGAGTTCACAGTAAACCCGAAACATGTTTTCACTTAAACATGTTTGTTCATGCATTGTTCACATGAGATGTCAGTTTCAAATACGTTTCATGCCTGGTTGTGTAATTTATGCGGTTTTATGGTGCTTGCATAAATCTTGTACACTTTAAGGTGGCCCGCGGCTATTTTGGAGATTAGAGGTGATCATTTCTAAATCGAGGATTGGGCATGTAAACCACAACCGATTTTTCTGATTTTTGGCAATCGAAATAGCAAATATTTAAATTTTATAAACTTTAGGGCGAACAAAATAAACGATCACGAGATATATATTAAAAGGGCTTAAAAAAATGTAAAAAACGCGAATATTTTGCAAACGCGGCAAAAGATATTTTCCTAATTAATGTCAAAAAGTTTAAATTATCCAAGTTTTAATGTGAGCAGGTTTCAACGAAATCGGCTGAGTAGAAATTGCTGCATAGTTGACTGTTGAGTTCTTGCTTCAAAATATCATTAATGTGTATTTTCGGGAACTGCTACAGCAACGCTAAAGTAATGGTAAGATCCCATAGATTATTTGAAAGCTTAATGCCAGCTTAAGCTGTATATATTAAGCTGCTGAAAAGTCTAGAAAGATCGGAAAATCCTGGAAAAAGTTGTAAACAAATGAATCAGAAGAGGGTTACCGTGCGTAAATTGTAAATTTTGAAATCTTAATTTTTTCTACCGATTTTTTTCTCTTTTATTTTTAAGTATGGGGAAATATAGCATACCACTAGATCACGTTGGGGTGTGTTAGTGTTTAGGGAATTCTTAATTCCGGCATTTAAGAGATGTATGAAACCCTCGAGTGATAAGAGCAAGCGCTTGGATTTACATATATGCTAGTCCAGTCCCCTGATCTGTCACTTCCTCCTCGCCTTATATAGGGGTCAAACGCAAGGGTGTCCACAATTTGTTCAATATTTCTCAAAAGAATTTATCAAAAGAAGATACTTAAAAGTTGGAGAGTTGCTCTTTTTCTGTCATTTGGTCATAAGTTTAAGTATGCTAAATTGCAATGGAAATATTTGAAATCATGTTGGGGTGAATTTTTAGCAACCTGAGTTGCAACTTACGTTTATTAGTAGAATTCTACTAGTTGCGTTCGACGATAGGAGAACGCATCCTAATCTTGTGGTGACCTGTGGTCCCGTGGTTGTCCTGTGAACGCGCAAGCGAAAGTCGTTCTATGTCGGTATGTATGTCGGTATGTATGTCGGTATGTATGTCGGTATGTATGTCGGTATGTCTCATGCGAGAAGACATTAGAAGGCAATTAATTGCGTTACATCAACGTCAACAATGACATCAGCCGCAAAGACAGCGCGCGCAAAAAGAATTCTATTAAGCGGATAACGATAGGCTGTAAACAATTCTTGCGCTCAACGGTAGCAATACGCATCCTAATCTTGTGGTGGCGTGTTCTTCAATGGCAAGCATGGCGAACGCACTGCATAATCTATGATTACTCCTAGTATACTAATGCAAATGCTGCAATCTGATTGGCCGAGCCACTTTACACTATCAGCCATTTGTAGTGTGCATTGGCAAAATGGTGGCTTTTAACAATATGGCTTGGTGTAATGATTACCTACCGTCTAAATACCGTCTAAATAGAGCAGTTTCTATGGTAGAAGAATAAATTATCGCCTTAAAGGAAAAGTCCACTCTTACAACAAGTTGACGCTAAATTGTTTGAAATGATGCCAAAATTCTAAATTTTACTAGTCAAAGGAGAAATAAAATTTAATAATAACAATAAATGGAAAAGTTTATGGCTTTTAAATTTCCAGCGCGCCGCCATTTTGAATTTTGATGACGTGTTACGGCTCCCGCTACTGTTTGGAAGCTTCCAAACAAAAGCGGGAGCCGTAACACGTCATAAAATCCAGCATGGCAGCGGGCTGGAAATTTAAAAGCCATAAACTTTTCCATTTATTGTTATTATTAAATGTTATTTATCCCTTGTATTGTAAAATTGTAAAATTAGGAATTGTTTCAAACAGTTTAACGTCAACTTGTCTTAAGAGTGGAGGTTCCCTTTAAATGTGAATTTTTTTTTGTTTGTCAGTACTCGTCAAAAAAAAAAACTGCGTGCTTGGAAATAGCTCTCTTCGAAAAAGAGTGGCAGTCTGGGACGAGAGTGTCGGCGCGAGCGATTGCGGGATTATTTGGGGTCAACAAAGAAGAATGACGGAATGGAACGCTAAAAGTGATGGCGATTTTATTGTTAAATACCAAACTAGGCCTTCGTTTCGTCGCAGCTTTGTTGTTGCGGCGTAATGTTCCAATAATAATCTCAAGTTTGCTTCAGCTACTTGTAAATTCAATTAAAATTTGCTCGAGCAAGTTGCTAAGTTCCGTTCAAGTTTTGAAAAGTTTTGACCTTTATTTTTCGTGCATAAACTGAAATAATGCCAACCTATGTAAAAGGGGAGGGGGGATAATAATTGCCCTGATGTAGTTGAATGTTTATAAACGGGCAGTGAGAAGTAAGAAGTAAGCGCAGGTTTAGTTCACAACGCCAAACTGGGAACCAACATTCAAATTTCCTCTGCAAGTATGCTGCTTTCAATTCGTTTTGAATTTTAAAGCGTGGTTTTCAGTTTAACGATGTGAGTTCAACCTGTCGCTTATTTCTAGTAATCTGTTGCAAAGATAAACAATTGGCCCAAGACAATTTTTTTCCTCCAACTTTAACTGGTATTATTTCAGTTTAGCAAAACAAAAAGTGACTTTAATCCCATGCTCCCTCTTTTTCGGATTGTTGCCAATTTCCAATTGTTTGTACATATTTTTAAGTAACTGTGAGAATTTAATAAGAACTCATAACGACGTTTTCGAAAACCATTTAGAGAGATAACGGATTTGGAGCGGCTGGTGTCAATTCAAGGTGCCAGTAACGAGGAAAATGCGCATGCCAGTTGTTTCATTCTAACTCGAAATGAATGCGTGACATTTTAGTGCAACATGACGTAACAATGCCTTACGTAATTAATTGTATATTTTTCCCGGCATTTTGTTGACTATATCTCTAATATGTTAATAGAATTCGAATACTTTCCTGCAAACAGGATGACTGAATAAACTGAGAAATATTTGGAATCTTGGCGATTGGCGATCAAAGAATCAAGACTCCCTCTTCTCCCGTCTGGGCTGATGATTAACCCCGATATATGGTGGGGAAGAAAGAGGTCATGACCAGGGATAGGACTCAATAAATTTGTATGATGAACCTACCGGATGGAACTCGTAGAACACTTGAGCACATACATCCTTGGCTCCCCTCGCGTCTCGTTTAAAGCCTTGTTCAATCTCTGAGTAACCATTAATGATTTGCTCGAAGCTCATTGAGGCTCCATCTGCACCACTCAGCTGCTTGAGAATAGGATCCAAGTGCTGTTCTTTGAGAAGCCGCAGCAGCCTGTGGCAGTCTTCTTTGGTCAGACGTTCGTTTTCTTCTTGCCATCGTTTCAACCCATTCTCCATGGATTCCTAAAGATATAAACTGTTATAGTTGTTTGTTTGTCATACGATAAAAATGGATCCGATTTTTGACTTTGATTATAGTTGCACTGTACTCAGTTTTCCGAATACTGAATACAGATTTTCAGTGGCTGCACAACGATAAATTTGGTACATCATTCTTACATGCAGGAAAGCCATATGGATTTTGAATGAAGAGACAGTTTAAGGCCGGTCATAAAGTAGGGGGGGGGGGGGGGGGGGGGCAATGAAACATTTGAAGTGGGCCACTATCAAAAAGGGTGGGTACGGGAAAATAATGCACTGTATTAGGGGTGGGTTATGTTAAATTATTTACATACTACAACAAACGTTAGTTAATTATTTTTCATAATATATATCTTTTTCCACATTATAAATCCAACTTTATGTGACAAGAGGAATTCAAATATTACATATTCCGTTTGCAATCTTTAAATATGAAGAGGGGTGACAGAAAACTTGTTAAAGTATAGAACAAAGTTTAACTGTGTGTTCATAAACCTTAACTTTAACATATCAACATCTTCTTTTTGTAATATCTTCTTCTAATCATCCTCTACATTTCCCAAACTTTTTCCACGGTTTATTTTACTGCCTTCGAGAGCATCAAAGTGCTCTAGATTTTGAAACTTGGTTCTATTTTACGTAAACGTTTAATAGATGCTTTTTTAGCTTTTGATCTGAATTTGTTGGTTTATTTTTCACTTATTTTAAGTTTTTTTCGGCTGTTCCGATATTTGTAAAGGAACGTTCCCCTAGGATCAAGTGTTCCTCATTTTTGTGTTCCTATTAACCTTACGAGGGCCAGCTTTTTACAGAGTAGGAACATAGCGTTCCTTGTAAGGTAAGACAAGAACATTTTGTTCCGAAATATCAACTGCAAGTGGAATACATTGTTCCCAAATGAGTGATTTAGGACTGTTTTGTTCCGAGTTCCTATTTGTGCCTGGAACACATTGTTCCCAAATTGATAAATTAGGACTGTTTTGTTCCGAGTTCCTATTTTTGCGTGGAACACATTGTTCCCAAATTAATAAAGAAAGACTGTTTTGTTCCGATTTTGCTATCTGTGAATGGAACATATTGTTCCGAAATTGGTCATTAGGAACAAGTTTTGGACTTTACTGTTCCGATTTTATATCTGTTAATGGAACATTTTGTTCCAAAAGTGGTATTTCGATTTTTTTGTTCCGTGGTTCCATTTGCGTATGGAACATAATGTTCCCAAATTCATCGGTCAGGATTAATGTTAGGACTGTTTTGTTCCGATTTATCTATCCGTTAACGACGTATAATGTCCCCGAATTGAAAAAGGTGCGTACAGACCTGCTTGGGCAAGTTTGGGTTGTATCTTACCGTCATGAATTTAAAACAATAGTAATGAGCGTGGGCAAGTGAGGGCATGTTTTGGCAAGTTGAAACGTCCTTTATTTCGGCTAAGATTTATAGGCAATTGCGTTAGCCACATGTTATTTAAAGGGATGGTCCGATGTCCAAGGAGCATCATCCAAACCAAAGCGGTTTCACTTGGAGAAGGATGAAGTAGATAGCTTGTACCATTGCCAGATACAAGAGTGTGAACATGATGGATTTCAAAGTCAGAGAGGCTGTAGAAAACACTTTAGCGCTAAGCACAGTGGTTCTTTTATTTTGACGGAAGGGCCGATTCTAAACAAGTAACAGAGTCGCTGACGATTGGAAGGAATGAAGATGAGACAAGCGAGACCACAAAACACAGCGAGAAATTACTTTCTTCATTTCCATTATCATGTAACATTGGCAAAGTATTCACGAAATGGTTTACAGGAAGTGCTGGCGGTTGCAAGAAAGATCGTGCAGCTCAAAAGATAGTGACAAGGTGCTTCAAATTTCTTAGATTTTACTGTGAAGACGAGGAAGAGTTAACGTTTGAAGTGGTGGACTTTAGTTTGTGTTCTCCAAATCTGTTGTTCAAGTTTATTGACTACTTACAAGACGAATGTAAACTCGGCCATGGTGGGTGTTTGGGCTACATAGATGATATTTCTGAATTGATCGACTTCCGAAAACTTCATGGCGCGTCAGAGGCAGTTCTAAGAAAGTTCTCTACAGCAGAGGTGTACCATAAGAGAGCCTGAAAAACAATTTTGCAAAGATGATGCGATTGCAGTGGACACAAGATTTAGACATTGAGACTCTGGAAGCAAGAGGGCACTGGGCAACAATAGAGGAGTTATTGGAGGTGGTGAAATTTTATCTGCCGCGTTACGAAAATACGGTGAAAATGTTCAAAACCAGTCCAGCCCAGGTTAACCCCTGAGACCTAACATTTGCCACTAAATTTGTAGCCATGTATCTGTTCATCAAGGTGAAGGGAATGCGGCCCATGACTTACCAATATTTGACGGTGGACATAATTATCACAGCTAAGGTAGGAAAACGGTGGATTTATCGATCAGAAAACGTTCAAGACGGCTGCAAAATATGGCTTCGACTCGTTGATTCTGACCGACGCAAACATGCGTATTCTAAATTAACGGCTACATCTCGAACGTTAGACCGTTGCTTAAACCCCAGCGTGATTTCGTTCTCGTCACCAGAAATGGAGGTAAATTGGGTGAATTGGGCAAACTGGTTTTCGATGCAATTGGAAAATACATTCATCCCACACGTTATCGCCAAATCGCCGAAACGCAAAGCCTCAATCAGCTCACTTAAGCGAAGAGCAAAGGTTTTTGTCTGAGGACCAGAAACACAGTTCTGCCGTTGCTTAAGTTCACTATCAAAAGCAACGATCGCGAGGAGTTGCCCTGAAGGGTCACGAGTGTCTTCAAAAACTTCAAGGTGCAAAGGGTTCCGAGGTAGACGATGACGTACGCGCAAGACTTGGCGGTTCAACGTCCAGTTCTGGACCTTCAGTTGAAACAGCTCAGAATAACAACAGCTCGACCCCTAAAAAGGATGCCCTGCCTAAGAGAAACTTGCACCTTCAGAGGAAAACTCTTCATGTTTTAAAATTCACGAAAGAAGAGGATGATTTTCTAAAGGAAGACATAACTAAGCACGGCTTTGGACAATGGACGGCTATTTTGAGAGATTAACATTTCGCATTTCAGGACGGACTAACGGCGGACTCTCTAAAGAAAAGGGCCGGAATGAAAATGTCGCTAGTTTGAAGTTGAGACTGGAAAAATGTGGACACTGACTTTCAATGCAAATAATTGGTGTAAGCAGAGTTTTTTGTACCCAAAAGCGACAAAAATAAATTGCTTTATTGTAAATTCATTTTCCTGTCTCGAGATGACAGCATAACTCAACCAAAAAGAAGTCACTCTATTCGATTGCCTGAGTTGACAGTGCTTGCAAAAATTACAAACGTTTTTTTTTTTTATAATCAATTGATATCGGGTACAGGATCCACATTATTTACGAACACTAACTCTAATTTCTCTTGCTTTCGTTTTGATTGTATAATTCTTTAGGAACATTAATATTCACACTATTACATTTGCAAATTTAAAGACAGCACTAGAAAAAAAACCCGTTAAATCCACGATTGCGACTGGGACTGGTTATTTTCTTTTGCTTCTTAGTTTTTGCCTGACTCTGGACACGCGGTCTCTTTGTTGACTTTGCTGGCTTGTACGCCATCATTGGAGACAATGGACAGGGACTTTCAAAGTCGCTGAGGGGATGTAGGTGGGGGTCTTTGGCGGAATCAGCCAACCGTATTCTTGGTCGTCTTCGTCTGAGCTCCTGCTTCTGGCAGGCAGATTTGCTAGACGCTGGTTGGGTGGGAAGACTCTCACTGGCAGCGGAAGGAAGGGGTCTCGTATCAAATTCACGGAAGAACGGTCTACCAGCTCGTTGCTAAGGCAGAGCCTCTTGAGTTCTGCCAGGGCAGCCGGTAGTTTCAGCGTTCCGTGACGCTCGTGATTACAGCGCAGTTGTTCGCAATTGATTTCCAGGAGACTTTGCATCACTCTTCGTTCTTCTTCGTCTCTTGGATCTCCCATTCTTTCGCTTTGCACAGCCATTTCCTTCTCCATAGTTAAAAGCCACGGCTTCCCAAATGCTGTCCTGATCTTTTCCCGTTCCTGATCTTCTTAAAAGGCAGCGAGGTCCCTTCGAATCGGTGTGGGCAGCGGCTCGTTATGCTCGTGCGAAAGCGACGACACGTGCTCCACCGACACTCCCCTCGTTTCTGCCTTTCCTTCCTTCTCAGCGAGATGACTTTCTAACATGTGGCTCAGTTAGAGCCAAAGAGCCAGGTGAGCATTATGCCAGACTAGCTTTCAAGGTTGTCAGGGTCTCTTCTTCATCTAAATCGCCGACATCTTCAATGGCGTCCTCTTCAGAGCTTTCTTCTCGGGATTGCGGTTCTGTCAGAAGACTGCTCTGCTTTCGACTACATTCGCCCTGGGCGGTTTAGACGACTTCTTCGTCTATTAAAGAAACGCCCAAAATGTTGCGCAACTCCTCCTCAGGCATACCACGTTCGTGCACAGTGGGTATTGTACTGGCCTGACTGCTCGGGCTGTCTCCTACGATATTGTGCGCCCACACAATACAATCCATAGCATGTTTCCTCAGCCAATTGTTTACTTCTGGTTCGACACGAGGAAGACATCTTGAAGTGGTACTTGCGCAGGCGTTTGTCCATAGCTTCATTGTGAGCTGCACCAAAATCCATTTCCACCTGGCAAGTTATGTACATGGTCGCACTGCAATGGAAACCTTGAGCTTTTTCGTGCGACGTCAAGTAGTCCGGCATATGCCTCGTCGAGGAAGATAACTTCTGTCAGGTTGTCGATTATGGCCTTGTTGAAACTCTGCAATTCGGCTTAGGGGAATGATCTGAAAAACAGGTGAAAGAAGACTGGTCTTTCCGCTGTCAGTTGAGCCAATAGCACACTACACAGGCTGTTTGTGTTCTTTGGGACGGAACAACGCCAGGAAATCTGCACATAATTGCCGGATTTCATCTTCTGTTAGGCTGTTCCTTAGGATTGCCTCAAAATGTCTTGGCTACGGGTCGGTCGTAGTTTACAAACGCTCGTGGAGCTGTGAGACCTTTCTGTTGAAAAGAGCCAAAACAAAAGCACATCAGACATTGCTACAGATTTGGTTTAAAAATTTGATTATATCATCTTAATTAAATGTTAAAACAGTCCAGTATATTCTTCTCACCTGAGATTCTGAGATAATCCCTTGGACGAACGACCCAGAGGAAAAGCTTCAAAACCACCCGTCTTGTACCTCGATCAGGTCTCTGTCAATCTTAATTTGGCGTATGAAAGAGCTTTCTGGCTCGCTTAGTATAGACAGAACACGTTGAATATGCTGGACCAGACGATCTTTGAACGCTTCGTTTCCCATTAGGCTGTGGAGGAACGTTTTCATGGTACACAGATACGGGAACGTGAACTGCGATTTGGCCGCCAGTTTGTACACCTCGCCGCGATAAACAGCATACTGCAGCTTTTTCATCACAATTTGTATATCGTTGTACAGGACTGTAACTGGACAGGATAGTGGTTTCTGCGGCGGATCTCGGGTAGTGCTGTCTGCGATTTACTTTGCAGGTGTCTAACACGAGACCAGCTCGGCGTAATTCCGAAACAGATGCTGCCATCATCGTTTGAAAACTCTCAAGAACGACACGAAGGCGAACGCCATTTTCCGTCGGCGATGACTCTTGGGGTTCGTCGTGGAAGTCAACATGAAGCTCCCCTTGCAAAGCACTGCCAACAAAAAAAAAAAGGTTCTGCTTACGTAAGGCAATGCAATATCTCCCTGGTATTACTTTGTGAAAGTAATCAAACTCGCGATGTTTTGAAAATGAGAAGATAAAAATTGATAAATTATCGATAATTGAATAACAGTTTCTTTGCACCAGGCAATGAAGCATGGTTACTTTGATTTTTCAATGACGAATAGCATTTTTTTTTCCTTTCTGACTATTAATGTTTGTTTATTATATTTTTACTTTCATTAACGTGCAATTTAGCAGAAATTCAAAGAATAGAAATTGGTC
The DNA here is from genome assembly GCA_963693305.1 of Meandrina meandrites. Lineage (NCBI taxonomy): Eukaryota > Metazoa > Cnidaria > Anthozoa > Scleractinia > Meandrinidae > Meandrina > Meandrina meandrites. The sequence continues at coordinate 49,683,969 of OY855903.1, forward strand.
AAAGTTATCTACTCACCCGAGGCAATGCTGGTACGATGACTCCACAAGTTGCATTAAGCAGAGGTTTTTGTGGTCCTTAAACACTTGACACAGCTGATTCAGGTCATGGCAGCAGTTTTTCTTTCGTGACGCCCTTGATTCATAATATTCCAAATTAACCGCAACTTGCGACAGCTCTATGGATTCTAAGCGCATTAATGACCGAACCATTGTTTGTTTGGCAAGCCACCCAGTAAGATATGGCTGGGAATGTTTGCTTTCCGGCAATGAAAGCTGGGACGCATTTACGGGCAATTCGCCATTCCTTCGAATCGTCACTCTCTCTGGTCTCCTACAATTGTGGCCTTTCTCCCTTCTTGCTGTCCAATGTTAACGTACTTATCGCCGAAAAAAAAAAATTCCGCTAATTTTGACAAGGTTAAATCGCATTCGTCGCGTTTCTCGCATATCCAGTTCCATGCTCTTTCTTTTTCGGCGTCGTTAACCCGACAAACGCACTTAAAAGCAACAACCGAACACAGCTTTTCGACCCTCGCAACTATCTCGCACTCCGCCTTATCTCTTATTGCCTTGCTTTTTAACTGAGAGCAAGGTTTGCTCATCTTGCCACATGAACATGAGCATGAACTGAGCCGTTTGAAGTTCTGTCTACCCTTAAATACTTTTCCGTCACAAACATGAACCAATTGCCATTCTCAAACCAGCCGAGGGAATAGCAGAGTGGGTGTATTGGACATGGATGGAAAGATTGAGAACTCCATTTGATCACCACCAATAGCTTTGCACTATTCTTTTTCTCTAAATTCCTCCGTTGCGCTCAAAAACAAATAATGGCTTTCACCTAAACACACCACAATGCAAATGTCCAAAACAAGTTAATGTTTAAATACATTTGATGAAGAAAAGATTACATAAGCGTTATGTAACCTATCAATAACTTTGATATTTCTGACAAATTACTCGTGGTTAGTTCCTCTTGAAAATAATAACGGAAAGTAGTAGTTGTTATTGTTGATGTTAATCAATTCGTCTGATTTACGCTTAATACCCGGTAAACACGCCATGTACAGAGTGAAATGTACCTATTGCATGCTAATGAGTTTTTGCAATGATCTTTCTCTGTAATTGTTGGCGTATATACCGGTTTAAGCGTATATAGCGGGTTTGAGTGAATTTGTTAATCAACTCTGGCCATATCCGTAATATACGCCATACCCAGTATACACGCCAACAACATAGTAAGATCCACTTCATCAACTTACCTTTCATTTTTACTGTAAGTATCTTATGATACTTACAGAAATGCGTGAGCTAAATAATAATAAGATACAAATATGAATAAAAATAAATATGATCTAATGAGTGAGTGTGAAAGAACAAATATGAATAAAAATGAATGATACGATCTAATGAGCGAGGGTCAAAGTACGGAAGAGTCTCAAGATGTGTTATCTATTAAAATTAACGGCCCGCGAATTCGCTGCATTCTTCTCGGGAGTTGAGGGCAGGTTTGTATTTTCGTATATAGAACGCTTTGAACAGTCGTGGATTTGCAGGGTACTTTTCAAGTCCAATGGTCTTGATTTCGATGCCGTTGTGGACTTTGTTTTGGCATTTTAAAATGTGTTTCTTCACGGAGGAGTTGTCATTGTTCAAGTGTTCTCTTACTCGATCGTGGATAAAGCGTGTAGTGCTCCCGATGTAGTGTTGGTTGCAGTTGTTACACGTGATTTGGTAAACAGCGTTGCGTACTAAACACAATTTTTTGTTGGGGATAGGGCAGTTGGCTCTCGTGCATGTCCGTTCCGTGTTGCTCTGAGAGAGAGCTCGTCTGAGGGTGTATGACTTGTGCGCGACCCGTATTGGTATACCCTCTTTTCGGAAAATGTTAGTGATTTTTTTGTTGAGACGTTCGGAGACATATGGAATCTTCAAATATGACCATTCTGTGTTGGGGAGTCGAGGGTCTTTCTTATGGTTCTGGGAGTGCTTAGTTTTGTCAATAATACCTTCGGGATACCCGAAGACGAGGGATACCCGAAGACGGAGGACGTCGTCGAACATGTTTTGATGTTTTTTGGCTGTCGTTTTTTGTAGAGCATTTATCGTCGATACGTTTTCGCTCGTCTGTTCATTCACCACCAATCAGCAATACCGGAAAAGTCAAAGATCAACTTCATTCGTTTAAATTGGCGAAAACGTATCGACAACCACATATATTTATACTTGCTTGATTTGAGAAAACATGCCACCGAGAAGCCAAGTCAAAAACTCAGCCTTCGTGCTTCATAATGGGCTCCAAACACTTCGAAACGATAAAGTCCTCGTACTTTCATCTGCTTCTCTGTGTTTTGAGCCCGTGATGAAGCACTCGCCCTCGTTGTTGACATATTACATCAAAATCTACGTGGGGGAAACAGTAAATTAACTAAAACCTTTATACCTAATTTACATAATTTCAAAATGGCCGCTTTTTGCGTTTTCTGGAATTCTGGGACAAGTTGACATTAAATTGTTTGAAATAATTCCTAATTGTCTAAACTCCCACAACACAAGGGAGAAATAACATTTAATAATAACAATAAATGCAAAAGTTTATGGCTTTTAAATTTCCAGCGCGCCGCCATTTTGGATTTTTATGATGTGTTATGGCTCCCGCTATTGTTAGGAAGCTTACAAACAATAGCGGGAGCCATAACACGTCATAAACATCCAAAATGGCGGCGCGCTGGAAAATTAAAAGCCATAAACTTTTGCATTTATTGTTATTATTTAATGTTATTTCTCCCTTGATCTATAAAATTTGGAATGTTGGCATCATTTCAAACAATTCAACGTCAACTTGTTGTAAGAGTGGAGGTTTCCTTTAAAGAAATGGCAACAGAAAGTCTATATCCATAACAAGTCGTTAAGTGATACTTAACGACATATTGTCAATCCAGAAACAATTACTAAGAGCCATTGCTAACATTAATAGCTAAATATGGCGGCTTTTCTGCTTTCTAGCTTCATAAATTGCTGGACAATCCTTGAGGTCAAACATTAATGTAGAAATTAGCACGCGCGAACCATCTTGATCCGAATCTTGATGACAAGCGTGCACACTGTTTATTTAAGCAATAAGATCGCATGATTTTGTTCAGGTCCGCGCTCGGAGCATGAGAATAAAATTCTTTCTTACCACAAGTTCATCCATATATTTTTCACTGCTATTGGGTGATACTCCGAAAGTTTCTTTTTGAAACATCTTCATCCCTTCTTCAATCGCGGTTTGCTGGGCATGGCGAATCTCGTCACTGTCGCAAGGTAATGCACCATCCAGCAGTGAAGTCATGGTGTTTTCATACAGCTGTAAGGCGGCGAGTTTTGCCTCGGAGCACTTTGTGTGAATGAACGTCTCCCAAGCGCTCTGGATAGTAGGCACTGTACCAGGAGTGTTCAAGGCGGCAACATAACTTTTAATAAGGACAGCAAGGGCTTTGAAAATACAAAAGACGCACACTTGTTAATTAAAATGTATTTATGTTATAATATATTCAAGCAATGAAAGACTTGCCTAAACCATAGGTTGAAGAATTCAGCAAATTTATCCAATTAGAACTATTTAAAACTCTATACCAATACGTTTATTTCTCTAAGTTCGCTTTTTATTTTGTGAAATCGATGCCATCGTTTAAAGTAAATGATTGGTTAAAAAAATCGAGCATAACTGTCTTCTTCTCTGGTCTTGCACAAAGAACAAGTCCAAAGTTTTCGTTGATTTTGATTTTGGATCGGATATATGACTAGAACTGCATCACGCTGTCACATAGTCAATAAATCAGGACAGATTCAAATTGACTAATTGACTGTGACCGCGTGATGCGGTTCTAGTCATATATCCACATTTGACCCTTGCTCACCATAGAGTCTCCAGTAGCTCAGTGGTTAGAGCATCCGACTAGATCACGGAGGGTCGTGGGTTCGAATCCCATCTGGGTCTCGGTTTTTTCCGAGTTCCCATTTAATGATGCAAATATTTATCTTGTTGTATTTCTTCTAGACTCACTTGGTTATTGTTATTATAATAAAGTTGCAACCGGTGAGGTATTTTTGAGCCGTTCACTTTCTCCCGTTCGCAACCAAGTCTTGGAACAAGGCTTATTAATGGCGGCCGCAAATTCTCGGAAATAAGTCATAAAATAAAATGACTTCTGGTGTTCGTAATTAATTGAAATTTGGCAGGATGAGTAAGAAAGTTTTATTTTAGTACATGGAAATGTAAAAAAAAATGAACATCAAAAACTGACAACTTTAAGGGTTCGCTTTGCAGTCGATCACTCAAAGTTGATATATCGAGTTTTTCCCCTTTTTAACATTACTTCATGTTTTTGAGTAGCTAATTCATGCGTTTGTCCAGCTACTCAAGTTAATTAGCTGATCATCTTTTGTTATTTCTATAGTAATCGTTACCTTCACCAGTTACATACTCTCCATCGTTGAAGCTTCGCTTGGGTGCTAACTTAGACTTCAGGGTTTCCTTGAATTCCTGCACCTCCCGGACAAATGATTTGTTTATGTCTTGTTGTACTTCCTCGCAGTTAAGGTTTGATATCACTTCGGGATCCATAGCTGGGGGAGGAAGCTTGAAAGCGTCAAAACCTGCAAATAAGTTCAAGATACCCTCCGCTACTTTGCTGGCTTGGTCACCGGAATCCGAAGAAGACTTGAAAATCTAGAAGCAAAAAATATAGGTTTGAAATGTGCAATCCTGGCTGTTCAAATGTTATTCAAACGATGAAAAAATAGATACAGCCTGAAATATTTTAATTGTATCTCTTAAAAGCCAATCCAGAATAATTACAGAAATTACTAAGAACTAGTAGGAATTAATTCTATCGTATGTGTACCTGGTAGAACTAACACGTAAACACGTCGTTGCTCGATATTTCTCAAAAAGATGCTCAAAAATTTGTTTAAAAAAGTTGCTAAAAATCCACAAATTTGCTGATTTAATGTCACAAAAGATGCTCTTTTCGGTCGCATCTTTAGTTAGAACATGTTAAATTGCAAAACTAAGATTGTTTATCATTTTCTGATGCAGTTTATAGCACCAGGAGTTGCTAAATTAGTTAATTTATCTTTAATTACAACTTATGTTTAATATAAACTAGAGTGAATTACATTGCTTTCTCTCGCTGAGAAAAACCGCTCCTCTTGGCACTTTCCATAGTCAGAACTGGCAGGCAGACCGGGGGCCATAGGCCTGAAGAGTAAACGGTCATCAGAGCGTCCCATTCTTTGCATAATTCGAAATGCAGTAAGCATATCGTCACCAAACTTGGCAAGTCAAAAGAGGATAGAAGTCGAATTTTGTTCACAACAAAACTGACAGCACATGTTAAATTATGGCGTCATATCATCATATCGTCATATCGTCATATCATGCCCGTAATTAAAAGTTTTTAATATCCAACATTTTCTTTTTGTTAATATATATAAACCGTTTGTTAATATATCTCAAATATAAGAAGGGACTTTCATGAATAACCGACCTTTGAGCGGCAGAAGTTGGAAAATCAATTTCTTCCATTTTGTGCTTATTTATAGCTTTTAGGTAGATAAGAAACACGATGTAGTTCGCTTCCCCGAAAAGTCTTTAATTTCGAGAAAAAAAGAGAGTCTCAAAATGGCCCAATTTTTAACCCAAAATTCGCAATCGTAAGCTCTCCTCGCGTTCGCAAACAGAACCGCGCGGAGAAGTTTGGACGCTTTCTTTCAATAGAAAAACTCTTATTTTTTCAACGAAATATGATTTAAAAGCTTTAGCGAAACTTGTCGAAATAAGATAATTTAAAAACGAGGAATAGGTTTTCATGATAAAGAAAAACTGAATTTAACAGCAATTTCCAACGGCATCATTTACTATGAGGTATAACTCGTTTAAAAACACATATAGATATTTATCAAAAACATACAGATAGTGCCAAATTGAAAAAATCCAGGATTTTGCGTTCAAGTTTGCAGGTCGCGTAGGGGACAGATCTATATATCAGTCAAAGCTTCTAGTGTGTCATAACAGGTTTTTGCGGATTTTTTTTTATTTTAACTTTGCCAGCGAGTAAAAGGCGTTTAAATGTGCCAATTTCAATTTAACGCCTTCTATCCCTTTTTTTTAAAAGCCCTCTTTTAGAATTCCGCTTCTGTCATGACACACTACTAACAGTATTCCTAATTTACCTCTCTGCAGTGTCAGCTCACGAAGTTCTAAATCTGTATTGAATTCTTGGACACAAATTTGTTGGAAAATTCCAAACTTTGAGATTTCCGAGGGTGTTCCGATTTAAACATGAAAGCCAAGGGAGGTAATTACGGTAATTACATTCCACGCTTTAACGCTGAGATCAGAAAAGAACAATGCAGAGCAGAATTCTCTCGGTTTTACAAAGATAAAATACAATAAAAAAGCACTGTAAAATAGACTGATTTCGTAAACAAGACAAAATCTCGTACAGCAGATTGTGAAATGTAAAAAAACGTTTTGTGCCTACGACTTGAGTCTTTTACGATTTGTAAGTGCCAACGGGCCTTTATACACATCTAAGAGCAATTCAATGTAAAAAGGACCTTGATGAAGGCGAATCAACTCCAGGCGAAAACAAATACTACAAAACAAATTCAACACACGGCTATCACGCCACAACAGAAAAATCGCGGCAGTAAAGCATACTCAGGAAATTCATTGGGAGCGGGTAAGTCAAAGCAGTTTTTTTTTGGTTTTTAAGAGTTGTGGCGGGATTTTTCAGGATAAAAGTTGTTGATAGATCATTTTTAAACTTTCCATGAATGTCCCCTACCAGGCACTGTTTCAAAAAATAAAATAAAAAAGATAGGTCAGCCTGCTCGCAAAAGAGATATGATAGGCGAATCAAGCTACCGCATTTACGCCTGTTGTGGTACTTATCATGCGCGTTATTTTGTCTGTCCCTAACGAGTCTTCAATGTTTTGAAAAATAAGCCAAAAAAATGTCGAAATTCAGTGGAAGGATCATCGGATGCTCTTCGAAATTCTTCGACACTATTCGAAAATCTTCCCAAATATTCGTCAATATGTTTCTGAGCAGGTAATTTTCGAAAATCTTCCGAATACGGTAAGCCTAATTAAAAAAAAAAAAAAAAAGATGTTAAAAAAACAGATGCTGCAATCTATTAGAATGGACAAAAGAAGCTTTGAATGCAAAAGATTACCCAAAATACGAACAGTTGCCAAAGAAGATGCCGAGCAAACTTGTGGAGAGCCTTAAAAATTGTCCCAACGCGTCAAAACTGGGAACTTATTCAAATCATCATGTCTCTTCCTCGACTACAACAGAAACAGCTAGTTTGGTTTGCGATTAAATGTGGAAGTTATGAACCTACCCTTGACAGAAAGTAATCCTTAATGGTAGGGCAGCCTCTTGGAAGAGCAAGTACAACATCTCTTAACAGCCAAATGAAGAATGGGAAGGTTTTATGAAATAGATTTGCGTCCTCTTGCGGACCTTTTTCTTGGGCAGAATCCGTTTTGGTTGATGAGCGTAGCTGAATCCGCTGAGAAAGTTTCAGTATAAAGCTATGTTCTTAGTTAAGGAATTTACTTGTTACAAACAAGATATAATAATAATTAGATATTAAAATAATCCGTACAGATCCAATTTTCATTAGACCTCTTGAACTGAAATTTGGTGGAAATCATCTAGATGTGACAGGTAATAAAACCGGTGTTTGGTTTGAATAATTAACAGCCGAGATATAAGCATAAGCATAAGCAAGATATAAGCATAAGTATGCACAGCGTGCCCATATATTCTGCCCATACATACTCTGTATGAATCTGTAACTAAATGATTCTACAGCTCGAATACCACATCTTTAGATCTAAAATTTGGTGGCATCTCTGTAACGACTTTTATCAAAAACTACGGACGGACGGACGGACGGACGGACGGATGGATGGATGGATGGATGGATGGATGGATGGATGGATGGATGGATGGATGGATGGATGGATGGATGGATGGATGGATGGATGGATGGATGGATGGATGGATGGATGGATGATGGGTGGATGGATTAATACAGTGACAGACCGGCCAATCGACTGACCAACCAAATGCAACAATTTTTTTCTCTATTGTACAACAATCTGTCCTTTATGCCAACACGAATCATAATCAACTCTCAGAAGGTTTTTTCGTGCGAGTTGCGGCGATTAGGATAGGAAAGTCAGAAAATTTCCTGCGGTTAACGCAAACGAATAAAACGCAGAGACTCAAAGGATAGTGCACAATTCGATGGGGGTGCTTAATAAAAGGTATAATGCTTTAGGTTGTTTGTATATTGCATGGCTTAATTTTACTTTCAATAAGACGTTTGATTGAAACACTAGACATGATACTTACGCTTTTTTTTATAACCGTAACATGCTACTTCTGTTAATTCGTTTCAAAATCCCACGCTGCTTCTGGTTGTCTCGTTTCGATTTAATAACTTGAAAATCCGGCATTCATCGAACAGTGATAAAAGGATCGAATCAAAGACCGTCTATTTCGGAAGGTTTTTCAAAGTTTTTTATATATATACAGATATTCAAGGATACTCAAGTCCCTCAAGGTCAGTCCTGGTAGGTACTCCGGCTGAGTTGTAAATTAACACAGAAGCCAGTAAAATGGAGAGTGTAAAGATGCAGTGATCATCCGAGCCTTCGCTCATCGCTGCGTCTATTCCCTCAGAGTCCAGCAATATCACTGTGAATTCCTGCCCACTGGTGTCCTATTAATAGATGGGACGAAGATCAACACTTTCCTAAATGTTATTTATTCGAAGTGTGAAAATAGCAAGAGATAAAACATTCATCGTAATTTCCTCTTTTTTTATTTTTTGTCACGTGCCTGAAAAAATCAATTTAGTTCAGCGATGTCAATTTGAATGTTGGTCATGGAGCAAATCCCAGGCCGGAAACATGAGACGATCGCGCGCTATGTTTACGTGTCTCTCGAAAGAAAAACTATATGACAAGGTATACTAATACCTTAACCTTTTCTGGCACAATCCACATCCAGATTCCCATTGTCTCAGGGTCCAGGGAATGTCCAAGAGGAAACACCTCTCCTTGGTCGAAAGCTTTACTAAGGATGTACGACTTGCCTTTTCGACACGGCCCAGCAATCGATACTACACAAACGGGGCCTATTATGTAGAAGCAAGAACACAGAAACAATTAATTATTATAATTAATTGTAAATAATAGGACGCACGTTTTAATGGCCGCCCAATTGGTATTTCCATGCCAAATACTAAACGAAAGAGCTGCCTTAAAAAATCAAAATAACTACCTTTGATACTTTTCAGCATTTTAAGGGACGCCTCTGTTACAAATAGGCTATTCCTGTCTTCATCAATCTTGCTGTATTCACCAGTTTGCTCGTCCCACCTACAGTTGTTTGGCAGACACAGTGGAACTGCACCTCGCTGAGACATCTTGGTTGTAACCTTTTTTGGTTCCTACTGCAAAGACATATCGACCAATCATTTGTTGGCCAGTGAAATTACATTAAGCAGAAGTTTAAAAGCCATGTTTTATCTCTAATTGTATAACCGTTCTTGTGCTACAGCAATAATGATGAGAAATGACTTGTAGTACAAACAGGAATAGATAGTTTTCACGTGACGTCATTAAATACTAAAATTCAAAACTGAAGAGACACCAACGTTTCTATCGAAATCAGGCAAAAGTGGTACTGAATTTGTATATGCTTACAACTTTTCAGCTCAATACCGTCCTTCGGTTTGATACCAACACATTTTGAATTTCAGAGCTATGATGGTGCGTGACTAGAAGTCACAGTCATGTTTGTCGAGAAATATATACTTATCTTGTGATTCTTAGCCATCTGAGAAGTTAAGTAGAGAAAAAGCGTTCCTGATAATGTTTGCTTGTCCAGGACAGAAAATCAGTGGTCTACAATTCCAGATGTACACTTTTTTTCCGGCCACCATATTGGTGTACAACGGAGATACACCAATATGGGAGCTCCATACTGGGCTCTTTAAATTTGTGCGAAACTTTTCGCCGAATATCTAAAGTGTGGAAGAACACACAGACCTAATGCTTTGGGTAATGCTTTATTTATCTCCTGTAATATCGTATTTTATTGACTTCATCCACTGAATAGTTTTTAATTCATATTTTTATTGCGTGACAGTGAGAACGATCTTCAGGACGGACAAGTTGTTGTCATGACAACATCAAAAATGGCCAAAGATACCATCTTCACTTTTTGAGGTTAATAACTTGAACTGACTCGTTGGAAGTGTTTAAATGAATACTAATACATCCATAATTAGGCAAGGGACTTGCGAAACCGTAAGGTGGCTCAAATAGATTTTTTTGGGGGCAACACCGCTCAAGTTAGAGAATTAACTACCTCATAAATAACAATATCATCGCAAAACGATCATCACAGGTGTATTAGATAAAGATAAAAAATTCTTTTTTTTTACTTTCATTAGTTTTCTTCGGCACCAGTAGGATGAATGAAAGCAACTAGACTAAACATTCAGCAAGCGTTTTTAACAAGCGTTTTCCCGAAACTGAAATTGCTTTATACAGTACGTAATTGCAGGTTTAGAGGCATTGCAAACGTTACATAGTTTTTGCAACCACATCTCCATCAATTCCCTCTTCCAATGCACTTCAGTAAGCATATTTTGTTTCTTCGTCCATTTCTATTTACATCTTACTGTTATTCGTAGAGAGTGGGTGACATGACCTTACATAAAGCAACTAATCATGTATAACATCAGCAATTATTTCATGGAAAGCCACGAAATAGTTTAATTGAGATAGTCATGATCAGTCCTTACCTTTCAGTTAGATTTATTGTTGCAGATTCGTTCGAGGTCGATGCCGACGGTTACAGCGCTCTCCTTCCAAGAACCTTAGGACTCGCTAAATTAGTATATGAGGGGTGTAACCATTCGATTTTATTGACGGTGGGCAAACCTTCCTGCTTTACCGCTGTGATCTATTCGTTCAATTTATATTTTTCCATGGTAACCACAATTGTCTCAAGCTTACACTGTGATTGTTGTTAAAAATAGTTATGTCAAACTTTTGAAGAACAACAGTTTTGTATAGAAACCAGAAATAAGATATGCCACAATTATTTACATGTTAGGCGTTTCTTACAGTTTTGTCTTAGGCGAAATTAAAGCGATCAGGTTTTCCTATGCCGGCTTTCACCAGAGTTTGAGTCGTAATCAGAAGCGCATAGCGTTACGATCTAGTGAAAATCAAACCGACGGAGTCGTTACCAGATGTTTCCACTCCGCTTATGACTCCGCCGCTTATGATCCAGGAACTACCAACGTGATTGGTTTGTTCTTGCGCTTCTGCCTGCGAGTACGTCAATCTAATTTTGTTTTCAATCGATCATAGGGAACGGAGTCACAAGCGGAATTCGAAAAAAATGCAAACCTTTTGATTCTTCCCAATTCGATTTCGTCGAACCAATGATTCCGCTTACTACTTTTTTTCCATTTTCACTGGAACGTAAGCGCTCTTAAGGACGTTCGCGCTAATTGTTTATGCGCATCCTTACTGCGCACGTAATTCCTGTCGCAACGCTACGCCACGTCATCCATCGAGCGCGCGCGCTGAGGAAACTTTCCAACCACATATAGGGTGAGTAGCTGTTGCGATAACTTCGCTTGCAGTTTGCTCGCTTAAATGGTCGGTGACCCCTACTTTTTTCTTAACAGATCACTTTTGTTAACGATTATCTACGTTTTGTGAGAAAATGAAAAAAATCTATCGATTAAAAGGTTGATTTTTTTTGCCCCACGCACGTTCGAATTCCGCTTTTTGATCTTTTCTTTTTGCCGTACGACGGGTTCATATGCCTCTTCCAGGGCTAAGTTTTGCATAAAAGATGGCAACACTTAAAATTATTTACGCAACAGACGCACTTCTTCAAAATATCACCAAGATCGTTTGCCTCCGTTTTCTCATCATCGATAATTTAAACTACAAACCTTGAAAGCCGTGCGAAATTACGTGCGCGAATTTTTCAAAATCAGGGTAGTTTTCTACAGACTTTATCTCTGAAACGAAGTCGGTGACCCCCACTTTTTTTTGTATTTCTGACACAAGTAACTCATTTTCCGTCCTCAGTAAAAATTTTAGAAAAATCTATCGACTAGAAAATTTTCGCGCGAACGTCCTTAAAAATAATAATAATAATAATAATAATAATAATAATAATTTCGACTATGACTTCGTCGCTTGTGAAAACCAGCCTTGAGGCAAGAAAACAGCGAAAACACGAAAACAATGGACTCATATCGAAACTATAAATATTTGGGTACAATAAGAAGTGATAATTATAGAATTGCGAGATGGAAAGACACAGGTTTGAAGAGTAGTGTGGATGAAAACAGGATAAATTGATAGTAATGGTGCGTGGTTCACTTATTGGCACTTTTCTGCTGTGTTTTAAACGCAAATTAAGAATAATAATAATATATTGCAATGATAAAAGAAACCTGCAGCGATTTTATCCAACTGGAACCTTACATGCTAGAGCATTTACATTTTTAAGCGAACGTCATCTGTCACATGTTGCATGCAAACCCAATATTCTCTACGCCGTATAACAAATTTCAAACATTGTTTTTAAGTTCTCCATTCGATATTGTTGAAAGCCGTCTACTATCAATAGAGAATTGCAGTATTGATTACACTGAAGCAACTAGAGTAAAAAATTCAGCAAGCGTTTCCCGGAAACTGAAAGTGCTTTGTAATACGTATTTGTCTTTTGAAGGGAACGGAAGAAGTTACATAGTTTTTGCAACCGCATTTCAATCAAACCTTTCTTCCAATGCACTACAGTAAGCGCATTTTGTTTTGCTTTTATTTGTCATAACCCATGGATTACATCACCTTATCTAAAGTAACTAATAAAGTATGACATTCAGCAATTATTCCATCGAAAGCCACGAAAGAGCCTCTATTGGGATAATTATGATCAGTCCTTACCTTTAAGTTAGATTTACTGTTGCAGATTGTTTCGCGGTCGGTCCGATCGATGTCGACGGCTGCAGCCGGCCTCATGTTTTAGATCATTCCTAGAACTTTAGGACCCCTAAGATTGGTTTACTTAGTATTTGAGGGTGTAACCATTTGATCTTATTGACAAATGACGAACCTTTCTGCTTTACCGCTGTGATAGATGTTTAAGGAATTGAATGTTTTGACGTAGCTCTCAGTGCAGAAATTCCAGGAATTCTCAGAATTCACAAAAGTGAACTAACAATGGATTTGAAACATCACAAAACTACGTTACAATGATGAAAGCGAAATTTCTAAATGCGATTGCGCCAAAAATATAACTGTCGATACCCATATAACTGTTAAGCAAAGCGTTGTTTAAAAATTAATTACCTTCAAAGCTTTTATAAAAAATTTCAAATTAATAAACAGCAGATGTTTTAATCGTGCTATTGAAAATTAACCCAGGAAAAAGTTACGCGAAATTTTCTTCAACTTGTATAAAAGTCTGTGAACGTTTCACAAGTTGTATAATAATCTGTGAAACTATCATGAGTTGTGTCAAAAAATCCGAACTGATTTGCACGACTGGACGGGTGGATGGCCGATCGTGTCTGTGACGTAGATTGAAAATTTAATTTATGCGTTGTTACTGGTCGCCGGAAATTGCATCCAAAAAACGTTTTCTCCTCCCAATACTGCAGACATATTACTTAATCTTTACAGCTTACGCGATAAGTTTGTATTATAGATTGCTAAAGTAGTATCTAGTGTCTAAAGAAATACAGATACGAAGCGAAGTTAATGTTCAGTAAAAATCGTGACAAGCCTACACAGACTCCCTACTGCGGATTTGTCTTTGTTTTCGACATGTCACAAGTTTGCTAGATGATCTGCTCGAGCGGTTTGACTTGGCTCCCTTCTATTTGCAAGATATTCTGGGAAAATGTTTGCTTTGAACGGACAAAATCTTAAATTTCGTAAACATGATGATTACTTGCTTTAAAAAAGGTAAGCTCGGTTGCCTAATAAAAACTGGTAAAAATCTAGCCAGACGTGTTGTATGACAGGCGGCCCAGACGTTGTATTCGATTCTTCAGCCGATAAGACAATGTATGAGAATACTTTGAACATTGCTCTAAATAGAACTTGTATTAAAGATTTGAATGAAAATGTCTTACACTATGTTTATCTTACGTTATTTTGACATTTCTGTGCTCCTGGAGTGGGTTTAAAGCTGTTAAGACGAAATTTTCATTCTGAAGTGTGCTTTCCCTAATGAGAAGCGAAAGGCAGGCGACCTAGTTCGCCAACGGTCCGCACTCGAAGCTCCATAAATCCTACAAAAATGGTTGACTCTCGCCAAAATTGCTTCAATACAGCCGTCGATAATTCTTCTTTCGATTTCCTTCACCTAAGGTTCCAAAGTTTATCTTAACCGCCCGAAAAGCGCTCGTTTTCGAGCGCTGGGTTTCCATTTTTGCAATGTCTGAATGCGTGGTCAGTTATCTTGGGCACAAAATTCAAATTTTAGCTTAGCGACCGCGCCATAGCGACAAAAATCACCATCAACCGTGGGGAGGCACAGGGCAATTTGCGTCATGTAAAATACACCGTGCGATGGTCCCTGGGGAAATTTCACCGGAAAAGGCGGGAAACTGAGACAGCGCGTAAACTCAGATCGGTTCCCGGTTGCTTAGAGAATGTTTCTTAGTTGAACTAAAGCTTTCAGCAGTGCTCCTTAGCGCTAAAATCAGTTTGCCAGGTGTGTGTATTTACTGACCTTGCATTTGATGGTTAGAGTCTTTCTTAGTTGAAGCTTATTTCAACGATGCTTCTAAGCGCTTAAAAATCAGTTCGCTAGTTGTGTTTTGCCAAGTGTGTTTTTAGTTAACAACTGTTTTTTTAGTAAACAGTGCTTTTAAGCTGTACGCAGTGAGTTTATAGATTTCCCGCCGTTTCGGTGAAATTTCCCCAGCGACAATCGCACGGTGTATTTTACATGACGCAAATTGCCCTGTGCCTACCCACGGTTGAGGGTGACTTTTGTCGCTATGGCACGGTCGCTAAGCTAAAATTTGAATGTTGTGCCCAAGATAACTGACCACGCATTCAGACATTGCAAAAATGGAAACCCAGCCCTCGAAAACGAGGACTTCTCGGGCAGTTTAGATAAACTTTGGAATCTTAGGTGAAGGAAATCGAAAGAAGAATTATCGACGGCTGTATTGAAGCAATTTTGGCGAGATTCGACCATTTTTTGTGGGATTTATGGAGCTTCGAGTGCGGACCGTTGGCGAACTAGGTCGCCCGCCGTTCGTTTCTCATTAGGGAAAGCACACTTCAGAATGAAAATTTCGTCTTAACAGCTTTAAACCCACTCCAGGAGCACAGATATATCAAAATAACGTAAGATAAACATAGTGTAAGACATTTTCATTCAAATCTTTAATACAAGTTCTATTTAGAGCAATTTTTAAAGTATTCTCATACATTGTTTGTCTTATCGGCTGAAGAATCGAATACAACGTCTGGGCCGCCTGTGGTTGTATCTTATAGGGATCATGAATGGTCCGTCGAAATTTTGAAGCGCTCGCAAAATTAGGATTCTGTTCGAAATGCTCGCAAAATTTAGTGGTTGCTCGTTTGCTCGTGCTCACATGCTCGGCTTTTAGTGCTGCTCGCAAGGCTGACCTTTGTGGACGCTCGTGCTCGAAAAGAAAAAAAAAAGTGTGCTCCCACACTCGCCAAAACCATTCGATACCCCTTCTTATCGCGGATGAAATATTTATCTTTGTCCGCCTTCACCAGAGACTGCTGTAACTTTACCACGCACTAGCTATGAGTTTGTTTTAAAGAGACGCGAAGCCAATTGTGGCTACAACAGCAGACAACAGCAATGGCTCAGCAATGGACTTGAATGTCACCGTCTCTTTCGCGATGCCAATAACTGTTAACGTAGTGACTGAACAATGTAAAGAATTTGTGATTAAGGAACTTGCGGTAGTTTTGCAATCGCCCAAAAGGAAACGAAAATAGTATGTTTAGATCAACTTTAATTAAGTAGTTTAGTTTTAACCCGAAATCTGTGCTGGACGCGTTCACTGTAATTTACCGCTCACCCGTTGCCTGGTTTTGTGATTGCCCGAAGAAGGAAAGTTAAGAAAACTCGCCATAGAAGTAAGTTTATGAATATTGTTTTGATCACTTCAGTTTTGTTAGCTTATAAGTTTTGAGTATTACGTGAGATTGAACGCATGTTACAATCGTTATATGTTATTCCCGCTTCGCTCGTTTCTGCTGTTTCGTTTAAATTATTTGTTGATTAAGTTAAGTAGATTATATTGTACATTCTAATTTCAGATCTAATAAAAAAAGTATCAGTTATACGATTGCGAGTATTCTTCGATATTGGATCGTCCTTGTTTTCTTGCGAAACAATAACCACCGGTGTCGACTGTTGGTTGAATTACAAACATATTTTCACCATTTTCCAGCTTCTCTAACGCTTTCTTGTCGTAAATTTTCCAGGTTTAAAGTTTAAAGCGCCCCAAAACACGAACACATGCCTTATCAAACTATACTCTCGAATTTGTCATTTTGAAATCTGCTCTAGAAAAAATAATTTACCCTGCCTGCACGATTTGAGCAGGCGACCTTCTGATTGGTGAAAATCAACAATGGTCAATAAAGGCCTCCAGACCGGGGAAGAGCGCGGGCTCATTCCCCAAACAGCGGCTGTTAATCGAGCCCATAGTGAGGCAAGTATTTTAAAATTGAAATGTTATTGAACATCTTGAAAAAGGTAATGAAAAGCTTTAAGATTCTGTTTAAGGTGGCCCGCGGCTATTTTTGAGAGTGGAGGTGCTCTTTTCTAAGTCGAATTTTAGGCAAGGAAACTTCACTAACTGAACTCATTTCTATAGTTTTTTTAGCAGTTACAATAACAAACGCTCAGATTTTATAAAGCTTTGAATTTAAGGGCGAACAAAATCAAAGATCACGAGATATAAGCGCTTTTCAAAAATAAAATAAAAAGACGCGAATATATTCCAAACGCGAAGATGAAAGTTTTCTAATTAATGTTAATAAGTTCAAATTATCCAGGGTTTAATGTGAGCAAGTTTTAACGAAATCGGCTAGATAAAAATTGCTGGACATGTTTACTTCCGTCGCTGGACAGTCGAATATGCCTGTTTATTTTTTTTCCAAGAGGGCACGGTAACGAATCCTGCAATCTGATTGGTTCTTAGCGCGGGCAAGATTCTCCTATATCTGCCCACGGGCAACGATAACGCTTTCGTCAGTTTGATTTGACGGCGAGGCGAATGATCCCTCGAATCGCCCTCGAAAGATTTGCTCTCCAAATTAAGTTAATGTAATTGCTCACCAACCGTTGTAAATGTGAAAGGAAAAGCTAGTAAGCAGTGGAATTAAAGGCCTTGAAGTTCTCCAAAAGGCGAGTATTGATTCTATTTATTGTCAAAATCAAGTTTTACAAGTTTTATGGCCGTAGTTTGTCCATCGTTGTATGTGCATTATTTACACTGATTTTCACGCCATTGCTCTTACCTGCAAGTCGCCGGCTTAGTTACATACCCGATTGATTCTTTCAAAAGCTAACTTAGCAACGGAATAAAAGGCCTTGAAGTTCTCCAATGGGCGGGTATTTTTTGTATTTATTGACAAAATCAAGTTATAGTTTGTCGATCGTTGTTTATGCATTCGCACTGATTTTCACGCCGTAATGCGGTTTACTGCAAGTCGCTGGTTTACAGACTAGATTTATCCTTTTAAACGCTTTGCCTTTCTGCTACTTTTCCCCAAAACCGAAAACTGCTTATCACCATTCAAGAAAATGAGATGTTTTGATTAAAAACAGTTAAATTAATTCTCGCAAAATTGTGCCGTGTGCAGACGACCAAACTACACAAACAAACTTCATTCAATTTCACTTTCGTGACTCGAGATTTTTTTTTTTTTTGCTCTCTTTTGTTGCTACATTGTGCTTCTTTTTTATTATTAAAGTTACTTTTCTCTTTTTTTTTTTCTGTTGACCTTTTCCGTGAGTACTGTTCAGTTAAGCGAATTTATTTTTTTTGGCGGAAAACAAATCATTCTTCACTTTAGCCGCAGCGATCGATTCAACATGCACATTGGATGCGCGCGTATATAAATACAATTACATTTTGCAAGACACTCTTTATAGACTTGTTTTAACCAAGTAAGAAAAAAATAAAAAACTTATTTACCGGCTTTGGGTCGGTCCGTATCGTGAAAAACTGTGACCTCGGTCTTGAAAATGCTGCCCTCGGCCTGCGGCCTCGGGCAGCATTTTCAGGACCTCGGTCACAGTTTTTCACGATACGGACCTCCCAGCCGGCAAATAACATATATGTATTTTTGCCATTTTCTTCAACATGGCTTGAGTAATGCTAAGATCGCATTGGTTATTTAAAAGTTTAATACCACCTAAAAAACGCCTGTCAAAAGCTATAAGCAAATGAAGCAGAAGTTTATTCAGAAGTTTACTCCACTGATCTTTTCCGTTATTCTTAGTATGTGGAAAGCTGCTATATACAAGGAAACTTGTCCTTGTCAAGAGAGCGACATCTCTCTACGACAAGTAGATTATCTCTAAACAAACGGAAAATGTTCCTCCGTCACTTTTAACGTAAAACAATGACTGCAAATCAAGGACAAAGGCAACCTTATCCCCAGCTGTAATCGTTGAATACGTATGGACATGACGTCACAACCTGAATTCTTCAGAATTCTTGTTTTTTTTTACACTATTGTTGCTTAGTTATTCATATCCAGTTTGCTATTTAGTAATTGATATAGTCAGAAGATATTATATGTGTGTTAATTTGAGTGCAAAGAATGGCCTTGACCAAAAGCAAACCCAGCTGATTTCGCAGAGGATCGATCTGGAGAGAAAGCTCGCGAAATCGAGTGGCTGGTAGTGCAAACTACATGTAACAAAGGGTATTTTTCCTCGTCTAGCCTTTTTTTGCAGAGAGGCCTTGAAAAAGTTGAGGAAAGCAAAAGCTATGAAGATGCGGCCATCGGAAGGGAAAATTCCTTCAATAGTTTATAGACGAAACGGACACAAATTTGTGTTCAACATCCTCATAAAAGAAGTCATTGATCTATGTGAACATTGAATTATGCAGTTATTTAGACATGGGCCAAATTGAACGTGACCCAAATTTAAGAGTCTCTTAATGTAGGTCTGAGTTGAAGACAAAACATCAAAATATCAGTATAATTTTAAAATATATGCTATTTGCCAAAATGTCAAAGGTATCTACGATTTTTTTTTTTTTTTTATGAACGTTTTATTTTTTTTTATTTTTTTTTTTAAATTCGGCGTGGATGAAACGAATACCTTAATTTATTTAAGGCTGTAGAAAAAAAAAAAACAACAACAACAACAACAAACAAATTTCGTCCAATTTTTTTCGTGATCATAATCATCAGTTGTAAAATTTTGTGTGGCACAGGTGTCAACATAGACTTAACACCTTCCTTGCAAGCGTTTATCAGCCGCATCAACCACCAGTGTACAAAATAGAGTTCTACCTTCCCTCGATCATTTTATTGTAGTACAATGTTTCTCTACGTAATAAATTGCTACATTACCCGTTAAAAAAAAAAAAGAAAAAAAAAACTTTATATAGCAGTCATGATAAGAGCCCAAGCTGTACAGCAGGGGCCGTTTCAGAACAAATACCAACTGCCAAAGGGCATACAGAATGTTTACTTCCGTCGTTCATGCACAAAAAACTTTGTTTAGACCTACATGCCGAGAGAATCGGAATACGGAAAATTCATAAACCGAGCGACCAGCTGCAATGATTTTTCACGTAGAGAAAAAAGAAAACTCATAAGGTCACTTAATAACGGAGAAATGTTAAAGCAATTAATTAATCGTTGTAAGTTTCGTTAATCTACATGGGTAATTTGTACACACCCCCAGAATTCTAAAATTATTTTTTGTTGTTTAGTTACTTAATTAATTGGGCTTCATTAACCCTATTCATACCGGGCTTTTTTGGATCTTTTCAGACCGGGGTAATTTCTTTCATAGTTTACAGAATCACATATCTGACTCCTCCGCCAGGCGGTGGTGGAGAAGGAGGTCTCCCTATCTTTTCGCAGCTCGTCCATGTCATCATGTTCTGCATTTGGACCCTCCATGTCCTCCCTGCACTGCTCTTCCAAGCCATTTCTGCCCTCCTCTTGTTTGGCCATTAGTAGTTGCATCTGAAAATATCAAAATATCCATTTCTTTAAAATCTCATTCTTCCAAAAACATCTCAGCTCTCTAAGAACTATTGGAGAAGCAGACACAAATCAATGCTACGTATGCACATACCTGTGTGGCTAAGCTGCTTAAATTTAATTTAGTGTGGCGAAAAATGATAATGAACAATAAAAACCACTATACAATAGGAAATTTCTGGCCGTAACTCAAATTTCAAGGATGCATCTGTACAGTGTACTTCAATGAGCGAATGCTAATAATAGGCAAAAATTTGATATTTATCTCTTTTTCGTGTAGGGAAGTCGTGGCCAATCCCTCTCTTCTCAACTGACCAGAAAGAGTGAAGAGGAAAGATTGTAAATTTTCCGAGGAGGAGGAACAGGAGATTACGGCCGCTTTTAGAAAGAAGTTTAAACATTGCGATTTCAACTTGAACTAGGATCGACATGGAGATCAAAACGTTCAACAAGTTCCTTTTAGAAACAACATGGAAACGTGTTTCCTTAGGAAAGGTGTTCGCTCGTGGGAGGTTAAAAAGTGACGTTTGTATGAGTAAGTGTCCGCTCACGGTAGGTTTGTTAGCAGACTTTCTATTGCTGCTGTTTTGTTTAATAACAAAAAGAATAAAGATTTTTTTTTTAGGATTAAGAATGCCCCAGGTTAGCCTGTTGGAGTTTTGTATAGCATAAGATATACCCTGACAAACCATGAGTTTCTCTTAGCGCGCTCGAGTCATGGCCACAAAAGAAAAGTCTGAGATTCGGCTCGAAACCTCATTCCAGAATGGCGGAAAATATACTTTATTATTTTGTCCATAATAATAACGTTAGTTGGCCCTCGTGATCATTTTGGGCCGAAGATTCTTTCGAATTCTGCAGATGTAAGCAGGTGATCGAGGCAATGAGGGCCAATTAACATGAACACAAAAGAATAATGTATTTTCCGCCAAGTGTGAAAAGAGCTGAGAAACAAAGTCCAATCAGCGCCAGGCAAGATACTTTGACTTAAACCACAAAATTACGAAAATTTAAAAAGATAAATCAAAGTTCCACTGCTTTGGGACTAAGCCCTCTTTCGAAGTAATCCATGCAGCGAAATGCTAAAAACTTTGTCCTTAAAATGATTTTTTTTTAATTTCCTCAAGTCCAGAAAACATTTTTTTAGCAAAAAAAAAAAAAAAAAAATAAATAAATAAATAAATAAATAAATAAATAAATAAATAAATAAATAAATAAATAAATAAATAAATAAATAAATAAATAAGTACACCACCTTCATTATGTGATCATGAGGAAAACGAGGTCTTAACCCAATCCAGACCGGGGGGGAGGGGGGACGGAAAGTGGCCGCGCTGACTTTGAACGTTTATAACTTTTTCAAGATTCAACCAGACGCTGCCAAATTTGACAACAAGTTTATCTAAAATTTATCTGGAAATAAATTTGTAGGATAGGTTGTTGTGTCTGGAATTTGACGTTACCATGGCAACGTCATTCTGACAGACATGTTTTACCAAAATTGTAATTTTTGTGTTTTCATAACTGAAAATTAACTTTAATTCAATTATTTCCCTCTTTTAGTTTTTTTTTTTTGCACTGTTTTAAAGATTTTGAGTATTTTTCAGTAATTTTGGACAGTTTTCTGACGTTTTGGAAAAAAATTCAAATCCAAGATGGTAGATCCAAGATGACGGCTGTGATGTAATTGTCACGTGATGTGACGTCAGTCGAATATCAAAAGATAGATTTTTGAACATACTATATATCCCCTACCTTTCATTGTGATTGCTTAAATATTCTGGAAGTTTAAGGGAGGGGAACGGAATCCCCCGGTCTGAAAAGATCCATAAAAAGTCCGGTCTGAATAGGGTTAAGCCCCATTCTTCTACCCTTTGTCCTTCCTTCTGCAATTGAAAATTGCTTGCTTCAATCGCACTGACCTCCAACTTTCTTTCTGTCACATTTATTATATTTTCAATAAAGTAAAAGAAAAGTTCAAAAAAAAATATATTATAATATGTCAGGAGTGGGATTCGAACCCACGCCCCCATTCGGAGACCAGAACGCCCGGTCCCATTGCTTGCTGGGAAGGTGATTAACCTTGAGTCTGGCGCCTTAGACCGCTCGGCCATCCTGACAACTGCATATTTTGGACAAATTTGAGTTCCTTCAACATTATGTGATTTTCAGCGTTTACGCTGAATAGTGAATGTGAAGGAATATTGGCTATTTCATTATTGAAGCATAAAAGCATGAACGCTCATGGATAATCTACGCTACTCGTTTTAAGAATACTTGCAGGGGCCAATTTATCGAGCAGTCGGAATAATTGTTTGAAGACGTACGATACACGAGCTGAAATAGAAATTTTAAAAAGTTAAGATTCCTCCATCATGGGAGTTGAAAATAACATGGAAAGTTTGTCCATCAGGAGTGAGATTCGAACAAAACGCTTCGGTTCGGAGACTAGAAAGCCTGCTCCAACTGTTGCTGGGTAGCCGGATAACCTTGACACTGCATGGCAACTTTGGCCTTAAGATTAAAATTAACAGTTTTATTTTCTTTCATGTCAGTCATAATTTCCTTGTAGACATTATTGGCGCCGAGTAAAGCAAACTCGTACTTGCTGCATATTTGCAAAATATGGTTAAGGAATATTAAATATATTGAATATCGCAGCAATTTTTATCCGGCTGTCACAAAATTATTGCCTGAAACTCTTAGACTATTTTCTTCCATCTCTTATTTCGTCACCGATTTCTTACTCTTACGGTCTTTTTTATAAATGCACTCCGTTTTGCTGTATTATTTATATTGATTTCCGCACCAATTCGTTGCTAGCAGTAGTGTTTTTGTTAAACGACTCGCCTGATTGATAACCAAAAAAAACGCTTAAAGAACTTCTTATTTGTAACAAAAAAATATAGCTAATGCGAGGACGGTTAGTTAAACGAGACCAAACGCGAAAGGACAATATAGAAACAACATGGACAAACGTGTAAAAGGACAGAAAGTTCAGAACAGCATAACTCACACTATATAAAAAGTGCTTAGCAACTTTTGGTAAATGATTTAATTATGTACTTCGGTTAAGTTAGTTCAAGCAACGGGAGTAAAACGAACCATAACATAGCAACTGGCGATGAATATTCACTACCGGTGACCGTTTGATATCGATTCACTAAAGCATTAGTAGGTTAGGTGGAAGATTGATTGTGTGCAGATGTACCAAATACTATACTGTGATATACATAGATTTTGAGGTAGGAGATTTTGTTTCCCCCATAGTGTGTGTAATTGTTATTAGTATATACCACACAAGCGAATAGTGCTTTCCGCGCAGGCTGATTGGTTAACTCGCCGGGTGATTAGCAAAGTACTAGAGTTGAAGCTCGCTTAACGAACACTCTCGTAAGTGGACAGCTCTACTTATGGCCGCCTTGTTTGAAACCCCGTTTGAACTCCCATACAAACTCTGTATTTTCACATTCGCGTCAGTGGACATTCCCGTAAGCGCTCTCGGACACTTTCAGAGATTACGACTTAGACTTTTTCTTTGTTTTGAAGCTCCCGTAAGCGAACACCTGAAAGAAAATCCTATTAACAACCTGTGTGTCTTGTTTTTATCAATCAACTTTACATTGCCGTTCGTCACAATGATTTCCAGTAAAATCAATACCATATTTCAGTGTTTGTTTTGTCGTCATCCACGTCCAGTTACAATACGGTATTTATTGTTAGCTGGGCAAGCTCCCTTAAGCGGCATCTATCCACTGCACAGCTTGCATGGTATATACTAAAACAATTAGCATTCCTAATCCTAAAGACATTCTTCAAAATAAGTATATTTTCATTATATTGTCAATAACGTAAAAGAAAATGTCAAGATAAAAAATATAATCTGTCAGGAGTGGGATTCGAACCCACGCCTCAATTCGGAGACCAGAACGCCCGCTCACACTGTTTGCGTGGAAGGTAATTAACCTTGAGTCTGGCGCCGTAGACCGCTCGGCCATCCTGACAACTGCGTCATGATACTATGGACAAGTTTGAGCCAATCTTGTTTAAGCTTGTTTTTCTTCAACATTATGTGATTTTCAGCGTTTACGCTGAATAGTGAATGTGAAGGAATATTGGCTATTTCATCATTGAAGCATAAAAGCATGAACGCTCATGGATAATCTCCCCTTTAAGAATACTTGCAGGAGCCAATTTACCGAGCAGTCGGAATAACTGTTTGAAGACGATACACGAGCTGTTATAGTAATCAAAGTTACGATTTTTCAATCATGGAAGTTAAAAATAACATGGAAAATTTGTCCAATCATGGAAGTTAAAAATAA